>CM056551.1:19068936-19473936 GCA_029721515.1 Synanceia verrucosa | reverse complement strand
TTTTACAAGTTCTTATTAACTCTATGAGCTGTTTTGTTGGGGCAGTCATGTATATAATGGGGCTCAGATGTTTGTGGTCATTTGAGCGGTTATTGTATTGAATCCAGAAGTTTCATCTGAGGACATTTTTATTGTTTACAATTCCAAACTCACACTTGCTCAAGTTCTGGCAATTAAAAGGAAAAAGTGAATTAGCTAGGAGTTTATTTCTGTGACTTCATTCAGTTCTTGATGTTATTGTCTTGCATTTAATTTTAGTACTTAGCCACAAGGTCAACAAGCCGCAGCCACTTTGCGTTTGACCTCGGGTCCAGCTTTAGGTTCAGGTCTCTTTAGTCAGACTTCCTGGCAGATTCTCATCTGCAATTTCCAGGAAAAACTTTCAGTGTTTGCTAAAAATACACAGGGCCATTATGCACATAGCCACGCATGGAAACACACACTCAATCTCATACACAAACATACGCACTCCTGCACGCACCTGTCCGAAGGAAATGGTCCTGTCCTAATGTTGGTAATCTCATTCAGAGGAGGTTAATCACCTACATATCTCCTATGTAAATATTTAGTCTCCTATTCATACTCTCCCTCCCCTCCTAGCTCCTGGTCTGTATTCATCTTCTCACTCAACTTTTCTTTGTCTGGGGCTGCATCCTTTTCTGCTTAAAATTCACTGAAGACTGAGAGAGGGACTGTAGCCCCTCACTGTTTATCTCATGGGGAGCGTTTCAGATGGGATGAATATTGGATTACAGGAGTGATCCTGATGGCTTTGAAGCGTGGTTAATAATATATTCACTGGGAATGAATCATAACATAGATTGTTCACCCTATAATACAACTGTATTATTATGTATTATCAGTGTATGCAGTAAAAATCTCTTCAGATGGTGATTTCACACCACATTAACGATGGACTTTCCTGATTTGCTATTAATCTATCAAAGAATTTCCACTGCACTGTGATAGAGGCACTGTATGTTGTTACATATTGTTTCACCACCTGTTAGTTGCAGAGCATGTCCTTCTCCAAGCACTAGAGGGAAGTTAATAGTGATGTGCGGTGCTGTGAATGTGTTAAAGGAGCTCATCTGGGTTAAAGGTGCCGAGAGGACTGGCGTGCAAGCTTAGATTGTACAATGCACGACGAAAGGAAATATGTGGCTGACCACCACTGTGCGTGCTTTATGAACGGCCATGAGAGTCACCATGAATATGTGTGTGAGTGCGCTTGTGAGCCGGAGCATGTGTTTGCATGTATGAGAGAAAGTTCATGACTTTCCTTATTCCTTTCGTATGAGCCTCATGTGATGAGATGCTGTGTGACTCTACGTCTGCATGTGCCTGTAGGTATGAGCGTCTGCTTGCCATAGAGTCCTACTTCTCAGCAAGGCCACTATAATCCTGTTGTTTGCAGTCAGAACAAAATGTAGCTGCTCGACTTCTAACTGGAGAAAGACAACAGACTCACATATTGTGGCCTCCCATCCATTTAAGGATTGATTTTAAGATGTTACTGCTTGTTTTTAAGGGCTGGCGCCACCTTATCTATCAGAACTCTGGCATCTTCATACTCCACTTACAGCACTGAGGTCTACAGATGCCCCTCGATGTTCCCAGAACAGCTTACCTGTTCATATACTGCCCAGACTACAGAAACCTTAAAGTCGTTGCTGAAGAAGCACCACCTCTTGATGGTTGAGCTTGACACCTTGACTTTGTCTTCTTATATGTATTTGTTATATTATTCTTATATCATATTAATTGGTGTATTCTGATATTTTCTTTTTTTATGTGTGTAGTTTTTTGAGGGCATTTGTGATTTCGTGAGCACATACAAGCCTTATTGTGTGTGTGTCGAAGGCCGTCTGTCGGTCAAGCACACAGGACACATTGTCTCTTCGTGCCCATGTTAGGTCTACTCCTGCAGTGACTGGAGACTTCACTGGACCACATCAATTGGCTCCACAACATGTGAAGCGGAGAAGTGGAGACTTAAGAATAAACCAAGGGGTGTCTAGGAAAAACGCTAAAAAGGTCAACTCAAGTTTATTTGTATAGTCTTTCATCACAATGATATTCTCAGTGGGCTTCTCAAACTGGAAACAAAAACAGCTCCTCAAATGAGCAAGAAAAACTTCCCCCCCAAAAAAAAACACTAATGGGAAAAGTGGATCACAGAGGAGGGAATCCCCTTCCAGTCCTGATAGGTATCACTAAAGACAGCTTAGGCTTTAGGAAGTTATTTGAAATTATTATGACATTTTTGAAACCAAGTTAATCGCAAAAATCAATTGACAAATGAATCAAGTTTGAATATAAATGTTGGTTTCAGCCCTGGTTGTTGAGGAGATTATCGATGCTGTTGCCACTTTTTTATTGCAATTAGTTTGGATTTCATACACTTTATAGCATTTGTAGATTAGATAAGGTGTCCATGCTGGTATACAGTATGTGAACAAGTCAGTCCATACATGCTTTTGCTTGTCTATCTCATCTATGAGATTCTTCGCTGGTCATGGTAAATGCAAGCACACACGGAGTACGTTAGAGTATTTGTCAGAAACAGTGGTGGTGGTGTAGAGTGAAGGAGGGTTAGGGGTGCAGTAATAAATGAAGGAATGTCACCGTGTTATTGCATGTGCTGTCAGAGAGAGAGGCCCAACAAGAGGAAACCGAGTAAAAACTGGGGTGAGGAGAGGTGCACCAGGCAGCTGCTCTGCCCCAGGGCTCTCCCCAGGAATGTAACCCAGCGCAGGGAACAGCTGCTGGGGCTGCACAGGCCAGAAGGGCAGGGCTGGCACCAGGGTACACATACTGTACACACTTGTGCACACTCCCACATTCATTCATTCAGACACACACACATCCTTGTTCCCTTGTAGGCAGATGGTAAAAGAGCATGTTACATGGTACTTTTACCCTTTCCTTTTTGTCACGTCTGATTTGGGATTTTTGCAGCCTTCCAGAGTAAACAAAGGCAAAGAATATGTTGAAAAAGGATGATTTAAAATGTGAACTGAAGAGGTATTGGGAAGCCTTTCTGAGACCAATTAATCTCATGTTTATTCAGTTGGTTGCAGAGATAATGTGAGGACTCAATGTGGCTGTTTTAAATTGAACATTGCTCAATCTCCATTCTCATCAACAGGTGAAGGGCAGCGCAACATTTCTGATGCAAACAAACAAAGCAGAAACCCCTATTAAGTGTGTGAACAACACTGTAAAGCACTCCGGTAGATCCATTTGGCTGCCTTCTTCAATCTAACCACAAAATGAATAACTGAACAAGCGCTGTAGAAATGCCCAAAGCTTGAGCTGTTGAAAAAGAATCAATCACCCACGCTTGGTCACTGTACTCTCCAAAGGACTAGTTTATTATCCTGAGTGTGCGGAGTAGAGAAGATTGAAATACCCACACAAAAAAAACAACCAACAGGAGCTGTCAGGCTTTAAAGTAGCAGCAGTGCTTTAAAAGATTCTTCATCTGGATTTTTTATCGCTCTTCTGCCTCTTTTATCATCCTCTGTCTGTCCAGAGTCTATCCATATACACAAGCAGTGTGTATCCACGTGCACACACAGGGACACACACGTGCACGCTCATAGCAGATGATGAAGGATGACGGCTGAGGCAGGGACAGAGCCAGTCTCTGATCTCTCCTGTAACCGCGGCAACAGAGCTCCTATTGATCCTCTGGGAGAAAGAGGATTGGCATTGGCTTTCACACACAACTACTGTAAAAACACACCTACACACACACACACACACACACACACATTTGTTGCCCTGAGAATTAAATATAATTCTTAAACATGAACTTAAGATCGAGATGGTTTGCTTCCTAAAACAAAGTTCAGGTCTGTTAATTCTCTCATTCTTGATGAATCTACTCATTGTCAGTGGAGCAGCTTCCAGCTTTGTCTCTCAGCTTGTCAGATGAGCCGTTTATTATTTGTTACTGGCATTGAGGGAGACCTGTTCACATTAATGTGCACTGACTAAAAGCATAAAAATACTATAAACACATTATAAATCTTTGCCATCATCTACTTTTTATGATTGCTTTTTTTATAGTGGTATAAACTATTTTTAAGAGTCATTTATCTCTATAACTTCATATTATCTGTCCTGAGAGTATACAGTACAGTATACACTGAGTAGTATACATGGTGGTAAAGCTTTCTTATGGTCTGCTTAATAAACCTAAACGTTCTAAAAAACAGTAGTGACTTTATGTGATTTCTGACATAACATTAAGGTCATTTTAAAGGGTGAAGAATTGTGGGATGTATGTATGGGATGATCTTATACTTGGTTCTGTCAGTTAGTGAGCAGCTTTACCCAGAAATTTATTAAATGGGATTTTCTGTGTCAATGTCGGTTTTTAAGTTTTGAATGGAAGTTTTTGTTTCCGATTCCATTAATAGTTGTATATTATATTTTATATTTTCCTCTGTTTTTGCATCCAGGTCAAACATCGCTGGTGTGAGCTGGTGGTCAAACACAGGTACACTCGAGCTTACGGAGATGTGGAACACTTCCTGGTTCATGACCAAGTAAGTAGACAATAGCTGGACTATTGTCCTGTGTGATACAATGAACCACTCTTTAAAACCTGAGACAAAAACCTTTACACAACAAGAAAAATAACCTAATTGATTGTGTGTGCATGTTTCAGGCCATGGGTGTTTATCTGTACGGGGAGCTAATGGTTCAGGAGGACCCTGAGCAGCAGGCTCTGGCCCGTCGCTGCCTCTCATTGGTCCAGGAGGAAATGGACCAATCGGCACGCAGAGTGGTGGAGGAGATGGTCCTGTGACATTGGAGGTGAAGTCTCTTTCTCTCTTTTTCATTCCCTTTATGTCAACTATGTTGCGCGTTATACCATTTTGTGTTAAAATTTTATTTTTGTTTTTAGTTTTATTTCATCTCTGCAAATTAGCTGCCAAGCTGAAATAGAAATCTTCTATTTATTCATGTTTTTCTACCCATTAAAATACAGTATTTCTATCTCATATGTGACCTTTTGGTCTGAGGTGACGACTGAAAGAAAGCTTTGTGTTGGATTGATCCTGATTCTGTCTGCCCCAGCGGACAGTCCACACTCAAGTCACTTGGCTGCCTGTGCTTCACATTCTTCTCTGATCCCATTGAGTGTGTGCGTGTGCAAGCGTGTGTTTGTAGACTCAGAATGGGGCCTTTTCCGTAGTTTCGCAGCAGCACCATCAGGATGTGTTTGTCAGAGAAGGAATTTGGGAATGTGTTCCTCAAACAAACCAGAGAGGGAAGAAAGAAAGAGCGAGAATGGGTCAGCGAGCGTTTTCTGAGGGGCTCCGGGCGGTTTCTACTCAATGTGGGGTGATTGTTATACAGTTAACCCTGAAATTCCTCCTGTGTGTGTGTGTGTGTGTGTGTGTGTGTGTGTGTGTGTGTGTGTGTGTGTGTGTATAACTACAGCTATCAGCCATTGATCTTTTTGAGGATTCAGTGAGGGGTTTATAGGTTTCACACTAAATGAAAGGAAGCGAGAAATTTATGGTTCGGGTGGACAGATAGAAAGAAGGAAAGAGAGAGGGAGAGAGAGAGAGAGAGAGAGAGAGGGCGGAAGGGAGGGCTGGAGCAAAGACAGGTCTCTTTGAAGCCGCTGATCTTTTCATAACAGTCCTGCTATTACTGACACTAACCTTTGAATAATGAGAGCAGGCAATTAAATGGATCTTGGCTCCACAATTGAACTATAGTAACCCAGCTGTTCTTCAGAGCCTTTAAATCAATATTGTTACATATGCCAAACAAAAGTACACAGATATTACATTCATAATGATATAAAAACTGAAGAGCAGCATATCCTCACATTTCAAGAGCTGAAATAAGCAAATGTTTTGCAATGTTTGACTCAAAATTTCTTGTCATTTATCCACTTAATCAATTAATGGACTATAAATTAACCAGGATAGTTGGCAGAAAATAGCAGAAAATAGATTGTGTGTTCATGTAGAACCCACCAGTCATTGTGAGAAGCTGATTAAGAAAGTTGGTTTTAAGTTGGCCAATAAGTAAGATTATGGCATACTGCGAAACAGTTCATCAAAAGTAGTTATGCTATATAGTAGAATAGGGTGCACCATATAGGTTAGTAACATAGATTATATAATTAAAATGATAAAAAGGGCTAATAGAAAAATGGGCAAGCATTAGGGAAAACATTGAATTTGTCATGTGTGTAGAGAGATGTGTATTAAATGTTAATAAGTGTTAAGTAAAAAGAACCAGACAACTCAATAATAAACTCAAAAATCACCCAAATTGCTCATTTTACACAAACTTCCTGCAATTCACTATTTGAGTTGAATTATACAGTTCATCGGTTGTTCTGTGCCGTTATTGTCATGTTTTCAATATAATATGTAACATCCATAAGATGTCATTTAGTCAGGGGTTGTCACTTTGCTCAAGGATGGGAAACACGTCCATTAAGGGGAAAGTCTGGGAGCCACTGATTCATCATGTCACCAAATAAGCAAATATAAGGTTAAACAAACTGTCTGTGACCTTGGTCAGCGCAGGCTGTGTCAGAAGGAGCTGCTAAATACGTGTTCACGTCAACCTGTGTGACTTACAGCACTAAATCCTTTTTTTAGGCCGTGACCAAGCCGCTACAAGACGAGCTTTTATCTTCAGACACACACACACACACAGACAGACAGCTTTATGCATTTGTGCAGGATGTGAAAGGCTTTCTAGACAAGTGCTCGGCATCTGGCTCAGTCCTGATAAATCTCACTGACACACACACACACACACACACACACACACACACACACACACACACACACGTAGCGTCTATCTGTCTCTGCCCACAAATCTTTTGTCATCATCCTTCACTCCCTCACTACACCTCCCCGTGGAGCCGCTCTACAAGTACAGGAGGACTGAAAAAGAGCAGCTAAAACACAAAGAATAAAAGAAGCATTTACAGATTTATATCTCAACTTTTACCACTGTTTCCCATTGGACTGAACCAAACAAGCCTCTGTAAACATCAATGGATCATGCTGGTCAACTGAGCTCAGGTCCAGATCTCTCTCCAATTAAAATGATGGATGAACCAACCTCTTCACTGCTTTTTCATATTGCACTGTGGGGGGATGGATTGATGTTTTACTGCTCACTTTGTGCCCCCACCATCTTTTCTTAAGTAGAGCAGTCCTCCCTCTACCCTTTACACCCTTGCAGACACACTCACCACAGTACAGTGGGATTAGGCTGAGGCAGGCTGAGAGGGTTTTAACTGAAAACAACATGTCCGTCAAGGTGCTCTCCCTACTCGGTGTTAAGAAACCTAAAAAGCACAACCCCTCAAAAGAGGAGGGTGGTCTCCCTCTGTCTTTTTTTTTCCTTTACCCCTCCCCGCTCACTCCTTCGTTCTTTTCTTCCCCCAGTACATGCCTCTGGAATCCCTCTTGATCCGCTTAATGAGGGGCATATCGCGGGGTTAGCCGAGCGTGGCGAATGGTCAAGGAGGAGAGAGGTAACCAAGGAAATAGGGTGAGTGAGAGAGGGAGGGAGAGAGGATCTACAGGTCTGGTGCTACATGACCGCGTTCTGATGGCAGATGTAACGTAAAAAGTAAAAGAGAAAGGACAAATTAAAGTTCGAGAGAGTAACAGGTTAGCAACAGACTTGAGAATGTAGTCATAGGAAGAAAAATAAAAGACAGAGAGAAGAGCTTGTTCTTTCATGTCTGGGCTGTGAGGGTTCCTGGCGTGCTGATTTGTGACTTATGATAAAATCACATTGCCAGGGATTACCACACAGCCCTGACCCAGCTGCCATGGCAACCCCCCCTCAACACACACACACACACACGCACACGCACGCACACACAGTTTGAGGAATTGGTGATTTGTAAGTGCGCAGAAGGAAAAGGATGATGAGGGAGTCAGAGGGTCTTGATGTCAGTGTTTTGTAAGCGTGTGTGTGTGTGTGTGTGTGTGTGTGTGTGTGTGTGTGTGTGTGTGTGTGTGTGTGTGCGTGCGCACGCACGCAGGTGTATGTGTGCACATGTCAGTTTTCCAGACAGGCTTTGTATCCTCTCTCCAGCCAGGCACAGAGCTTAGCTGATTGGTGAACAGTGATTGATTTCCTCTTTGTTCACAGTGGCTAAGTTCTGCACCTGAGGAGAGCATGACCCGGACAAGCAGACAAAGGAAGACGATGGATGTGTGTGGCAGAAAGAGAACGGAAATGTTTATTTTGTTTGTTTTTTTAAGTTTTTACAGTGGTGGCAATGTGTGTTTGTGCTTTTGTATGAGCACAGTCGACGTTAATTATCTAATGTGTGTTTGTACATTTTGGTCACAGGACTCCTTCCCCTTTGTCCTCTACTGTTTTCTCGCTTCTTTTCTCGATTGTCCTGCATCCTCATCACATTTCTCTCTTCTCCTGTCTTTCTACTTGTCCTGAATTTTCCTCCAATTTGGTCTGGGCTTAGTTAGAATAACTCGCCTCTCTTCCAGCCTCACTTGCATGTCCACAAAACTTTCCACTGAGACCCTCTCACTCAGAAGAATTAAACACACAGGCCTCCTCACAAATCCAAAACGCTGTGTAACATTACTAATGAGCGGCGCTCAATGCTCTCCTGCTTTGCATGTTCTTCTTTTCATCTTTCATCTTCCCTCCTTCCTCTCTACTTCCACTCCTCTGCTTCCTGTCTCCTTTCTGTTGCATGGTATAAAAGATATTCCTGCAGATGATGCCCCGCTTTTCACAAATTCCATACAGTACACGGTGAATACATGTAGTCATAGTATACTAGTGACTGTATACTTTTTTATTGTTCTTTTCTGGCTGTGAGCAACTTGGACACTCCTGTGTTGCCTAGTGACCATTTTGAAATAATAGTTTGACATTTAAGGTCAAGTCAATTTTATTTGTATAGCCCACTATCATACTTCACAAATTTGCCTTAGAGGGCTTTAGAATCTGTACATTTAAGGAAATATGTTTATTTTCTTTCTTGCCGAAAGTTGAAAAGATGGATTCTACTCTGATATGTTCAATCTGTAGCACAGCCTTATCAATTCTGGATGTTCTGGATGTTCCATTACAGATTCAGGTATTTGTGACCAAAATATACACAGACTAGGAAATCAACTTGTCACTCTTTTCTGGACAAACTACCCACTGTAATAGCGACACTGTTTTTAACTCTTTGAGTGCCATTAACGTATTTCGACGTCATTTAAAATCCAACACTTGAGTGCCATCGACATAAAAATACGTCAAAGTGGTTTTTCGGCAGCGGGTCGCCGATCACAGTCTCCTGGGGCACAGATAGATAGATAGATAGATATTATACAGTAAAATATACATAATATGCATTAAAACTATACAGTAGAATATACAAAGACTCTACAGTAAACTATACAGCACAATATCCATACCGATTAACCGTAGTCGGAGCATGAAGAGACAGTATACGCCACAGAGATCAAAGCAGGAAGTGGAGACGATCATGATTAGAGAGCATAACGGACAGATTCTGGACAAAACTTTAGGGTGGGAGTGGCCTCCACTCTACCGCTGATAAAACAAGAACTAATTATTTCTGTGTGCAGTGACTTTCTCTGTAACTCAACAAGAAAGCATATTTCCAAAAATGTTAACTTATGCCTTTAACTTGACGGTTTAAAGGATTAGTGTGTAACTATTACGTGGCTCTATTAGTAGAAGTACAGTATGATATTAATTAGTGAAAAAAATAAGAAATGTGTGAATCATTGTCAGAATGATCCATTTATATCTAGATACCACTAGATCCTACACACTGCTCCTTTAATTTAGACACAGCTAACTAGTTCATGTGGTCTGCAGCTAATCAGTGCTCAAAATCTCCCTTTAAGTACTGAAAGTGCTTCAGGTTTTAACCTTCATCACTGTGAAAAGAGCCGCCTGTGCATCCCTGACTGATACGTATTGATTTCTGATCTAATCTCTGAGGAAGCCACGGTACAGAGATCCATAAAGCAGACAGATTCTCACTGAACACTTTTCCTCCTTGTGAAGGAAAACAAGGCTGAGGTGGAAATCTTACAACGACTTTGGATACTTTGCCATCATTTAGGGATGTCCGTTTCACTTTATTGCGACAATTAAGTGTTTCTCCTGTGGATTTACTGTGTGATATATGAGCTTCTATTGTTGTCCTGTAAATACCCACTGATAATAAGAAAACCATGAATTGTCAGTTGGGTCACACCACATGCTTTGCTTCAAGTGTTAGAGTGTACCGAGAGAGGATTCCCAAATTAGTCACGATGGGCTTCGTACACGAGAAAAACGATTTAACAAACCAAGGATAAAGTTTCTGAATAATATGAGCCTGTTTATCATGCAAGTTCCTATTTAGCATGGTCGGTCTGCCAAAAAATCTCAGTCCCTCTCACTTGTCCAAAGAAATTGATTTGCTCTGTTGGATCTGTTCTACTACAACCTCCATTGGCAAGTTTCTCCATTCCTATGAAGTACATTGATCATCTGAGCTGTCAATAATACGTACAAAGAATAAATGATGTGTGAGTGTGAGTATAAAATACAGACCCTCAGGAACTTACTGTGTAACCTTTAGTGTAATGTGGATGCAGTCTGCTGTTATACCACCTGATTGTAATGCAAAGCTATACCGGTCTGGGCCGATCGCTCTCTAGTCAAAACAGTGACAGATGGCTGGAAATGTATTTTAGAACTGGTCAGTCCTTTTTTTGGCAATCAGAATAAGAGGCGTGAGTAGGTATTATAGCGCTCTATATTCACGTCGACAAAAATGGCGACTAAACGAGGACAGATGTGTGAATTAGAAATGAGGGCCATGTGGAGCCTGCCATTTTTAGACCTATATTTAGGGCCTGTTAAAAGAGTAATGACCATCAAAGGCCTGTAAAAGAGAGGAATTATCATCAGAGCCCATATCTATAAGGTGATTTATTACACTCTAATGGGAGGGAAATGGTGCTCTGCACTAAAAGGACAAAGCAACATTGTATAAATACACCGAAAATAAATTTAGCCCACACTTTCTTCTCTTTACACAACTTAACTTGACTGATTGTCTCTTTAATGTCATGTATATATTAGAGAGCTGTTGCATGAGATTCTGTTTCAAAGTATATGTTGGAACATTTTTTCAGTTTTAAGTGATACAGCATGTACTGTATGCATGCTCCTCACAGGAGGTAGTAAAATGTGATCTTGATGGATTTATTGTTGGATTTTCATGATCTGATTCCTGAAACAGCTTTTTTTTTCATGCCAACAATATACCAGTCATTTTGGATCTACAATCCAGCAGTGGGCTTGCTGACACTGCGGTGTAGAGGTTTCTACCGTGTCAACCACACCTTTCACCAGCTGCTGAAATCCAGCAGTCTCAACAGTTTAAATGAATGTGCAGTAGCATGGGTCATGTGGGTTTGGCAAAGGGGAACACTGCCTGACACGCATGTTGAGTTGGTGTTGCTTTTTACTTCATTACAGACACCAAAAAGGGGAAAAAGTATGTGTTCATAGCTTGCCAGTGCTTCGTGAGAAAGAGAAGAGAGATTTGGGCTTGGCTTCCTGTGCCTACTGAGCTGATAATCAGTCCTATACAACCACTGGCTCAGTTCAGCAGGAACAGGAGTCCCGTCCACTCCCCACCAACCCAGAACTAAACACAAGCACTGGTCTTTTTTTACCAGATCACACAGCTTCTGCTCTTCCATGGTGGTACCACAGTGATCACACATTTAACACAGATAAACTGGAAACCGCAACTGTATAATTTCATGGAATTAAAGTTGTGTTTTCACTATAATTTAGAGTGATACCGAATGCTGAAACATCCATCTATCAGTCAATCATTTAAATGCCAGAAAAAGTGATGGACGACAAGTTTGATCAATCAGTCTTTATGAAAATTGTTTTATATGACATTTATAGATCAGAAAATCAAAATGTTTGTGTTTTTTGTACAGATTATTAGATAAGAAAAAATGTAATGCAGTATCAGGAAACTGCACCAAAAGATATTTAAGTGACCAGAATAGATTTGATTCTGATGTTGAAAATAAGTTTATTTTTCATCTATAAAATGTTCTGCTCAGTACTTTTCTCTAAATTTAAAGATCATTATCATCAGCCATACTGGTTTAGATATTTACATCAGCTTTTTACGCTCTCAAATATTGGTATCCACCTTTAAAACCCAGTATCAGTTGGGCCATCTGTCATTGGCCAAACAACTTTATTGTTGTGGATTATTTGACAAGAGTGAACACACACTATTCACATTAGTTATCAGTGGTTCAGCCAGAGGATTGCAAACACCTACAAAATGCTCTGTAATGCTCCAATCTGAATGCATCTCTCTCTTCCAGGTTGCTAACTACAGATGGAGCGCTCACCTCCTCTTCCTCTGAAAGAAGAGACGCTGCAGAATCACAGTGTGAACACCAGAAGGCTGCGCTCTTCCTCTACAGCCAAGGCCAGCTGGCAAGCTTCAGAGAACAGCAGTTATGTCCATTCAAGTCTCAAGAAATAACCAATAAGCATACAAGCTCCTCTTAGTGAACTGCGGTGTTTTGATTGTGTTATTGCTGTGGTAAGAGAGAAGAATGACATGATTTCACCTGTTTTAAAATGATAGTCTGGGGAAAGAGAAATATTTCATGAATCTATCCCTGTGTGTTTAAAGAAGCTGAGCTGCTGTCTCTCTCTCCGTGTGTGTTCATGTCTGTTTAGTCTGAAGCTCTGAACTGGTTCTTAAGAGTTTAGACAGGAAATACTTTCAGGTGAGTCACATTTTTTTTTTACATAACACATTGCTTTACTCTGGCCAGTAACAACACTGAGAAATATAGAACCTCTCAGGGCATTTCTCTGTGTAAATTCAGGATTTGTAGCTACTGTGCAAACAAACAGATTTTATATGTAATTAAGTTTAAATTTCCATAGATTGATTTATCAGATTTTTAGACATCCGTTTCACTGAAACATTAAACGTTGGTTGAGTAATTTCTTGTGTTGTTTTTGTGTATTTTGTGAGAAAATGTCTGTTAAATCATGTTCTGTATTAAAAAGGGTTCCTGCTTAAACTGTGTGCTTTTACTTGATACCACTCTTAAATTTTTCCTCCAAGAGGTCAGGCAGGTGTTTGTTGCGACGACACATCAATAACAATAGTTTTACTTTTATTTTTTTTCTGACATACTACACTGACTGCACACTTTGTCTTTTTGGTAACACTTTATAATACAGCCCGGCAATAGCGGTGCTCGGCTTATTTCCGATGTTGATCGAGGGTTGGGGTGCCTTTTTTTTTTTTTTTTTTTTTCTGGGTGGGGTGCTAAACATTTGTAGCTGAAGGTCAGGACCGGGACGCCCCACAGTAGCACCGCAATTGCCAGGCTGTATTATAAATTGTTGTTGACTTTTTCAAGACACCTGATTTTTTGGGGGGTTTTGTTTTGGTTAGTTTCCTCTCATGGTTGACACTTAGTTCCTTGGTTCTCTCATGGAGTTTGGTTAACCAGTCATTTGTTTTTGCCTGTTGTCTACCTGTATTTTTTGGATTCAGTTGTAAGACTTTTGCTTATTAAATTGTTGACTGTGTTTGGGTCACCCATTCTCTGCGATATCATTCTCGTTAACAAAATATCCCATAAAAGGATATTTATTTCAATTTGTCACAACCATTCACTTGGAATCAAGGATGACTTGATTAGATTTTTGTGGTCAAAGGTCAAGGTCACTGTGACCTTACGTCTGGCCATTCTCTTGAAAGCTTCATCTCAACCATGAATGAACTTCTTTAAGTAAAATGCTAATTATGTCTCTTTCACACAGAAGTCCAACAGCATAAATTGGACAGTTCCGGCTGATTTTACTTCATGTGTTAATGTTTTTTATTGAGTGAGAACATGTTTTTAGCGTCTGTTGTAATGCTTACCTTGACCACCAGAGTGCACTGATAAACCATGCTCCAAGTTGGTCCATGCGTCCTTGTTGTCTTCCAAAGTTCTGTTTCAGAAAGCATGATTAGTGAAAACAGATTTAAATATCCCTGAGATGAGGGAAGCTCTGGGTTTCCAAGTAAGATAACTTAAACTCTGTCAGGTACCATGGACTCTGTGAACCTAACATGCTCGCTGGCAGGGTTTCTTCACTAAACCCTGGCCATGACTTTCAAATAACAACAATATGTTGTGTAAGTGTTGTATAATCTCAGTTTAAATTGGAAAAAAAGGTATGAAGCTTAGACTCTTAGGATAAATGAATGGAACATTATTCCTGTAGGTTATATGTCAGTATTCTGAGGGAGCATGATTGTGGTAAAGCTACAGAATGAGCTGGTGACATGTTTTGGTGACATTTCGGTTTGAATTTACTACATTTGTAGCTAAAATGATGTCGCTCAAGATCCACATCATTTTCACCTTAATATCTGGATGAAATAAGTTTACAGTTATGTTATATATCCTTCACCTTCAGTTGCTGGCTCCTGTTTTGTCCCTGTCAAAATAAAGCAGTTAATTGTTAATTGACCAACACTGAATAAAACTGTTTTTCTGCGTCAAAAGTTCGCTATGGCCTCACAAAACATTTTTTGGGACTCAGAAATTCATATCTAATTATGGCAAAGTGATGAGATTTTGGAAAGACATTGATACAAATTACAATTTGATGTTAAGATGCTGTGAATCTTTTGACATTTTAATGGTCTATGAATTTTCTGGGATGTATTTTATATTACTATGTAATATGCCATGGATTTTTATGACAATACTGTGGTATTTCATGACATGCTTTACTATGTCTTGTGATTTTCATATGACATAATATGCTAGGACTTTTTAAGGAATTTTTACTGTGGTGTTTTTGACATACAATGACATTTTTCTGACATATTATACTATGTTTTTTATTTTATGAACATACTATATTGTGGTACTATTTTTCCAACATAATAAATGTGAACTTTTGATTAGTTTTTGACACACTAAAAAGCCGATTTATAGCATGTTGAAAAATCAATTGTAAAATGTCAAAAAATGTCATCAAAAAGTTAACAAATGGCCTTATTTTGACATGTTGAATGATTTTGTGACAAAATATGTTGCTTCGAAAATTTTGCAAAAGTCATGGTATAAGTATGTCAAAATAAGTAAAAATAAGTAAAAAAAAAAAAAAAGGTCATGCCTTATTATGACATGTTGAATGACTTTGTGACAAAATATATTGAAAAAAATAGTAAAAAAGCAATTTTTATCACAGTAAAAAAAATAATAATTTATGATAATTATGTGTGAAAAAATGTTAAAAAAAAGTGGTAAAAAAAACATTTTATTGCATTTCAGAAATTTTGAAAAAAGTCAGTAAAGTATGTCAAAAAAGTTAAAAAAAAAAAAAAATTTGCATTTTTTTAAAAATCACAAAAAGTCATCAAGGGTCTTATTATAGTATATTGAATGTTATAATGTCAAAGTAAGTTGGAAAAAGTTGAAAAACAGCAATTTCCAGTATGTCAAATATTTTGGAGAAAGTCAGAGCAGTATGTCAGAAGTCACAAACATTCATCAAATGGCTGTATTATAGATTGATTTTGTGTCAAAATATGTTGAAAAAATTGTAAAAAAGTTATTTTTTAGCATTTCTTAAATTTTGAAAAAAGCCATAGTATTGTATGTCACAAAAGTCAAAAAAAAATTAAAAAATTTTTAAAAGTCACAAAAAGTGATCAAATGACCTCATTATAGTATAATGATTATTTTGAGGCAAAATATGTTGAAAATATTTGAGAAAAGAAAATTTTTAATACCGTGAAAATTTTTAAAAAGTCATACTATAGTATGGTGCAAAATAAGTAAAAAAATTGAAATTTTTTAAAAGTCAAAAAACTGATCAAATGGCTTCATTATTTTATGCCGAATGATTTTGTGTAAAAAAACATTATGCCGAATGATTTTGTGTCAAAATATGTCAAAAAAGTTGTAAAAAAGCAATTTTTTTAGTATTTCTTAAATTTTGAAAAAAAGCCATAGTATTGTGTGTCAAAAAAGTCAAAAAATAAAAGTGATCAAATGGCTTCATTATTTCAGGCCCAATGATTTTGTGTCAAAATATGTCAAAAAAAGTTGTAAAAAAGCAATTTTTTAGTATTTCTTAAATTTTGAAAAAAGTCATAGTATTGTATGTCAAAAAAAGTAAAAAAAAAAATACATTTTTTTTAAAAGTAACAAAAAGTGATAAAATGTCCTCATTATAGTATAATGATTATTTTGAGGCAAAATATGCTGAAAATATTTGAGAAAAAAGAATTTTTAGTACGGCGAATATTTTGAAAAAGTCATACTATAGTATGGCAAAAAACTAAAAAAAAATTACATTTTTTTTTTAAAGTCACAAAAAGTGATCAAATGGCCTTATTATAGTATAATGATTATTTTGAGGCAAAATATGTTGAAAATATTTGAGAAAAGAGAATTTTTAGTACAGTGAATTTTTTTTTGAAAAAGTCATACTATAGTGCAAAATAAGTCAAAAAATGACAATTTTTAAAAGTCAAAAAAACTGATCAAATGGCCTCATTATAGTATAATCATTATTTTGAGGCAAAATATGTTGAAAATGTTTGAGAAAAGAAAATTTTTAATACCGTGAAAATTTTGAAAAAGTCATACTATAGTATGGTGCAAAATAAGTAAAAAAATTTAAATTTTTCAAAAGACACACAAAAAGTGATCAAATGGCTTCATTATTTTATGCCGAATGATTTTGTGTAAAAAAACATTATGCCGAATGATTTTGTGTCAAAATATGTCGAAAAAGTTGTAAAAAAGCAATTTTTTAGCATTTCTTAAATTGTGAAAAAAGTCATAGTATTGTATGTCAAAAAAAGTCAAAAAATTACATTTTTTTTAAAAGTCACAAAAAGTGATCAAATGACCTCATTATAGTATAATAATTATTTTGAGGCAAAATATGCTGAAAATATTTGAGAAAAAAGATTTTTTAGTACGGCGAATATTTTGAAAAAGTCATACTATAGTATGGCAAAATAAGTCAAAAAATGACAATTTTTTTAAAAGTCAAAAAAACTGATCAAATGGCCTCATTATACTATAATCATTATTTTGAGGCAAAATATGTTGAAAATGTTTGAGAAAAGAAAATTTTTAATACCGTGAAAATTTTTAAAAAGTCATACTGTAATATGGTGCAAAATAAGTAAAAAATTAAAATTTTTTAAAAGACACACAAAAAGTGATCAAATGGCCTCATTATTTCAGGCCGAATGATTTTGTGTCAAAATATGTCGAAAAAGTTGTAAAAAAGCATTTTTTTAGCATTTCTTAAATTTTGAAAAAAGTCATAGTATTGTATGTCAAAAAAAGTAAAAAAAAATTAAATTTTTTTTAAAAGTCACAAAAAGTGATAAAATGACCTCATTATAGTATAATGATTATTTTGAGGCAAAATATGTTGAAAATATTTGAGAAAAGAGAATTTTTAGTAGAGTGTAATTTTTTTGAAAAAGTCATACTATAGTACGGTGCAAAATAAGTCAAAAAAATTAAATTTTTTAAAAGACACACAAAAAGTGATCAAATGGCCTCATTATTTCAGGCCCAATGATTTTGTGTCAAAATATGTCAAAAAAAGTTGTAAAAAAGCAATTTTTTAGTATTTCTTAAATTTTGAAAAAAGTCATAGTATTGAATGTCAAAAAAAGTAAAAAAAAAAATACATTTTTTTTAAAAGTCACAAAAAGTGATAAAATGTCCTCATTATAGTATAATGATTATTTTGAGGCAAAATATGCTGAAAATATTTGAGAAAAAAGAATTTTTAGTACGGCGAATATTTTGAAAAAGTCATACTATAGTATGGCAAAAAACTAAAAAAAAAATACATTTTTTTTTAAAGTCACAAAAAGTGATCAAATGGCCTCATTATAGTATAATGATTATTTTGAGGCAAAATATGTTGAAAATATTTGAGAAAAGAGAATTTTTAGTAGAGTGTAATTTTTTTGAAAAAGTCATACTATAGTACGGTGCAAAATAAGTCAAAAAAATTAAATTTTTTAAAAGACACAAAAAGTGATCAAATGGCCTCATTATTTCAGGCCCAATGATTTTGTGTCAAAATATGTCAAAAAAAGTTGTAAAAAAGCAATTTTTTAGCATTTCTTAAATTTTGAAAAAAGTCATAGTATTGTATGTCAAAAAAAGTAAAAAAATTACATTTTTTTTAAAAGTCACAAAAAGTGATAAAATGACCTCATTATAGTATAATGATTATTTTGAGGCAAAATATGTTGAAAATGTTTGAGAAAAGAAAAATTTTAATACCGTGAAAATTTTGAAAAAGTCATACTATAGTATGGTGCAAAATAAGTAAAAAAAATTTAGATTTTTTAAAAGACACACAAAAAGTGATCAAATGGCCTCATTATTTCAGGCCGAATGATTTTGTGTCAAAATATGTCAAAAAAGTTGTAAAAAAGCAATTTTTTAGCATTTCTTAAATTTTGAAAAAAGTCATAGTATTGTATGTCAAAAAAAGTAAAAAAATTACATTTTTTTTAAAAGTCACAAAAAGTGATAAAATGACCTCATTATAGTATAATGATTATTTTGAGGCAAAATATGTTGAAAATGTTTGAGAAAAGAAAAATTTTAATACCGTGAAAATTTTGAAAAAGTCATACTATAGTATGGTGCAAAATAAGTAAAAAAAATTTAGATTTTTTAAAAGACACACAAAAAGTGATCAAATGGCCTCATTATTTCAGGCCGAATGATTTTGTGTCAAAATATGTCAAAAAAGTTGTAAAAAAGCAATTTTTTAGCATTTCTTAAATTTTGAAAAAAGTCATAGTATTGTATGTCAAAAAAAGTAAAAAAAAATACATTTTTTTTAAAAGTCACAAAAAGTGATAAAATGTCCTCATTATAGTATAATGATTATTTTGAGGCAAAATATGCTGAAAATATTTGAGAAAAAAGAATTTTTAGTACGGCGAATATTTTGAAAAAGTCATACTATAGTATGGCAAAAAACTAAAAAAAAATTACATTTTTTTTTTAAAGTCACAAAAAGTGATCAAATGGCCTCATTATACTATAATCATTATTTTGAGGCAAAATATGTTGAAAATGTTTGAGAAAAGAAAAATTTTAATACCGTGAAAATTTTGAAAAAGTCATACTATAGTATGATGCAAAATAAGTAAAAAAAATTTAGATTTTTTAAAAGACACACAAAAAGTGATCAAATGGCCTCATTATTTCAGGCCGAATGATTTTGTGTCAAAATATGTCAAAAAAGTTGTAAAAACGCAATTTTTTAGCATTTCTTAAATTTTGAAAAAAGTCATAGTATTGTATGTCAAAAAAAGTAAAAAAATTACATTTTTTTTAAAAGTCACAAAAAGTGATCAAATGACCTCATTATAGTATAATGATTATTTTGAGGCAAAATATGTTGAAAATATTTGAGAAAAGAGAATTTTTAGTAGAGTGTAATTTTTTTGAAAAAGTCATACTATAGTACGGTGCAAAATAAGTCAAAAAAATTACATTTTTTAAAAGACACACAAAAAGTGATCAAATAGCCTCATTATTTCAGGCCCAATGATTTTGTGTCAAAATATGTCAAAAAAAGTTGTAAAAAAGCAATTTTTTAGTATTTCTTAAATTTTGAAAAAAGTCATAGTATTGTATGTCAAAAAAAGTAAAAAAATACATTTTTAAAAGTCACAAAAGTGATAAAATGTCCTCATTATAGTATAATGATTATTTTGAGGCAAAATATGCTGAAAATATTTGAGAAAAAAGAATTTTTAGTACGGCGAATATTTTGAAAAAGTCATACTATAGTATGGCAAAAAACTAAAAAAAAATTAAATTTTTTTTTTAAAGTCACAAAAAGTGATCAAATGGCCTCATTACACTATAATCATTATTTTGAGGCAAAATATGTTGAAAATGTTTGAGAAAAGAAAAATTTTAATACCGTGAAAATTTTGAAAAAGTCATACTATAGTATGGTGCAAAATAAGTAAAAAAAATTTAGATTTTTTAAAATACACACAAAAAGTGATCAAATGGCCTCATTATTTCAGGCCGAATGATTTTGTGTCAAAATATGTCAAAAAAGTTGTAAAAAAGCAATTTTTTAGCATTTCTTAAATTTTGAAAAAAGTCATAGTATTGTATGTCAAAAAAAGTAAAAAAATTACATTTTTTTTAAAAGTCACAAAAAGTGATAAAATGACCTCATTATAGTATAACGATTATTTTGAGGCAAAATATGTTGAAAATATTTGAGAAAAAAGAATTTTTAGTACGGCGAATATTTTGAAAAAGTCATACTATAGTATGGCAAAATAAGTAAAAAAATTACAATTTTTTAAAAGTAAAAAAAAATGATCACATGGCTTCATTATTTTATGCCGAATGATTTTGTGTCAAAATATGTCGAAAAAGTTGTAAAAAAGCATTTTTTTAGCATTTCTTAAATTTTGAAAAAAGTCATAGTATTGTATGTCAAAAAAGTCAAAAAATGACATTTTTTTTAAAAGTCACAAAAAGTGATCAAATAGCCTTATTATAGTATATTGATTATTTTGAGGCAAAATATGCTGAAAATATTTGAGAAAAAAGAATTTTTATTACGGCGAATATTTTGAAAAAGTCATACGATTATATGGCAAAAAAAGGCAAAAAAATTAAAAAAATTTTAAAAGTCGCAAAAAGTGATCAAATGGCTTCAGTATTTTATGCTGAATGATTTTGTGTCAAAATATGTCAAAAAAAATAAGTTTTTAGCATTTCGTAAATTTTGAAAAAAGTCATAGCATTGTATGTCAAAAAAAGTCAATAACTGACAATTTTTTTTGAAAGTCACAAAAAGTGATCAAATATCCTTAGTATAGTATATTGATTATTTTGATGCAAAATATGTTGAAAATATTTGAGAAAAGAGAATTTTTAGAATGGTGAAAATTTTGAAA
This sequence comes from Synanceia verrucosa, assembly GCA_029721515.1. Lineage (NCBI taxonomy): Eukaryota > Metazoa > Chordata > Actinopteri > Perciformes > Synanceiidae > Synanceia > Synanceia verrucosa. Next base: position 19,452,872 of record CM056551.1, on the reverse strand, counting down.
AAGTCATACTATAGTATGGCACAAAAAGTCAAAAAATGACCATTTTTTAAAAGTCAAAAAAGTGATCAAATGGCTTCAATATTTTATGCCGAATGATTTTGTGTAAAAATGTCGAAAAAGTTGTAAAAAAGCAATTTTTTTAGCATTTCTTAAATTTTGAAAAAAAGCCATAGTATTGTGTGTCAAAAAAGTCAAAAAATTACATTTTTTTTTAAAAGTCACAAAAAGTGATCAAATGGCTTCAATATTTTATGCCGAATGGTTTTGTGTCAAAATATGTCAAAAAAGTTGTAAAAAAGCAATTTTTTTAGCATTTCTTAAATTTTGAAAAAAGTCATAGTATTGTATGTCAAAAAAAGTAAAAAAAATTACATTTTTTTTAAAAGTCACAAAAAGTGATAAAATGTCCTCATTATAGTATAATGATTATTTTGAGGCAAAATATGTTGAAAATATTTGAGAAAAAAGAATTTTTAGTACGGGGAATATTTGGAAAAAGTCATACTATAGTATGGCAAAATAAGTCAAAAAATTACAATTTTTTAAAAGTAAAAAAAAATGATCACATGGCTTCATTATTTTATGCCGAATGATTTTGTGTCAAAATATGTCGAAAAAGTTGTAAAAAAGCATTTTTTTTAGCATTTCTTAAATTTTGAAAAAAGTCATAGTATTGTATGTCAAAAAAAGTCAAAAAATGACATTTTTTTTTAAAGTCACAAAAAGTGATCAAATAGCCTTATTATAGTATATTGATTATTTTGATGCAAAATATGTTGAAAATATTTGAGAAAAGAGAATTTTTAGCATGGTGAAAATTTTGAAAAAGTCATACTATAGTATGGCGCAAAAAGTCAAAAAATGACAATTTTTTAAAAGTCAAAAAAGTGATCAAATGGCTTCAATATTTTATGCCGACTGATTTTGTGTCAAAATATGTCAAAAAAGTTGTAAAAAAGCAATTTTTTAGCATTTCTTAAATTTTGAAAAAAGTCATAGTATTGTATGTCAAAAAAAGTAAAAAAAAATTACATTTTTTTTAAAAGTCACAAAAAGTGATAAAATGACCTCATTATAGTATAATGATTATTTTGAGGCAAAATATGTTGAAAATATTTGAGAAAAAAGATTTTTTAGTACGGCGAATATTTTGAAAAAGTCATACTATAGTATGGCAAAATAAGTCAAAAAATTACAATTTTTTTAAAAGTAAAAAAAAATGATCACATGGCTTCATTATTTTATGCCGAATGATTTTGTGTCAAAATATGTCGAAAAAGTTGTAAAAAAGCATTTTTTTAGCATTTCTTAAATTTTGAAAAAAGTCATAGTATTGTATGTCAAAAAAAGTCAAAAAATTACATTTTTTTTAAAAGTCACAAAAAGTGATCAAATAGCCTTATTATAGTATATTGATTATTTTGATGCAAAATATGTTGAAAATATTTGAGAAAAGAGAATTTTTAGCATGGTGAAAATTTTGAAAAAGTCATACTATAGTATGGCGCAAAAAGTCAAAAAATGACAATTTTTTAAAAGTCAAAAAAGTGATCAAATGGCTTCAATATTTTATGCCGACTGATTTTGTGTCAAAATATGTCAAAAAAGTTGTAAAAAAGCAATTTTTTAGCATTTCTTAAATTTTGAAAAAAGTCATAGTATTGTATGTCAAAAAAAGTCAAAAAATGACATTTTTTTTAAAAGTCACAAAAAGTGATAAAATGACCTCATTATTGTATAACGATTATTTTGAGGCAAAATATGTTGAAAATATTTGAGAAAAAAGAATTTTTAGTACGGCGAATATTTTGAAAAAGTCATACTATAGTATGGCAAAATAAGTAAAAAAATTACAATTTTTTAAAAGTAAAAAAAAATGATCACATGACTTCATTATTTTATGCCGAATGATTTTGTGTCAAAATATGTCGAAAAAGTTGTAAAAAAGCATTTTTTTAGCATTTCTTAAATTGTGAAAAAAGTCATAGTATTGTATGTCAAAAAAAGTCAAAAAATTACATTTTTTTTTAAAGTCACAAAAAGTGATCAAATGGCCTTATTATAGTATAATGATTATTTTGAGGCAAAATATGTTGAAAATATTTGAGAAAAGAGAATTTTTAGCATGGTGAAAATTTTGAACAAGTCATACTATAGTATGGCGCAAAAAGTCAAAAAATGACAATTTTTTAAAAGTCAAAAAAGTGATCAAATGGCTTCAATATTTTATGCCGACTGATTTTGTGTCAAAATATGTCAAAAAAGTTGTAAAAAAGCAATTTTTTAGCATTTCTTAAATTTTGAAAAAAGTCATAGTATTGTATGTCAAAAAAAGTCAAAAAATTACATTTTTTTTAAAAGTCACAAAAAGTGATAAAATGACCTCATTATAGTATAATGATTATTTTGAGGCAAAATATGCTGAAAATATTTGAGAAAAAAGAATTTTTAGTACGGCGAATATTTTGAAAAAGTCATACTATAGTATGGCAAAAAACTAAAAAAAAATTACATTTTTTTTTAAAGTCACAAAAAGTGATCAAATGGCCTTATTATAGTATAATGATTATTTTGAGGCAAAATATGTTGAAAATATTTGAGAAAAGAGAATTTTTAGTACAGTGAAATTTTTTTGAAAAAGTCATACTATAGTGTAAAATAAGTCAAAAAATGACAATTTTTTAAAAGTCAAAAAAACTGATCAAATGGCCTCATTATACTATAATCATTATTTTGAGGCAAAATATGTTGAAAATGTTTGAGAAAAGAAAAATTTTAATACCGTGAAAATTTTGAAAAAGTCATACTATAGTATGGTGCAAAATAAGTAAAAAAAAAAAAAAAAATTTTAAAAGACACACAAAAAGTGATCAAATGGCCTCATTATTTCAGGCCGAATGATTTTGTGTCAAAATATGTCGAAAAAGTTGTAAAAAAGCATTTTTTTTAGCATTTCTTAAATTTTGAAAAAAAGCCATAGTATTGTGTGTCAAAAAAGTCAAAAAATAAAAGTGATCAAATGGCTTCATTATAGAATGTTGAAAATACGCTGAAAAAAGTCATAAAAAACAATTTCTTAGCATTTTGAAAATCATAGCATAGTATCTCAAAAAAGTAAAGGTAAGGCAAGGCAGCTTTATTCATATTTACATGATTAAAAATACAACATTGAAAAGCATTTAAAAACAAAGAACAAATATCCTTTACTAAAATGAAAGAACGTACATACATAAAAAGATGATTTAAAAGAGCTCAATCATAAGCATTCGAAGAGAAGAAGAGTTTTAAATTTGGAAAATTCCAGGGAGGGCTGTTGGCTGATTTACTCAGGCTTCATCCTTCTTCATTGAGGAGCTAATTAGCTGTCTGTTAGCCTGCTCCGGTCCATTGGTTTGAGACATTGGTAAGGTGGTCTCATCCCCAGATTGTCCATTTAACTCCACATGCACTTTGAGACGGTGAGGTTTTATCTCCAGTCCCGCTGTCTTCTTAAGAAGTTTGTGATAGTCATCAGTGGAAAAGGGAGGCATCTTGTGGCTTATCCTGCTGTCTTTTCTTTCTCTAATTATTCCACAGTGCCTATTAAATCTCCAAAAAATTATACTCCCAGTTAATTTTAAGTATCCAGGAACTGCTGCTCAAAGTTTCTCACAGACGGAAATAAGAAAAAAAGAATATTAGCAGAAAAATGCAAGCAGAGGCGAGAGTAAGCAGCAAAGTGTCTGCACACTAGGAAAATTTTGTTTTTTTAAAAAGTGGCCTAAAGTATGTGAGTCTATCAGCCCTGTAGCAGTCTGGTCATTTTTCCAGGGAGCATCACACCTTTGCTCAATGTCAGCTTAAACAGATTCCAGCCCCTAGTGAGCACAAATATGGTTACATGTAGATGAATGAATAAATAAATGTAATGATAAAAAAAATCTTTTATTTTAAACATACTGTACTATGGCTGTTTTACTTTTTAATGCCATACTGTAAAATTAATTCTTCAAAGGTTTTATTTAGGTTTTTCAAAACACATTTACAAACACCATGACTTTTTGGTGACACACAGAAAGACGTGACATTACATTAGACAGTTCAACATTTATCACAAATAAAGTGTCCCCCAAACCCAAAAGTCTTTTAGATGTGCAACATGAATGATTTATTTGATAAACATATGACAGTCAGTGAGGATTCAAACACTGCTGCTGCAGTGAGATACATCACTACTCAAGTGTCCTTAAGGACACTTGAGTGTTTCCCTGCTTCCTGTTTTATAGTGTGAAAACGTGTGCTTGGTTCTTAGCAGGGCTCAATGTTGTATGTATATGTGTTAGTAGGTTTTGAAGTGCCTTAATCCTAAAATGAACTGTGTTGGTGTAACTTGATATGGTGCTTGCCTCACGTAGTCTGAGCTCCAGTGAGCTGAGGACACACGCTGCTTCATCAACCCGACCAGACCGACACACCACCTGGACTCACACACAAAGACAAAAAACATATTGCTTGTGACAGGCCTTTACCAGAAGCACCTAAACTGCTATGTGAAAAGGCACCATTTGAAAAAGAAAGGGGACTGCTTATTATGATGTAAAAAAACAAGTCCATAGCATACTATATTATTCTAGATATGTATCTCATCCATATATATCTGTTATTACTGAAAAAAGATTTTGGAGGGGAAGAGGACAGTTTTCTTACCGTCTCTAAAATGTCTGTTGATGTGCTCAGCGATTGTTGGAAGAAAACAGCGAAGCTGATCAAGAGTTTGAGGATCAGTAATGGAGACAGTGATGACTGCTGAGGTTGTGCTGAGAGCAGAGTGACCAATGACTGCAGGTGGTCAACAGGAAGAGGACGAGCTGAGACTGAGAACAGGGAGTGTAAGTGTCCCCATGCAGCTTTGGCATGTACCTGGAAACACAGAGCACAGGATTAATTCAGGGTCAGCTGGGGTATGTTTATTTATAGACCACAGGGAATGAAGAAACATTGCTTTTATTGTATTTCCTAAAAATACAAATCAATAGATTAGTAACGAGTAATGATGTAATGATGATCAAAGACAACCCCATGCGAGTTAATTATAATGGGAGACAGCAGCGACGACAGCGAGTCTCCCAGGGTTATGAGAGGCGGCGGAAAGAGAGATGAAACTTCTGAGCAGACACTCACTGAAAAATCAATACTACATCACCCTTTTCACCCAGCTCTCCTCCCTCATCTGTATCCCTCCATCTCTACAGCACTGTTTCATTTTCTCTCTGCCGGATCATCCATAATGTGTTTTTCTTCTTCCTCTGTATTTGTTCTATGGCGTGCAACAACAACAACAACACATCTGTCACAAGCGAATAAAAGACCTTTCACATTGTTATGTTGTTGAGTTATGACACTACATGTGTTATAAACAGACTATCTGACTATCATCCCCACTACTTTCTTCTCTGGTCATATGAAACACTGTGTTGGTCATCTTTTACTATTTAGCTACAACAGAGTTGCCAATGCAAGAAAAGTAAAAGTAAAATATGTTTGCAAATGAAAAAGGTAGTAGTGGTAGCAGCATCATACAATGTTGAATGGTTAGTGACACTACAGAATAAGTCATGAGATAGATCCTCAGGGGACCATGAATATGAGGACAAGACAAAACTAGAAAAGCACTCAGAGAGCGCAGACCTCCGCCAAGGCTGCATTCTGAGAGAGCGTCTACTCCTACAAGCCCACAACGCCTAAGAGTGAATGTGTTGATTCTGACGCACCTTGAAACCCACATTTAACGTTGTATTCACATTAACATCATGTACTTTTTTTATTTATTTTTTCTCTATTTCATATTTTGTCACATTTGAATTTGAATTTTAAAAAAGACCAAAATAAGCCAAAAAATGTAAAACTTTGCAAATACAATTTGACAATTGCATTGCTCTAGCTCCTTCCTACATGAAGTTATGGTTTAAAAACACATATTTGACCTTTTACTGATCTTGACCAAACTGAATCTGTGACTTCTGGATTCCTATATTAGTTTATGTACTAAATTAGGTGAAGACTGGCTGAAAATTATAAACCGTGGAGCGTTCAGAATTATGCAAAATCCCCCATACATTACTATGGCGTCACCTTTCATTTGACCTTGATGACCTTGAATCAGATCCGATCACCACCAAAAATTAATCAGTTTTAAGTTAGGCCACTTCTGACCAATCCTGAAAATGTTGTCAAAATTCATCCAGAACTTTTTGAGTTATTTTGCAAACCAACAAATAAATAAATAAATAAATAAACAAACCCTGGTGAAAACATAACCTCCTCGGTGGAGGTAAAAATAAGAAAATTAAATATAGAAATTAAAATGTTTTGGTCTTTTTAAAATCTTACCAGTTGTTGTGCTCTGTGGTGTCCTCTGTTTGTGGGGTGGTGGTAGAAGGTCAGGAGCCACAGCAGCGGCTCACAGTCCTGCGGCTCTGATGTCACCAGCAGCTGGACGGCCACCTGTACCCAGTGGGCACACTGAACCAGCAGGAACCAGGACTCGAACACTCTGTGGTGCCCCCTACAGGACAGGATGAGACACAGCGCTCAACACTACAGGAAGAAGAGGAGGAGGCACAGAGCTGTCAAAGGCTTCATCATGGGTCCTGAAGGACTGTTCTGGGCAGTGAAGTATGTTAATAACTTCTGATAAATTGCCTAGGACCTTTCACCAAAGGTTTCATCAAACAATTTGGTTTCCAGTGTGCTGAAAAAATCCTCTGATAAAAGACTGTCAAGGGTCATTTTCATCACAAGAGTGTTATTAATGAGCCACAACTCTGAGTGACTGCCGGTAATATTAGTCTTTTTACTATTCTATGATACGTTATAGACAATGTGACAGTTAATTATCATATTAACAAATAATGAAAATAACTGATAGTTGTAGCCCTAAATCAATTAAAAAAAAGAGAGACTGGGTGTAAATTTCAGATTTCAGATGAGGGCTCTCTTGCTCATCTCCCCTCTTTCTTCTTGGCTCTGAAATACCAACAGCAGCACCTCTGCAGAGCCCTGGCAGCTGCATCTGCGCTCGAAGCAACACAACACACCACATTTCCACCGCTGGCTCGGGACAGCGTTGAGGGGATTTTGCAGAATGGAGCGGTGGTGGGGATAATGGGCTCTGTTAAAAACCACAGCTGGAGGGTATCAAGTCTCCATCCCCAGGACACCAACTGCTTTCTGCTTTTTATCTCAAGCTGTACAACCATTTCATTTCATACTCATATGTTTTCCTCTGTCGACTGTCTCTGCTCCTTCTTCTGCACTCCTTTTTTCACTCTTTTTGGACTTTCGAACACACAGCTCTCTATTCTCCAAGCTAATAGCCTCTGATACTCTCTTGGAGGAGCAACGCAGTGCACATGGACCTCTGCTGTGATGCAAGAGGAATATATCCAACTAATCACCCCCTCAACAGCAGTAAATGGAAATAAGAACAGCACACATGAATTCAGCAGGGTAGTGGATGCAGACACACATTAACACAGTTCTCTCAGTGAGCCTGTCTCACTCTAACCTGATGCTACTGCTGCAGTCTCCGTCTCCCTCCTCTTCCTCCTCTGTCAGTCTCTGTAATGAGCCACTAAGCCAGTTCAGGTGATGTCTCCAAGCCTCCCGAGGCATCTCTGCAAGAAGATATACAGACATAATGTATGGCCTTTTTTTTTTAACAATCAATTAGAATTCACAAAACCCAAAGCCTCTACTCAATGTTAAAGGAATAGTCCAACATTATGGGGAAATACATTTATTAATTTATAAACAGTTATACTTTTCTATATACTTTTTTTTATAGAGATTTGCACAAAGAAACACATGCAGTAACTTCCTTAAGTCTAAGCTGGATTTGCTTCAACAAATAATTGTCCGTATCATTCTAAAGACTGTCTAGAGTGAACTCTGGATGTGCTCTTGACATATTTTGTTGCGGATGGACCACACCAGGCTAGTTGTTTCCAGTATTTGTGCTAAGCTACGCTAACGAGTTGCTGGCAGTAGCCTCTTGTTTGTAACAACCTTCTTATCTGACTTTCAGTTAGAAAGCCAATAAGCTTATTTTACATATTTATTTTCTAACTATTCTTATGTTTTGCTGCAGAAACCACATGCAATTATTGTTTGTTGTTGTGTTTTGTTGCTTAAATAGACAATGTGTAATTTTTTCTCCCATCTAGTGGTTAAATTTGACTTTGCATGCATTGCAACATGGTTGGAACTACGGTAAGTGGAATGGGTCAACTCCCGTGCAGCTACTATCACCGCGGATCCCCAGCCCCCGGCCCAGAGCATCAGTCATTTTTCCCCGGACCTCCACAGCCCTCCACCAGTCCGGAACACTTCCCGGCAGGGCGCCGGGCATGGGGCACTCAAGGGCGGCCACTCACTGCGGCTCCCCGGCCCAAAGCTCCGGTCATTTTATGGCCCTTTTACGTTTTACGGTCTTGTATTATGACCAAAAGTGCAGTGCAGGTTTTAGTTTAGTGCTGGGTAAGTAAAACCGGCGTCTCCACCTTGCTTCTCTGTGAAAAGTGAATCTCAAAACACAGAAATGCATTTTGTCCTATGGGTACTAGCAGGTAGTGCTTTATGTCCCTCTCCGCAGTTTGTAGTTTTTGATAGACTGGAAAGACATGAAAGCCTCCGTATGAGCGACCTGCTCCATGTAAAGACAGATAACTCATTCTTCGCCCAGGAGGATAAATCAGATTGTTGGCATATGTTATTCTACACCAATGAGGATCTATTTATGAATGAAGACGTTGATTTGAGGTAATAAAATACTTTAAAAATGACATAGTTTCCCTTTAAAGGACCAGAGTGGTGTTTGTCTCATGCCACATTACTCCCCTACCACAAACAAAATGTACTAAACTGACATTTGAGGTTGACAAACAAACTCAGATAAATACTACTATCTTGATCCAGGTCTTCCCCTCATGCTATGTTTGAACAATGCCATGCTAAGTGTCTTAATTCCTAACTTCCAGAGGAAGCATAAATCACGATAAGACTTCAAATCATCTACTTTTCACTCTCTCTCACAAGCACTCGCACAAACGCACACGCCCACACACTCACACACACACACACACACACACACACACAGAGTAATAATTAACTCAGAGTTCTGGCTGAGCCCCAGTGTGTCCCTAAATGGCTCCATTCATGTAAACCATTATTGCCTACAGGCCAGTCTAGGCACACACACTGATAAGCTCTGCTTCACTGTGCCCCTGCACTCACCTCCTGAGCATACGTTCAACAGTAAGGATTCCCATACGTAAACACTGGTTATGCATATTCAGGAAACATGATATAGATTCTTAGAAGAACAATGCAGCACATCAGTGTGTTAATGTTCAACGATCAATAGCTATGTTATTAAAATGTTATTTATACTTATACTTAACAGGCAACCAATTTTGCTTCTGCATAGGTTTTATATGAGTAACGACACTAAGCATAACTTCTGTTCCAAATGATGTCAGATTTAATATTTGACATAAAGCACATAATAGTTGTTAACTAACTATAATTGATTTGCGGGACCAAAACACACTAGAGTCAGCAGAAAACTCAGTTAAATAATACTTGAATGATCTTTTGACACAACACAGGGTTTTGCGCGTTGTGTCAAAATATCCAGTCACACACACACACACACACACACACACACACACACACACACACACACACACACACACACACTGACCTGCTGGCCGGGTCAAGAGAGGAACCAGCAGACTCTGTGGTGACCGTGGAAACAAGGCCTTCAATGATACGTTTGTCTGAAACAACATAAAGTATACATTTTCCTGAGCTTCATAAATGTAAGTCATATTTACCCTCAGCTCATCCATCACTGTGTTCTGAAAGCATGAAAAATGACATTTTGAATGAAAGCCTGTGTAACGGTGATACAGTATATGCTACCGTGTAATGTAGCGTGTAATAGGTAGTGTTTAGCACAGTGTGACTACAGCTATTAGACAGTCCACTGTAAATACACTGTAGCACTGCCACCTAGTGGTTAATAGAGGTGAAAAAGAGTTACAAAAGTCTGTGGCAGTTTACACCAACATGGTAACACTTGTGTTTTCTGGCCTTTTGAAAGAAATTCCCCACAATCACACAGGATGTGTTGATGAAGGACCTTTCTACAAGAACAGACAAAATCTGTAGTGTTTTAGTAAAAGTTGAAAATACACACAGTGAAACAGCTCACAGAGGTTTCCACACATTGCAGGTGTTGTATTTGTACAAAGTTATTATCCACAAATTGATGATTTAAAAGTCATTTGGATTTCTCAGGCAGAGGTGTGAACTGGTGTGTGTAGTGAGTGTAGCAAGTTCCCAGCTGGAAATCAAGTGATAATGATGAGGAGGATTCATCAAATGTTAAGTGATTTTTTTCCTGCAGACAGGAGGTAATTGTTCCTCGCCATGTGTGTGCAACTAAGCCTGTGGCATAAAAGCAACCATCCTATTATATCCAGCAGAGATGGTGGATAAGAAAAATTAAGCATCTGTTGTAGATGTGAGAATTTGTTAAAGTAGGAGTAACTCTCTCATGTTATGTGGCACTAAGTACTAGAAAGTTTACTATTATCCCATTTTTCAAAAACTAGGGTTGTGAAAATTAACTGAAAATCCAAACAATCAATACATAAATGAATAAAAATATTTTTGAAGATTTTATGATAATAAATTAAATATCTCTGGGTTTTGGACAGGTCAGTATTCACTAAAAGATTAAGGAAAAGATTAATCAATCAATTAAAAAAAAAAAAATAATATTTTTTTAATTTATATTGAAAAGAAACATCGGTTGCAACAACTAAGACACAAATATTTAAGTAAGACTGTCAGATCATTTGTTGAGGAGTCAATGCCTACCCGATGCTGCAGCAGTGCCAGCTCCCTGAGGAAACCGCTGGTAAAGTTTTGGATGAGAGACTTAATAGACTCATTCCCATCAGTTTGCCTGAGGATGGACCTGTGAGACACACAAAACATTATTGTGTAATCTACTGTAAGCAACATATCAGCAACCACACATGCACACATAATCAACCAAAAACTCAACAACCTCAAAAAGACACACCGGATCTCACCTGAAGATGTCGTTTACAACCAAGAATATGGAGCAGTGTTGAGCACAGGCTTTAGGCTGAAACAAACAAAAACACAAGTCATTCCTACACCTACAATCCAGAAACTATGGAAAGAATGGGATAAAACCCATTTCATTATAGCAAAACTGAAGCATTAACCCCTGCACATTAACCACTGGGAGTCACTGTTGTATCATCGACAAACCTCCATTGAGCCACACACCTCCCTGTTCTCACTCTCTTCTCATTAACCACTCAGTTTACCACGCTGTCAGTTTGTCTCTCTCTTTCACACACGCGCACACACTCCCCCTAATGCACACTCATCATGTGTTTAGATTTAACAAGTTCTTAAACGCCCCAGCGTAAATATTTAACAACTGCAGTGTTCATGTCTGCCTCTCGCTACATTTTTATATCTTCTCGTCCCGAATCACCCCCAACACTTCAACAAAGGGTTGTTTCTAGAAATTAAACTGCAAAATGACCTTTCCTAACCTTAAATATCTCACAATATAAGATGACATACATACTTTCAATGAGGCATATGGTTCATATGCATATACAGCACATGAAGCTTACAGGCTGTAATCCAGAATCAGTTATGAGTAGGGCTGCCCTCTATGCCAATTATGTTAATCTGTCATTTTGGTCTGAATAAACTGATTTTTCTTTTGCCAATTAGACATTTTTCATCTTTATTTCATGCTGAAAGGAACTTACGAGGACAGCGGTGATTTTGTATATTATTATATATTTATTTATGTGAAGAAAATCATTTCACAAAGTAGAAGTTTTAATCCCCAAATCTATTAGTGGCCAAAATCTTATGAGTCTAAATTGGCTAACAATGCCTTTAGTAGAAGAGAGCTTTTGACAGACATTTCTGACCTGTGTCAGTACAAATAATGTCGTAAGCATAATATTTGAATACCTTTAGCCCATTTAGTATGTAAACGCATAAGGGGTAATGACTCACAACAAATGCATTATCAAGAATTAATGAACACCATGCAGCTAATAACATCAGACTACCCAGATGGTGTAAGTACCAATAATCTGCAACCTGGTTCTGTAAAGGGGCATTTAAAAGCCTGTCTCTCCAGTCAACACACTGATGTAACTGCATATGTACATAATTTAAAACTGCCAGAGTAACGGACCAATTACTGTAGTCTTAGTGAAGGTAACAGGAACAAACAGCCCTACCCAGTGTTTGTATGATGCCATTACAACAAACAAGCACTAGCATCCTCAGTTTTGTATGTATGGTTTGATCCAAACATGCTGTATATGTGGCTGTTCGTGTGGGCATCTGCAATACTGTTGAATACAGGATTTGTCAGTGAGTCTATGGGTTGAATGCCAGCATGCATGCATGTGTGTAACTGCAATGCTTCCCCCTAGTGAAAACAGATGGGGTTTTTTGAGCGTCCTCCTCCATACCTTACCACTAACACTTCAAGGATGGTTAATTACAGCACACAACAAACATCCTGTTTTTGGTAGTAAGGCCCAGGAAGTGAGTGTTTATTGTTATTTGGCCTGTGTCTCTCACTGGATCACAGAGCGATGGGACAAGCCATAACGAGGAATGTGCCTAATTTCATGTTTCCCATTTTTAATTGCAGTTTAAATAAGTGAGTGAAAGGGAGGCGAGAGGAGATACAAACCAGTCGGTTCACATGCCTCATTTTTTTCCCCCTCATGCACATGTGTACACCGATGGAGTGTGAAATGCACATCTGACATCCAAACAACCTGAAGGCTAAGTGAAATTAAATGTATGCCTCCCACCCTATTAACAACAGACACGCTATACCAGATGCTAATTCATAAACAGAGCATGGTGGCTGGAGTCGTTTGTGTGTGTGAGGGTGTTTGAATGCACATGTGTGAGTGTTAACTAGCAAGATGTTAAAAACAGAGGTCAATCAGGGATGGATAAGAGGGTAAACAAATAGATCATGACAGGAAAGTGAAGCAATCATCAGGCAGGCTTATTCCTGTGCATGTAGTGTGAGTAATTGATCCATATGTGCATCAGTGTGTTCCAAACTATCGTCATTTTTGAGAACAGTTTCTAAACTGAAGAAGTGTGCACTGTAGGTCTGTTTGTACACAGCTCAAATGGACCATCACTCCTCAGAAAACAGGAGTGACACAACTGACAAACTTTAACAAATTTAACACTTTGTTATTCCCCCGTCAGAGTTTCACTGACATTTCTTGCTACCACGCCATCAGTAACCTAGGTAAAATCATAACTGTACACTGTTTAATTGAATTGCTGGGCACAGACATCATGTCTACTTTGACTAATCTCCTCCCCTGCACTCCATTTTCATGCCATGCCTACTTAGTGAATAAATCGACAGGTCAAGATTCTGAAAGACGCTGTAAATCAAGTGTTTTATCAAGTATGCTTGCTATTCAAATCGGCTGGATGAATATGTCTAACGTGTTTCTGATACTTTATGTCTGGGGACCCTCTTCTTAATAACGACAAACCATCGTGACCCAATTCACAAGAGTGTATTTGTGCCTGAATGAACGTTCCTGACCATCTATACATCTATTTTCACATCACCTAATATTATATCATGATGTCTCACAGAAACATGTCCTAGCTTTCATATTAGATTAAATGTTATATGTACATTACAACCAGAACAGTATGAACAGTAAGGTTCAAAGGCATACTACAGATAGAAATCTTCAATAAATTACTATGGCATTGTACTAATGAGCATATCGTGTTCCATAACTAGTCATAACAACCTATAAATCAAAAATCAGTTCTGTCTTTTAAAGTGGGCCTGATCTCAAGTTATATGAAGTGAGGAGTGGCCAAGGACTCAAGTGACAGATAGCTCAGCACACTTAAGGCTGTGTAGTCCAAGCCAAATGATGTGATGTGCAGTTTAGAGCTAGCCAAATGATGTGAGATGCATGCACAGCAAAGCCAAATGGTGGGAGTTAGCCAGGAAAAAAAATCAAGAGAGATCCACCAAAAAAGCGATGGAATGCATCCAAGAACTATACATACAAAAACACTGCAGCTGCCATACCTCATAATGAATGAGCAGGCCTAATATACAAACTGTCTGGTTTCACAGTTTACAAATCAAAGTGGAACTAAAACACATAAAGAGTGCAGTGATTTTTGATGTGAGACTAATTCAGGGCAGATGAGTCAAACTATGTACATAACAAACCCATTTAACATCGATATGTCACCAGTTCATCAACAATGCTGCCAATTAATGGAAATTACAATGGCACAACATTCAACATATTTCTCTTTAACTGTGAAGCTATAACATAGCCATCGTTACTCCACACTATCACAGGTGGATGTTTTTTGAACTTCAGTCTTTCAGCTGGGTTGTCATGAGCTACTTAACATGATGCTGTCAACTACAAACTAAATTAGAGCTGGAACAATTATTGAGAAGATTAATTGTTGACTATTCATATATCAGTATCAATTAAAAAGATAAATCTGATGATTTACTTATGTTTCTCTCATTGTAAACTAAGTATGTTTGGGTTTTGGACTGTTGGTTGGACAAAGCAAGCAATGTTAAAATATCACCTTGGGCTTTGAGGAACAGTGATGGATATTATTTCATAGACTATACACCTAATCCACAAAATCAGAAGATGAAATGACAATGAAAAGAATCACCAGATGCAGCCCTAAACAAACAAATCAACTCTGTCTATTTGTTCTTTCGAACAAACATGGACACATACATTTTTGAGGTGTGATTTTTCACTCATGACAAACATAAATACCCACCAGCAGTGACTGTTCCAGCTTCTTCTGTGGTGTGTTCTCTGCATTGGTGAGGACACTCTCTAGCAGACTGAGCACTGCTTCCTCCAGGCTGGACAAGTTGTGATACCACAGAGCGATTACTGCCTGCTCCTCCAATATTAAGCACTGGCTGAAAAATAACAGCACTTATATCACAAATAAGATACATCCAGTATAAATTTATATAAATGTTTGGGCGAATCTTAATGGAACAACTTCCTGAAAAGTTATTTTACGGCACCTGTGTCTTCCCTTACCTGGAGTAGGCAGAGCTCAAAGCATCCAGGAAGTCTTCACTAAGTGCCGCCCTGACACAAGTCATTGGCTGCTGCAGCAGTGCACCAATGAGAGGAGCAGCCTCAGGACAAGTGACCAAGGGGATACAAGCCTCTGATGTGGCCAGAAGGGTGTCACATGAACACCTGCACAGATTCACAAAGAGAATAAATATTAATTAACGTGATTAAAAGAATAGTTTGAGTGTTTTGAAGTGGGGTTCAGGTGTAGTATGGTAACAAGGAACTTATATGGATGGGCCTCGCAGCAAATTATATTTCAGGACTTACAGAAACAAATCTAGAACTGTTTAAGTGTATGCTACATTTAGAAAAAATACACAACCCTTTCTGATGGGGAACTGAACTGAAAGTGAAACTTACCTATGGTCTCTTCAGAACAGGTTCCAGTGATAAAATCAGCATAAATAAGTTACACTAAAATGGATTAAGATTTTTTTTTGGTGGCTAAAATGTTTTTTGCTGTTCCCATCCACAACAGTGCATTGCTTTGGCCCTGTGCTGGTACTCCTGGTCTGTTCTATCAAACTGAGGGTGTGTGATTATATGAAATGTCATGAAATGTTTTACCAGTGCAAAAGTCTTTTGATGGATTGGACACTTTGTGTGCATGACTAGAAAATAAAGAACCAGCCAATCATTCAGATCTGTATGCTGATCAATGTGGAACACGCTGCACTTTAACCATAATATTGACGGGGAATAATTTGTCTATTGTGGAAGCTAGTTTCTAACAAAGCTACCTCATCAGCTGCTATTTCTTTACAATTGGGTAGGTTTTATACAGAAAAGCCAAAAATGTTTCCTACTTTCCCCACTGTGGTATGGCACTATAAACTGTAAACTGAGTTTTGGGTCTGTAGGTCGGCCAAACAAGACAGATGAAAACCTCATCTTGGGCTCTGGGAAACTGCAATGATAATTTTTTTCCACTATCATCAATTATGAATTTAAGTGTTAGTTGCAGCCCTAGTTTCTTCTGTACCATACCTCTGATCGATGTTGCCCAAGGAATTGCAGGTCTTCCCAATGTTTTCCTGCAGCAGTGCCACCATCTGAAAAGCAGGAGCACAACTTGCATACAGTATATGTCAACATAATTACAGAGTATTTATCAATGCAGGACATAATTAATCAGGAATAAAAGGCTAATACCTTTCTCAGAACTTTGAGATGGTACTCTTTAGGTGGTACACCAATTCCCTTCATGAATGCCTGAGCTGCAGCATCATCTTCTTCTGTAGCAAGCTGACACAGCACTTTCTGTGGGGGGGGGGACATAAAGTGCTGCAGGTTATTGGCACTTTACATGTAAAATATATCAGTAACAGTGGACAAGACTTAGTCTGCCCAAACACCAAGATCCATAACATCAAAGCTAATTACTTAGTGGAATATTGGATGACTGGATGATGTTGGCGTCACATCGTTTGAACCGCATGAGTGAAGAAAAGGCATTTTGCTAAGTGAGGATGTATGGACAGCATATGAGCAACTTCAGAAATGAACATTCTTTGTTACACAGGGCTTTTGAGTTTTACAAGCATTTTTCAGAAGGGGCCTCATCATACACTGATAAAACTAGACTAATAAACTCTGCTGATTCTCGTCTGTGAAAAAAAGTGAGTCATAATGAGGGAACAAGAGCAAGGAACACTGAAAGCGTACTGTAAGTCATAATGTTAAGAGTGGCTCTTAAAACTGGGGAGGGTTGAGATTTATTTTTTGTTCAATGTTAGCATTCTTAGAAATAACAGATGCTTGTTAGTTGTCTCTTGAATATTAAGCTGAAAATTGAATGTTTGGCAAGAGTTCTGTTTATCTGTATTCACACAGAGCGTAATGAAAGCTCAAAGAAGCATTTTTAAACCATTAACTTTAAATTATGGATTAATTACGACTTTACAAACAGTCCTCTCTATTCGACCAAATAAGATGTTTCACTGGTGCAAGTTGGAAAGAGTGATCAAACAGGAACAGCCAAGACCACATCTTCATCATGCATCTGTTTTACAACTCCAATGAACCAAAAGCAGAAACAACCACACCACTAAGAGCAGACTAAAAAAGTACAAATCCCTTTCAAACTGCAGATGAAAGGATATCAACACAACATGAGGAGAGGAAGAAATTGCGGGAGGCACAAAATGTAAAAAAAAAAAAGAAAAAAAAAAAAGAAAAAAAAGGAGAGCAACAAAACATAAAGTGAAGGATAAAAACAAAATACCAGGCAGAGGAGCACTGCACCGGAGCTGTGTGGTTTCTTTGGCTAGGCTCAACAGCACGCTAGGATGCTTACCCTCCACATAGTCTCACAAAACAACCCCAATCACTACCATCTGAGCGCCCTCAAACTGCACATTCAGTACATACAAACCCCATCACACTTATCCCACCCTTGGTAAGGATGCATGGTGGGGCTCGGGGTTAAGAGAAGGAATGGCAGAGAGAGCCTGGAAGTCACTGCCATGGCTGCACTTGGGGAGGAGGGTGTGGTCACCAGAGGAACGGGATGAGGAGCAAATGGATAAACGGATGGCAAATAGTTGAGGCCAAAAGTCATCTTTCTCTCACAGAAAAACAGCAACCGAGCTGGCTTTGGGGGCTTGGACATGCTGCTGCCATCAAAATTATCCCTCCATAAATCTAAAATTAAAACAGAGAATGTAGAAAAATACACAAGGCAAAGACTTTGGTTGGTTTTGATGGCTGCCTGTTAACAATTACTAAACCATGATTGAATTCTCCCAAAACCAATGAAAGACTAAAGTATAGCCTCAGATGGTCAAAACAGCAGAGACAAAAAGAGGGAAGATGAAATGAGGGAAACGAGAACAGAACAGAAGGATCACCATGCAAATAATCAAGTTATGAGTAAGTTATGAGTGACGGCTGTTTTTCAGGAGGAAGCTTTCTACGTTTGGATCATCATTGTGCTTCAAAATAAAAGCAAAGAATCCAAACAGCATGACACAAGTACAATTGCCTTAATCGTAAAAGTAAAAGTTACTAGCAGTCTCCACTCCCGTTGAGCATGGAAGAGACGAGTAGCTTACCTGAGAAATGCATCAGTTTATCCATATATTTCTGCATCTTTGTGTACGGCCTAAAGAAATAAGTTGCCCAAAATGTTGAACTATTCCTTTAAGTTAAAAGAAGAAAAATAATTTTAGTTAATCTAATTGACTAAAAGACAGAACCACCCAAGAGGAAATGTGAGGATAAAGGGGAAACATTTTTGTCACAGAGAGACTTTCATCACCAAATTAAACAGTGTAGCCAAAAATATGTTTTCAAACCATGAAGCTGCCGCAGTAGCTCCAGGGCTTACCTGTGGTTCACTGTGTTTGACTCAGTCAAAGATTAAGCTATCAAACCACCCATCCTCTGGCCCTCTAATACTACACTCCCATGCTTTACTAATCTGTCATCACCTCAAAGATTATTCCATGTTGCTGCAGCACTGTGTGGTCCCCCTGCTATAGGATGAGAGACCGATTGAGCTAATGACTATCTGACATAGCCTGCAGCTATGTGGCTCTATCCAGCATTCATCAAACCCAGTGAGAACACTCAGATGTGGAGAGGAAAGGGAGCCACGGAGGGATGAAGGAAAGACATGAGAGTGAAAAGGCAAAACGCTGAGCACAAACTGACACAAACACAGTATTTAGCTGCCACTTAGCATCAGACCCTCAGTCCATTATGGAAGCAGCAAGAAAACAATGTTGGGGAGCAAGATCAGACAGGACTAACAGGAAACAGACAGCATTCTGCATTCCAGGACAGGCAGTCCAACACAACACAGACACAGGCAGAGACACAGAGGCAAATCATCTCTGTCTAAAACCATACTGCTCCCCCAGACGGGATGAGCTGTGGTGAATAGGTCTTTATGTGCCTCCCGCCATTCCTGTCATTTGTGGGGACTGGAAACTGCCTTGGAGAAGAAAGAGAAGTGAATGAAGAGATGCTGCATGGTTGGTTTTGAGTTTACTGTACTTGAGCATTTGGACACTTTGCTCCAGGAGTGTCATATGCGTAATTTTAGAAGTGAGTGAGTGAACCCAAGATACCCTTTAAGTCTGGCTGTCAGTGCTGGACCACACAAGCATTCAACAACAAGTGTCATACAATGGTGAAAATATAGATTGAAGCTGAAATGTTCATCAAGGATAAATGCAAACAGACTTTTCTCTATACAGAGTCTAGAGTTTTATTTATACAATAATCATAGGTATGCTGCATATTTGAAAATTCTTAATCTTATTCTCTCACCAAACCTTAGCTGATGCAGCCCAACTGAAAAGGAGTCTTGTCCCCTAATAGCAGAAATTAGTATGTTAAAATTACTTTATATGCATTGACAAAGGGAGGAAGGTACACTAACATAATCACATATTCCCTTTCCTAAACACTTCACTGATATATTAATATACATGTAATTAAAAATGTACACACATGCACATTCTGCACATATACAGACACATGCCCATAAAACAAACACAGATACACTATAGACACAAACACACATATGTACTCTGCTTCCACTCTTATGGGTCAAAGACCATCTGGCAAATTTAAGGTTTACTTTCAAGGTACTGTTTTAATTAGCATGATGTTTTATTGGATGAGAAATTAATCAAAAGAATACAAACACAGTTAATCTGGCAAAAATGTGAAGGTTCCACATTGTTTATCATGAGCCATCTGTGTGAACCCTCTCAGAGTTGAAAATTACAGAATCTTTTCTTCCCTCTGTTCTCTTTCCCTCCTTTGTGTGTGTGTGTGCCTTGAAAACACAAGATCAACTAACCATAATATGAAGGCCGATCCTTCTCTGGTGACAAGAGGCAGTGAAACAGTCATTTTTAATTTGCTTTCAAATGTGTTTTACAGTTTTGGGCAGAAAAATCTTAAACTAACAAAGACCCAATCTACCTCATTCATCATCCATGTCCCATTGGAGATACAGAGGGCTGGCGAGAGAACTCCTATTAAAAGTAAATTAGACAGAAAATCTCTTCAGCAGCCCAAAAGCAGTCAAAGACTAAATTTGTTTTAGTTTGTTGGAGTATTTAAGGGATGATAATCAGTCTTTATGTCCAGTCCTTCCAGAACTAATTAGGATATAAACAGCAAACAAACAGATCAGACCTGGAAATGATAAAAAGGCATATGGTGGATGATGGGAAGAGAATACACAGGAACAACTGAATAAAAATGATAAGAATGGGTTGAAAAAAATTGTTAGATTGTCAGATTCATAGTCCTATTTACATACTCTTTGATGAGATATTTTCTAATTTGAATCATTTTTTGTTCATTTTAGACTGTATTATGTTATGGCAAATCTGTTTTTATGGCAGAAGATTCTTCAGCATGAGATGAAATAAATGCATCACGTACCAAAACTGAGGGAATACAATGAGACTAGTATCTAACAATTTAAATGATTTCTGGAAAACTGGCCCCTACAGCTCCATTTATACCTTGATCTGTAACTTGACTAAAATTTCTGAATAATGCAGTTCAGTTACTGCACATGCAAATAGGAATCACAGAGATTGAAGCTAGCATGTAAAAGCAATCATGACTCACTTTTCTTCAACCTTAGCCATTAGTAATATATTAGAAAAGTAATCTCTTAAGAGAGATAGAGAGAAGTTCATACCCGTATCCACTGGTTGGCCTTTCTTTCCACAGCACTGCCTGGATGCTCCGAGTAAAGTGCCCACAGACACTGGAACAACAGCCTTCTGCCTGCAGCTGCAGACAGCAACACACCATGGATGGTAAATTTCTGGTTAAATAATAATAATATCAATACACAGACTTTACACAGATTAAAAGCATCAAATGACTCATTCTTGTAAAGACACTATCATTAGCTCAAACCTGATCCATCCACTAATCCATAATACAAATGGAGTTGAAAACTTTCCACAGGTGCGCTCACCATCAGTAGTGACACAAGGGTTCCAGCAGAGTCGGCCAAGAAACTGGCCAAGGAGGGGCAGCCTCTTCATAGTCTCTGATGTGGAGCTCTTAAGGACAGAACAGAGACAGCCACAGACAGGACAGAATGAATATAATAGTCATTTTACATTTGAAATATCCTTACACCTTTAATCCGCCTAGCTTGGACTAATAACTTAAGTAGGTTACTTATAGAGTAATAAGTTATTTATTTATTATCTGGCATCAGTGTCATAGTCAGTAATTTTCCAAGTGGGGGATCAATAAAGTAATTCTATTCTATTCCATTCTATTCATACATGACAGATGTGGAACCAATCCAGAAAGTAAAATCTGCTTCAAATTTTCATGGTATTCTAGGTGTTTGCCACTCCTCACCCATTTCGTCCTCTGTTCTTCCTTCCCTTTAACCTAGCAACCTTGTGGGCCACAACACCAAACATTAGAAGGTCTCAAGTCTACTTAAAGGATGACGGTTTCATAACAGACACATCCACAAGTCTACAGTAGTAGTGCATTACTAACACATCACATTTGTTGCCCCCTAATTTGGTTATGTCACCATAAGCTTATTATCAATATTGAGGGAGTGAAACCAGAGCAGGGAAGAACAGAGTGCTATACCTGTGACAGGTAAAATATGTGGGGGTTAAATATGTGGGTAGACACTATATTTAGAAATAGTCTTCAAATCTCCACAGGTGTGCAACATTGTTTTTGTTCCATCTTTTCTGGGATTAATACATCATGGAATTTTCTGGGTTATACACACTATTTTTTACAATATGACGACTACAGTGGGACGTACAGCTCAAAAAGCAGATCAAAGAGGTGACGTATTACTAAAATTTACAAGCATGTCTGCACATGTGTGCATGAATCATGATTATGTGCATTTACGGTAATAATTAGTATTCATTCCATATTTCAACATTATATCATACATTTCACCTCTGAGCTAATTAAACTATAGAGAAGAACTTTAATGCAGGAGAAGCCCCACCACACAAAGAAATCTGACATAAGCTGGTGGTAATTGAAACAGTGTGCTGCAGTTCAACCAAGGATGATTTGGCCTTGTTCACTGCCATGTACACTCAGTCAAGTTTATGGTGTTGGATCATCAAGGTCTCGTGATTCCAGAATGCGGAGAAAAACTGATTTATAATATATAAAACAGTACAAACTATAGGCATTTAAAAGAAGATTTTTTAAGAGTCAAAATCAAACAGTAATTAGCAGTGCTATGGGGGGATTTATGGAAAACCAGGGGGGTGGGAAGACGAAGAAGAAATCATTTGAAGAAATTCTGAGAGGTAAACAACATAGGAAAAAGGTCGTTGCTATGCCAATGCATCATTCTTTCTTCACACACACCTTAACCTTTAATCGGAAATAATCAAAGAGCACTGAGCAAATTCAGAAACACCCATAAAAGCACTGGATAAAAGGGAGACATTAAGGTAACTTTAGGCCTATATGTTACAAAACAGCTCCAGACAGACAAGGAGATTAACTTGACTGACTCAAGTGGATGAGGTCACCATTAATGGGAAGCAGAGAGGTAATAGGCCATGTAAGGTTTCTCTAAATGCTGCAGCAACACCACCAATGCTGTCTGGAATGTGACCTTCACACTCTTCCTTCCTATCAATCCAACAACACGTGGTAAACATTGTGTGTGAGTATACGTGTGCATTTGAGTGTTGGTGATGCATCTAAAAAGGAATGTTCATTTACAATAAGAACTTAAGCAATGCTTTGTTACTGCAAGAATGCTCATAAGAATGTGCAATTACTGGCTATCAGGGCCAAATCATTAACATTGTCCTTAATTATAAAGAGGCTTTGGGACACTTTATTTACTCTTGATTAGAGTTAAATATTTCAGACAGACGTGACTGATTATGTACAAGCCATGGAGACAAGTGGGACAAATTTATCGTGAAAGAGAACAGTGAGGAAACACTTCTGTTCTTCTTTACACTTAACCACAGTAACCCTAAGATGAAACAGCAAAGTTACTATGGTGAGCAGATAAATACACACTAGGAGGAGTGGTACAACACTGCAACCATGGTGAGACTTTTATGATGCCTATAGGTGAACAACATTATGCCAAATGTCAAGCACTCTTTAAAGGACTAGCACCTCTACATTTGACAAATACACATATTTAAGTCACATCTCATGTTTAATCCATGCAAAAACTGAAGAGTAAAAATGCAGGAACATTTCTTGGCTGTGCATTGGGACTTTGAAATTTAACCTCACAGTGAATACAAGACTCCAGTTACAAATAGGCTGGCATATAAACACCCCTTAAACTCTCTGAGTGCCATTGACGTATTTCACCGTCATTTAAAATACGACACTTGAGTGCAATTGAGATAAAAATACGTCAAAGTGGGTTTTTTTCGGGGCTTGTTGGGGCTTCTGGGATTTGTAGTAAGGACACAAAGAGACGGTATACGGCACAGAGATCAAAGCAGGAAGTGGAGACATTCGCAATTAGAGAGCAAAACGGACAGATTCTGGACATGTTTTGGTGAAAGTGGCCTCTACTGTCCTCCAGACAAAACAAGAATGAAACAAGGTAAAAAAAAAATTTTCATGATGAAATAGAGTCTCTTCTTTTATTTGAGCTACACTGTGTTTTCAGATACTTAGTACAAAATATTCTGTGGGTTTCAAAACAGGCAAAAACAATGACAAAAATGCCAGTTACCTTCAGACATAGCCAGACTGGTTGTTTCCCTGTCTCAAGTGTTTATGCTATGTTAAATGGCCTCTAGCTCCAGCTTCGCATTGAATGGACAGATACCAGCAACAAAGAAAATAAGCATATTTCAAACTATTCTTCTAAGAAGTTGCAATATTGAGATAGGAAATACACGTGTCTAACCAAGTGTAAACCTGGAAATTAATAATAAGTAGAAGTATTTCTCATCTAGGCCATAAACCACAGGAAAGTTGTTAAATCATCAAAGGACACACACCAGTCTTCAGCTGGTCTTTTATGAGCCCAGTGCCAGTAAAAATGATTTCAACCCAATTACGCTATATGATTCTTTTTTTTTTCTTCTTCTTTGTATCCACTCTATCATCCTACACATGCTGACATGTCTGCATGACGTACACCTGGAATAACGCTAACAGAGAAAGAGACAGACAGATAAAAACAATAGCCAGTCAATGTTTAACCTGTAAAAATATATAGTGAGTTGCTAAAGTGGAGACAAAGTAGACACTGAGACTGATTCTAACATTGCTATAGCATTACAGTAAAACATATGGACTGTAGAGAATCACAACTGAAAACCTGCAAGAGCACCAAGACTGCATCAAGTCACACGAGATTAAGAGTAAGTGTGCGAGATAAACGTGGTTATAAAAAGCAGAAAGATAGAAAGTGCTGAAGGAAAAGAGCTGAGAGGAGGCAAGACTGCAGTAACACTGAAATCTCACAGTCTTGTCCTCTGCTCCCTTACTAAATTTGCTGGGCTTGATATGGGGATACATTAGGTTAGCGCTGGAGGTCCCAATGCGGTTATTACCTGACTAACTCAACATTGCAGCACTGCCAGCCAGACATACACAGCCTCTGCACAGCACAGTGCAGCCTCTGTTAGCAGGACCCTACCAACGCTGGACTCACTGTTCATGCACTGGCTTTAATGGAGAGTGAGCGTCTGCATGTAGACATGTTGGTGTTTGAATTACCTTCAGGCAGCTGTTTGGCCTTCCTGATTCACTGATCTAATTTATTTCATAAAATAAGGTGTGACAAGACTATAAAATGGGCCTCTTGCTGGATATGGACCATTTTATTAGACTTAACAGGCATCTGGGAAATAAAAAGTATTTCCAAAACTGCCAAAGATATAAATGTCAGAGCTTCAATTGCATTGTGACAGAGCTGATAAAAGAAAAAATGTGAAACCACAAGCTCAACTTGTCACCACACTACATCTGCTCACCGTGTTGTTGATATGTATGAGGAGTTGGTGGAGGAAATCCCTCATTCTGCTCAAATGCAGGCAGGTGTCTTTCTGAGTGTCTGGACTGTCAGCTTGGCCCCATGCCACTGCTTTGTCCAGCCAGAACTGCATCTCCTGTGTCAGTGGCTGCAGCTGAGACATTTTGCCGGTTGTCCAGGTGAGACATAGAACAAGACCATCAGCAAGCCTAACGAAAACACACACACACACACACACACACACACACACACACACACACACACACACACACACACACACACAAAACTATGTGATCATCTGTCCAATCACCTTTACTCTGTGGCTGCACAGTGTCAACGTTTTGACTGACTTAAATTATGATTGTGACTTAACATAAAACTTTGTATAACAGTAAATAGCAATAGAGGTTTTGAAGAAATTCTTCTTGAAGAAATTTAGTTTTTTTTTAATCAAATCAATGATTTACAGCCAACTTGCTCCTAAAGCTGCTAAAGGTGACCTTGTGGCATTTTGACAGCAAGCTCAATGCAGAATTTAAAATCATATTCATTAAAAATGGCTATTATTTCACAAGGAAGGACATACAGTAGACCTGAACCACTGTTGATGACATTAGAGTTTTTAAAGATGTTAGACCTCAAGGATACATGAAATGCAATTTGGTGAGAAAGGTTGAAAACAGAAACTTTATGTCAACAAAAAACACCAGAGGGCATCGCTGGAGGGAGAAAAGAGGCACAGTTTCATAGAGTAATTGACTGTTTGTAATGAGCATTGCTATTGATGAGATTGTTTCCTAACTCATTCTTATTTGATACGAATAATACACAAAATATCTAGTAGTGAAAGTTAAATGTGAAAATATTGGAAATGACAGAGTATAATATTAGTTCCACTGAGTCAAAATAGTTATTGATCCCCAGCAGGGAAATTCAGTTGTTGCAGAAATATAAGGATAAAAATAAAAAGAGATAAGTATAGAAATTAACAGAAATAAACAATAAAACAAACATAAACTAAAATAAGAGTACAGTAGAATAAATTAGAAACAGTCCACACATTCTTACACAAGAGAAACGTTACTGAATCTGCATTTGACTATAAAGTGTAACCATGAATAAAAACACAAAACTTGTATTACACAAATAATACGTAATAATAATAAATAATTCAATAAAACATTTCAGTACTGACAATCTCTGTGTATCTGCCAAAATAAAACAACAGCCTGCCAATAAATAATTGCTGGGATGTACTATATAACATGCATGTGTGGCCTACATCATCCCCCATTTTCTGTTCAAGCAGAAGCAGATAATACAATGAAAGTAATAATAAGTGGAAAATAAATTGAAGCATATTGTGTTAATTTTGTGTTATGCTCTCATTACAACAATCTACCAATCAAACTTTTACGCTCCAGGCGATCAGTCCTTCTAAGACACACACACAAGAAGGCCTACTGAGAAATAAACAGCACATTCTTCACCTTTTATGATGATGGAGAGATGTGGGGGGGGGGGGCAGATTTTTTGTCTGTATATAGCCTGAGAATAGTGTGTGTACTTGTTGTTTTTTGCCATAATGACAGGTCTGTGAGAGACCCCACAGGGATGTGTTTTATGATCACCTCGTTACACACTATTTGTTTAATGTCGTGCCATCATCTCTGCTGGAAAGCCCCTATGGCTTGCTGATGTGAATATATAAATACTCACTTTCGGGCGAAAAGAAAGCTCTACCAAATTAGGAACAAACGCCTCTTGTTGACTGGTGTATGGGATTAAAGCAAAGGTGGAAAAGAACTGCATGCTGAACGCTCTTAACAGAACATTACCCAGAATCTTTATCACACACAGACAGTTACTTGAGTACACAGGAGTAATGTACTTACACAACTCTCTTTGCTCAAATGCATGTAATATAGGCAAAAAGGCAAAAAAAAATGTACATGCACATAAACTCGCTCAAAAGCAACTCTGGTGTTGGCTGAACATTCTGGAGCAGGAACAAGATGTGACTGGTCAAATATTATCTTTGAAGATTTGTTAAACTAAGCTTGTGGACTTTGGGTAAGGGTGAGTTTGCTGTTCCAATTACAAGATTGTTGACATTATTTCATATAATCAAATTAGTTTAACATCATTTTGTACAATTTTACCTTAGTGTGTCATTTAAGAAGACCAGGAGAAACTGAAAGTAATGTAAAGGATGTCTCAATAGCTACCATAAAAACTATGTAATTATATACAGTGTTTCTTCATCACCCTGAAAAGCAACATTTATCACATGCCCAGATGCAATTAATGCATTAATACATAACTGGATTAATTCGTGGGGAAACAAAAATGGTACAGAGGCATCTATACTGGGAAGGACACAAAGGATTTTTTAATGGTTTGATGAAACGGACCACATGCTACAGCTTTTTTGTCACTAAGATCTCAGTGCTGTGTCCAGATGGCTTGATAATCCAAAGAAACATCCCAGGACACATGAACCTCAGTTGCAATGCTATTAAAGCAGCATATTCTCACATCTGAGGAGACTGAACATTAGAGTGTTTTTCCTTAATTAATTACTTTTTGGTGTCAATCGATAGACTAATCACCTGTTTCAGTCCTAACCTTTACCTTTGAATGTATTAAGACACACACACAACGTTGAGATACAAATAGTTGATCTAACTAAACCTTTGGTCATGCATACAGACAGTTACCTTAATAGTCTCAAACGTTGGGGTGCAAAAGCTCCATCACACCACAGGATGCCGGTATTTCCTCCACTGTGCTGCAGTCACATATGGTAAAGCCAGACTGTGAACATAGAAGTGAAACACTTTGAGTTCAGTTGAAAGACACAAAATAAATCCACAACTGCTTTGCGACAGCATGAATAAACCATAAGTGAACTACTTTTCAGTTGTCTTTGCAACAGTTAACGTTACTTCGTCTGTTAGCTTGTTAGGAAGTCAATGACTATACAATCCTATGCATCTTCCGTTGAAATGTAGACTAAGATGCAGTCCAAACGTTACGCAAACAAAACGAGATGTTTGCAGGGCAGACGTAAACAATATCCATAACATATTATATGATAAATGTATTTAGATAAGAACACCTTCGCCTCACGATGAAGAACTGCAGACAAACTAAATTTCCCTCTTTTTTCGAACTTCCGTGTATGGAAGTAGACTATTGGCTGAGAAGCGCGTCATCTCACGCGTCATCATCGCAGTGCCTGTTGGGAAATTGAGTCACATGACTATAGGAGGAGTAGAAGCAGTTCCTTAAAGCGGTAGGAATTATTGTTAAATTATTTCCTTTTCATTTTTTTTAAAACCTTTTTAAGACAACTGTTGAAATTATCAAGTCAGCCTTGGCTGCTAAGATAAACCTGTGGTTCAAGGGTTAAAATTAATTACACTGTATGTGTACACATTTTTTTAATGTACACCTTTTCTCTGCATTTATGCGTGCCAAAGTTATCATCTGTGGGAGTACGTAAGACTAATATAGTACCTTTTAGGACAAAGTGCTCCACAGAATAGATATGTTCTCTATATACTCTATGTATACATGTATGTATATATATGTATATAAATATATGTGTGTATATATATATATATATATATATATATATATATATATATATATATATATATATATATATATATATATATATATATATATATATATATGCACACACACACACACACACACACACACACACACACGCATATGTGTGTGTGTATGCATGTGTGTCATTTATTTTGGGGTGAGGTCCAGAGGGTGAAGCAGAGTGCATATAATGGGCAGGAATTCAGGGGTCGTCCCTCTGGAACCCAAAGCAAACTTTGAAGAGATCCCAGCCTGCATGGCTTGAAATCACCCAGGGGCTCCAGCCAGACCAGGAAACGGTTGTTTAAACATGCATAATTTCACGCATGTATGTCAGTATGTGCATGTGTGAATATAATGTGCAATGATGCCTGCATGAGAGAGATTATATCCATGCAAAACTTGTGTGTGTTTGCTGTGATATCTTGTGTGTGTTCCTATATTTAGAATTTACAAGCTATGGTATGGGCTGTGAACAATATACATGTTACTGTGAGACTGTGCACTGTGAAAGGTGGGGAATGTGTTTAAAGTGGTCAAATGGCCCCATATTTGACACCAGCAATTCTGGGGCTAGGAAAAGGCATGCCTGTGTGTGTGTATGAGTGTTGTACGTGTGTGAACATATGGTGTGTGTAAGCTGTTTCTCCTCTTACAGTTGGGTGCTTGTGGCCTGCATCTCAATCAGAACATGGAAACTGCAAGGTGCAACAAGTTTTTTTAAAAGAGCTCTCCTTTTAAAACATATCCTGATTAGATTAAAGAACTATGACACGGCATACTGGTGTTGGTATCTCCATCAGTAAATGTCCGGTGAAGACAGCAGTTAAAATCATAAGACACTGGTCCAGGTTCACCATCATCTCCGCGACTCCGCCCTGGCTGCCCATCTGGGCCAACATGTGGGTCAACCACAACTCTCCATGTGCAGCGTGCTGGATGTGTGTGTGTGTCTAAGTCTTGTAAAAACATCAGCATATGGGTTTGGAACAAGGTCCCTGGCAATACTTGAAAAAAAAAAGAGAGAAGGAAAGAAAAACCACGGCAAAAGCTTGAGAGAGTGTGGTTTGATGCCCAGAGTGGAAACCCTGATGTTTCTCTGTGTGTATGCATGTGTTTATGTACGTGTGTGTGTTTGTCCTTGTGGCTGTGTGTGTGTGTTGCCATGCCGATGCTTGCCCACACATATGGATGCTAGGAGAAATGTAGTGTAAACCACGTGTGTTTTTACTCTACTGCTACTCTGTGATTATTACAGAGCCAAGACACCCGTTGTCACGCAGTGGGGCAGCAACTCCTCCATATGTCTGTGTGTGTGTTGTGTTTGAATGTGCGTGTGTGTGTGTGTGTGTGTGTGTGTGTGTGTGTGTATATATATATATATATATATATATATACGCTTTTATGCTTGTAGTGGAGGCCTGATCACAGCCAACTGGCAACTGTACCAGCATGCTGTTATTTCAAGGTCTAGTCACTGTTTTTGATTTTAAAAGAAGCTGAATATGACCCGTCTGCTTGGCCATAATCCATAAAATAGAATTAAATGAATTATATGAAAACACAATGAGTATTACTGTACTCAATAAATAGGGGTGGCATGGTGGTGTAGTGGTTGTCTCACACAAGAAGGTACTGGGTTCGATTCCCGGCCCAGGGCCTTTGTGTGTGGAGTTTGCATGTTCTACTCATGTCTGCAAAGTGTGC
This sequence comes from Synanceia verrucosa, assembly GCA_029721515.1. Lineage (NCBI taxonomy): Eukaryota > Metazoa > Chordata > Actinopteri > Perciformes > Synanceiidae > Synanceia > Synanceia verrucosa. The sequence continues at coordinate 19,422,323 of CM056551.1, read as the reverse complement.
ATGTTCTCCCCGTGTCTGTGTGGGTTCCCTCCGGGCACTCCGGCTTCCTCCCACCATCCAAAAACATGCATGGGGATTAGGTTAATTGGCTAATTTAAATTGTCCGTAGGTGTGAGTGTGAGTGGTTGTCTGTCTCTATGTGCCCTGTGATAAACTGGCGACTTGTCCAGGGTGTACCCTGCCTTTCACTTTAAGACAGCTGGGATAGACTCCAGATCCCCTGCAACCCTATGTGAGGATAAGTGGTAGAAAATGGATGGATGGATGGGCAATAAATAGCATAACTTGGAATTCTTATTCTTTCTTACATCAGTTAATGAGCCACACCATGTGATTTTATTGGGTTTATCATCCGGTTGTACCAGTTTATCACCCTTCCCCCAATTAAAAAAAAAAAAACAACCAAAAGTGGATTTTGGGGAAAAAGTCAAATCATGTGATTGATAATTTTTTTTAAGTGTAGTCGTTTTTGACCTTGTGATTTGGCCAAAGAGAGAGGGAGCTGGGTGGAGAGCTTAGGTATCAGTCTCTGGAGCTTATCCCAGGCTCTCTGAGACCAGGAGCTGCACAGCTGCTGACAAATTTATCAGTCCTGATCCAGACCAATCCTATTACCTGGTTCTGGTCCAGACCAAAGCCAAAGACTGTGGCCCTACATAACCTGACGCCTGACATGGAGCGCCACGAGCTGATGCTGCTCCGCTTTGATGCCATGGACTGGATTGCTGTGTGAGTGTGTGTGGTGTCTCCTGCTGGATAGCACAAGAGGAAACCATGAGCTCAGCGATAAGCAACATTAAGTTTACATGCTCTTTGTCTTTTTTACTCTTGCATTCAATTGGGTGTTTCCCCAAAGCACATAAACTTGTGCACAAAACCTACTTTTTCCTCTGCAGTTTAATACTTTGTTGATGTGATGGAAATTTCCTCAGTGTAGCTCAAATAAAAACATATAAGCATACAAAATCACAATAAAAGCATCTTTTGTAAAAATTTTAAAAAGTTATTACACTATCCCAAATACAACAGAGGTTGAAATTTAGTGCGCTACTTTCAAAATGTAAACAACAAAACAGGAAACAGCAGCTTGAATTCTTATGAAAGTCATTCTTCCCTTCTTCTCCATGAAAACTATTAAACACTTTCCATCACTCAGAATCAGTATCACCTTTTAAAACACAAAACAACAGACATCTCTCAGCCTGAGGAAAGTTGGAGCGTTGGATGAGGGGGGAAGGATGGATAAATTCAAATTAAAGTAGAAGAATGTACTGTTAAAAATCTTCAGATCCGTTTGGGCTTAACTCTGAATTGTCTGGCTGTTAGGAAGGTGGGGGGTGGAGGGGATACAGAGATGGAGGGGAGAGGAAATTTTAAAAATAAAGGAAGAGCTGTGAGAGGTGTCTCCAGATGGGGGCCAGCTTGCCCCCTTCACAGATGGATTTGTGTTTCATAGAAAGTTTAAAGTAGTTCAGGTCTTCCTGTGTTTATGTTTGACACCGATGACATGAAAAAAATAACCTGAAAGTGAAACATCATAACTTAACACAGAGGAGCCTTAAAAGGAAATCAAGAGACCTACCCATGTCTGGTGTGAGTGGTCACAGAAGAAGTGTTTAAAACCCTAGAAGAGCAGATCTCTTACCTCGTATAACCCCTTTTCACATCTTTCACAAGGAATCACTTAAAAGGAGAGGAAATCACTGGAAAGGTAACATACATGGGGCCAAACCACTCTGCAGAAACACTTATTTACTGCGTATTTACTTTCTCTTTCAGGCACAAACATGTGTAGTTATGAGGGCGCTCACTTTATGGCAATTCCAGGCATTTTTAAAGCATGCTTCTTTATTGCTTTGAGAGGAAACTGAGGATTGGCTGAGAGAGGGAGAGAGGTTCTGTGACCAATGTGAAACAGCACTGCATGCATAAGCCTGTTCACACCGAGACACACACACACACACACACACAGACACACACTGTGTTTACTGTGGACTGCACATTGACAGTTATGAATGTGAACCAGTCATGTGACTTTAGAAGTTTTTATATTTTTACTTTTCATAAAATATGTGCAGATTTATGCTGCTTTCCGTGTGTGTGTGTGTGTGTGCGCACACGTGTGTTTCAGAGGTTGATCTGGTCCTTCTGATTTCAGATGGTTACACATAACAAACAGCTGCCTGCTACAGTCTGCTAATCAACCAGTAAGAGGAGAACCAGCTGTGACTCCATATTTGCAATCAGTCAGTAAGAAAATGATTGCCAGTAAAACGACAGCTGTTACATCTAACCTCTAATGTCTAATTGTCCCTTTAACAAGAAATTTAAAAAATGACTTTTTGGTAATATTCATAAACAAATTAAATTCATCTTCTAAGTATAAAAGTGAGCAACCTTAAAGGGATATTCCACCCCTATGTGAAATATAGTAATTCCTCACAGTCCCCAGTGTTAAATAAGTGAGCAAAAGCATTTTTTGTTCTGAAAATCGATGGGACTGCCATATTCTTCAGACTTTATAACGTCTTTTCTGTAACATACTGCATCTTCTCTTTGTTCGTGTGAAATGCTCCTCGTAAACATGATGTTGATTTCTTTTCTCCACCGGTGTTGTTGAAGGAATGCCGAGGACAGTAAGCCAAAGATTTCTTTGTTCCACTACTTTTGGAATTCTGTAAAACATTGTGTTTGTGGATTTCCTCTGCTTGTTTTCGCAGCCGTTTGCACCATTGCTAATAACCATTTTTTCAACTTGAAACAGATTTCTAACTACTAACAACAACTCCGTGCACACCACTCTATTTATTGATGGAAGTTGGGGGTGCTGAGTGGTGTCTTTGTGCCTGGCAGCAGTGCTTTGCCAATGCTTTGCCTGAATATAATCCCAAGTCAAAATCAGCCTAGTAGTCAATACATTTGTGTTAATTTGCATTGTCATTTGTACTCTTTGTGAATGTAGGTCACAAGTAGTAAATAGGGAAAAAATAGTTATTTGGAATCACTTTTGCAACAACATGCTAGCTGGCAACTCTACATTACAGCGCCTATGCAAAGCTAAGCTAACGGCAGCGTTGCCAGTTTAGGGCAATGGCTGAGCCAGGTAAAAAATGCTTTTGCTCACTTATTTAACTCAGGGGACTGCAAGGAATGACTAAATTTCACATAGGGCTGAAATATCCCTTTAAAGAGTTGACTCAAGTATGACACTTTCACTAGTGTAAGGAGCACAGGAGCAAAAAAAGGGGATACAGCGTCTCCAGAGTGAGAATCATTTGTATTGGGCCCAGAGGACATCGTCTGACCTGAAAATAGCAGCGATTCAGCCTCCAGCACAACTACGTCCCTGTCACTCATTCATCGTCCAAGTTCAACAACCTAATACCAGAGTTGTGTGTCCATTTTTACCGTTACATACTGTATCACACATACACACACACACACGCACACACATACAGTATGTGTTTCGCATGCACTGCACAGACACACACACCTGCTTTCTATTAGTCCAGTAGATTGCAGGGAAATTGAGTGGGAGTGTTAAACACACACACATCCATCTATCTGCCCCTCTGTCCACGATAATTACACACTTCCTGCTCTAAAATCCTTCTCCGACAGCTTCCACCCCAATCATGTCTCTGTTTAACTTTGAGTGTGCGTGTGTGTGAAAGAGAGATGGTTGATTTGCAGCCCTACAAGTTTGCATTGGTTCATCAGTGGTGAAACAGATACATACCCAAAGTGGATATGACACGCATTGAGATATGAAAGAAAATAACTTACAGCACTGCTGCTTTTTTGAACTGTTTCAGATGTTTTTCTATGTGTGTGTGATAGTGCTGTACTGTATGAACCAGTTTGGGCAAAACCCATGCGGAAAAGATACAGATAAATCTTATGAAATTTGTATCTCCTTTGAATGAAACTTCTGTGTAAAGCATACAACATTGACTCTGGATATAGGATACTTAGTAAATTTAAACAAAATGAAACTTGTATGATTTGGGTATTTCTCAGAATAGTATATGACTGTAATGATACATACAATATACTTATACCTCTTTTTATTATCTTGTATGAAAAGAATACAAAAGTGGCCACTTTCAAGAGTAAAGCATATACTATTCATGAATTAAACATAAACTGAAAGTGTTGGAAAATTTTTTTAATATTTTTTTTCTGTTTCTTTTCCATATGGGAACTCTGTTAAGCAATCAAAAATCCTGACTGAGTTGTTCTTATTTCACTGTAATAATTTCTCTGTTTTCTCAACAGTCCTCAGTTGCAGTCTCATCACTACACAGAGCCTTTGATAAAATACATCTAATTACACAGTGTTATTACTGTAATGGTGCATTTTCATAGTCTTGCTCAAGGAATCCAACTACAAGTGATTGTGATGTTACTTTGCCTGCCTGTCACCTTGTTCAATCTTTTTGATCTGAATGAGCAGCAACAGTCCCATTAACCAAGTTGAGCAACAAGATATTGACTCTTTAATCCCCTTTTACATCAGGAAAATACAGTGGAAGTCAGTGTTTGTGAATATCAGGCTCATTTATTTCAACACTCTCTCAGTGGCTGTGAATACCATATAAGTTCATCCATGTGCATTGACATCAGGCGTGAATGCGTGTGCTCATATCTGCATGTATGTTTACAGTGCATGTGTCTGTGCGTTGATTCAGACTGAGGCTCCCTCTGGGGTCCTCAGAGCTCTCCTCCAGCCCTGTTTCTCATTAGGCATCTGTCATGGTGCCAGAATCAATAAGCACAGATGGAAGTAAAAAAAAAAATCTCTCCTCTGCTCTTTGTGAATGGGCAGATCATTAGCAAATTCCAAAGTGTTTACCATCATCACCAAGGAAAGACCCTCCTCAACTTTACTGTACTTCTAGTAATTTGTACCACCATTATTTCCTTTATGACCTACACATTAAAAACCTCCTCCTTCATACAACGAGGTAGAGGCATGTGAAATCATACGATCCAGTTTGGCTTTGCAGAATTGTGTATTTGCTCAGCACTCCTAGAAAACAGATGAAAATATTTAGTCGTGGGTTTCTTTCTGTCTCTCTTTTTCCCTCATCTGCCCCCCTAAGATGACGCATCTGTTTCCATACGTTGTTGCATGTTTTCTGGCAAAGACAAACAGCATAGTTTAAACAAAGAGCTGGGTGGTGTGTGTTCATCTGGAGTGTGTGTGTGTGCGTGCGTGCCACCAGATCTACATTAAACAAAAGGGAGAAAGGATGACAGCATCCAACCTCAGTTTGTCATCTTCAGTGTAAACGGCCGTACATCATGCTAACATCTTACATGTGCTCGGCCCAATCACAGCAGTCACACACAGACGCGTCAACACAGCAGTAATGAAAACAAAAGAACGGAAAGAGGGAGGCGGAAGAGAGACGGGTAGGGACAAAGGCAGATGGAAAGTAAAGAAAGAGAAAGAGAGAAAGGTCCGATGAAGGCAGAATATAAGCGAATGAGGGTAGAAAGAGGACAGGATAAATGCTTCCAGTATTAGCGGAAGAAGAGAGATTATGACACGGCTTGGCACCGCTCTGTATAGCACTCGTCTGTAACACAAAGAAAGAGAGGGTGGGTTTTCCACCTCCACAAAATAAATGACGTGAGGGGAAATGGGAGTAAACAACATCAGTCATTATAATTACTCTCATACGGCTACTCCAATCCACCATCAACCATCCTCTACCACCCCCTATCTGTCTTAGTATACTGTCTTTTTTTTTTCTTCCCCCCACTATGACTTGATTACACCTTTTACATTATTGTCTCTCGCACATTTTCTCCCTCTGTTCATCCAGTACATTTTTCTGACTGGATTGAAATTAACCCACCATTCCAGGCCTTAGATCTCAAGTTTGAGAGGGTGGTCTGAATCTGCAAGGCACAGAAGAAATACGAGGCTGTGAAAGGTGGAGAAAACACAAACGACAGCACATCAGTGATTCGTTTAGAATGTTGTCTGGATGCAGTGACAACAGCCAACAGTAATAATCATCTTGGCAAATTTCTTGAGCTTTTTACTGCAGACTATGAGAGAGATACAATCTTTGGCGCTTGCACCAGAAGCCTTTGAACGCTGCTGAATGCATGGTGAATCATGTCATCTGTTTCTAAGAACTGGATGTGGTTCCCTCACTGTCTTGGACCGTTACGCTGCTCTCTCTCTCTCTCTCTCTCTCTCTCTCTCTCATAGGAATCCTAGTGTGTAAGAAAAATAAGTTCAACAAAAGCTTTTCTAGAGAACATGTCATGTATGAACAGCAGTGCCCGTGGCTCTGTGAGACAGAGCTTAATGCTAAAGCAACCTGCTAACATTAGCGAGCAGGTATAGTTTACTAAAGTGAATTTTAGTTAAGGGATCTCTAAAGTTAATCAGTGGGGCATGAACATGCACCATTTTTGTGGTAACCCCATCCAAGTTACACAATAACTTTCAACAAATGCTTCCTTCCTAATGATCATTTCTTTCACAATCCGTCTACTTGATGATCTGATCATGAGATATTATTCCAAAAACTTTAAATCACTTGCAGACAAACAAAATAAGACAGACAGAGAAAGGGAGATAAACAGAAGACAGATGCCGGAGTCCCTCTTGCAACAAGACAACCCAGCACAGATTAATGTAGAGCATATTTCTCATCTCCTTTAAATATTGTTGTTATTCAACACTACAGGCTGTAGACACTGCTTTAATGTAGGTCTTCTGGATCGCTCTTTTAGGAAGAACATACTCCCTCTGTGGGAGATAAAGTAGCCAGCCAAGTCAAACTGGTCCCAGAATGTGACTGACAAACAGAACCAGAACCCATCCAAAACCACCCACCTTGAGGTTGCTGACAGAATACAACAGAATAGAATGGAAGTAAAATACATTTAATGGTAGCTATTGTGATACATGATATTAAATGGTAACGCATATTTTACTAATGAACATGTTTTCTCTTACCAATACTGAAAACTATGAAAATCACAAGTTTTTGATGTATTTCTTACTGTGTCTCCTGGTGGTTAATCAATGCACACACAGGTTGTGGTATTAATTAAGTAGTGGAAATAAAGATTAGAGTTTAAAGAAGGCTTCCAGTCATTAAGTGAAGCTACACGTCTCCTCTTGCATCATAGACTAATTAGCACAGAGACATCAAGTGGTGTCAATCTTCTCATTTAACTCTCAGCAAAAAAGCAAATGAATACTAATTTTAAGGGAATAAAGGAAGCACTACAACAGTAAGGATTTCTTGTCATCATCCATCCATCCATTTTCTACCGCTGATCCTCACATATAGGGTCGTGGGGGGGCTGGAGCCTATCTCAGCTGTCTTAAAGTGAAAGGCAGGGTACACCCTGGACAAGTCTCCAGTTCATCACAGGGCACATAGAGACAGACAACCACTCACACTCACATTCACATCTACGGACAATTTAAATTAACCAATTAACCTAATCCCCATGCATGTTTTTGGATGGTGGGAGGAAGCCAGAGTACCCAGAGAGAACCTATGCAGACACTGGAGAACATGCAAACTCCAAACAGAAAGGGAATCGAACCCGGTACCTTCTTGCTGTGAGGTGACGGTGCTAACCACTACACCACCGTGCTGTCCTTTCTTGTCATCATGATCGGGCTAATTATAATAATTATTTTAATTGTTCACTCTACATTCATTTTTTGTCATTCAAGTCTGGCATTTGGAAACCTCCAGCAACTTTGAAGAAAATCTGGTGAACAGTGTATGTTTATGCATATATTGCGCACACACACACACACACACACACACACACAGAGAGAGAGAGAGAGAGAGAGAGAGAGAGAGACGCAGTCACAGAAGCAAATACAAGTCCAAAGTTGAATGGTTTTCAAGGTGTCTGAGAAGCCTCAAAGGTAAAATCCCCATTTGTCTAGATCTGGAGCTGTATCAACACACCATGTGATGCTTCCTGCAGATTTATTCTTAAACTCCATTTTTTTATAAAGAATATGTAAATCTGGCCCTGGATCTGGCAAGAGTGTATGGGTGTGTTTACATGTGTCCCGTGCAGTCATGTCAACAGAGCGATCATTCATGTAGAGTATGTAGAGGAGAGTATACACTCAGAGGGTTTAGTGCTGCTGGCAGGTGATGATGGACAAGCCTTTCAGGGAGCAAGTGAGGGATGGAAATAGAGAGAGGGAGGGACTGATGGATGGAAAAGAAGAACTGGAACAGAAGCATCAATAATGAGAAAAGCTTTATTGTACAGTATGTATCCACTCCATTGTCAGTTGTCTGGGCAGACAGCCACGACGGAACAGTCCATTAGTCCAGCAGAGAAGGACCTTCTTAATTGTCTCCTCTCTCTTCCTCTATGCCTTCCCTCCAGCCTCCTTTCCGTTGGCTGAGAGGACAGGTACAGGAAACGCTCATTCATTAACAACCTGGAGGTTGTTAGCTTCACTGAAGCACTCTTTACAAAATGTGCAATTCCACCTCTGAGGGCAACTCTGAGTGTTTGTGAGAAGACTAGAGGTGAGGGGGGCTAAAGGGTAAGGCAGGGCCAGAAGAGGGGGGTCTGTTGGTTCAATGACCCATGGTCCTCCTGCAAAGAGGGGAGTGCTGGTGAGAGAGACCTGAACAACATTAGAACTCAATGAACCATGCACCTACAAACAAGTCAGACAAGACAGATATTTCATCTTTCAGCATTTTTCACACACTACTATCCATTAGTGCATCGGATGAATGTCTTGACATGAATCCATGGCGGTTGCATTTACATTTTTTAGATGATATACTGTGTGTATTTTTTAATTCTAAAATAGCATTTTGAAGTTTATTTATGCAACCAGACTGTTTAATAAAACTACAATTAGACTTTTTAAAAAATTCCAAATAAATACATTTGCTTCTTGGCTGCCCTGTTACAATCTGCATACATGTGCAACACCTGCATCAGTTTCCACCCTGGCTCTGCGCTCTCATCATGCAACAGACTAAAAATGTCAAGACCAGTTAGAAAAGTTCAAGACATGACAGAAAACATCCTGCCACCCAGCTTTCCAAACACACCCTGTCATTTGTAAGATGTCAGCCTGTTTCTTTGCACTGGTTGGACAGCACTCAGCAGAATAGTATGCCTTTATTGGCTTTAAAACATAATGACACGCCTTCCGTCTGAACTAGAACCACTGAACAAGAGGTCAGTGAGTTCTGCCTTCTTGAGGTTCAGGTTGAGACTGTGGCTTGGGGAAACTGCTCCTCTATTTGTAGTTAAAAGCTACAGAAAGGACACAGCCATGGATATTTGCAAAATGTGTTCACCTGCAAATATATTGTGATAGGTAATTGTACTTTGATCATAGAGGTGAGTCTAAAACTTGCTCCTACATTTCAACGTTGAGTATGAGAATAAATCTTTGCCACCCATGCAGTTGACTCTCTCTTTCTTCCATGAGTGCAGCAAACTCAAGTCCACATGCCCTTTTTCATTACTCCGAACAGGCCAGCTGTATTATAACTACAACCAATTTCCTTGCAGTCTATAAAGCTGTCAATCAAAATCATAAGGAACAGGGAGTGGAGGTGGGGGGTGCAGGGGTGGAGCTGGGTGGGCTGTTGGGGAGGGCTGCAGGGCACCAGACCAGATGTCAGAGTTTTACACTGCAGGACACGACACAATGAGGGGAGGTCATGTTTACCTGTAGCTATGCTTAATAGGAAATACCAGAAACATTGGACTGGCATGGATGTGATATCTTTTATTGCTTGGCTGATTCTAAAATAGCATCACTGTTTGTTTAAGAAATTAAAGACATACATGTGTTGATTTTTTTTGTAGTTAGATGAGAAGATAGTATGTAAAATACTCACACTGTAGAAAGAGAATAAATGTACTTGCTATAGCAAACTATTTTCAGCACCACTTGAAACAATTAACTCACAGTCAGACCAAAGCAATCATTTTAAGTTTCCATTTATTAAAGTTATGAACAAAGAGACAAATAAGTTATAATATTTTTATTTGTTAGAATTCTATCAGTGTTTGAACATTAATATTTAGAGAGCTAGTACAATTTTCTACTTTCATGGCTAGCCTTTGACAAACCCATAGAAACAGCTGTCTCTCTCCAAGGATCGGAACATAATACTGAAGGGGAGGTGTCGATGTTGTCTCACAAGACAGTTAGCAGTGAAAGTGTGCACCTTAATGTTATGGTATATCATTACATATAAACTCTTTAAAAATATACTTCTGTCAAATACCTTGACAACTACTATGTACACTACAAAAATAAATTTTCATATAAATAAATTATATGGCATACATTTATCTTTGTAACTGAAAACAGCATACATCCACACCAACCGAGACCAAAATGGCAGTCTGGAAGAACCACTGATTTTTTTTTTCCTTTTAAAATCCTCTAAGAGCTATGATGAGACCTGTAGTGTAAAATGTTATATACTCTTTTTTCCTATTTAACATTAGTAAGCACTTTATACAGATCAAACTCTGTTAATGTAAAAACATTAAACTGTAATAGTGTTTTTTTTCAATAGACATAAAAATCCCTGCATTTGTTATCCACTGGCATCACAACAATGATGAAGGAAAAAAGAACATATTTTATATTACAAAAATATAAATATCACAACTGAATGTTGAAAACAAAAAAACACAAACACTTAAAAATGAATAAAATAGTTGCCAGCTATGATTCTCTCCACTACTGCCAATGTGACACTGGGAGAAAACAAAACGAAAAAAACAAACAGAACAACCTATTTCATGCAAGCAGCTGATGTAACATGGTGGATAAAAGGAGGAAGACTGCAAAGACTTCTGGGAAGAGCTACACGTGTTCAACAGGAAGTGAGAGTGTAAAAAAAGTGGAGGCAAACTGAGGAGGGGGTGAGCAACGGGGTCAAAGGGGTCTGGAACTGTGGGGAGGAGGGGATATAGATATGCATACTGACGTAAAGAGACATGCACACACACACACACACACACACACCACACACACACACACTCTGACCCCTGAAGCTCTGGGCTGTGCCATTTGGCAGCTTTGGGGGGGACCAATTAGTGTCATGGCGTTATGTTGTGGATTTTTATTACCCAAGGTCAGTGGGGATGGTTGAGGCCAAAGTGGGGCCAGTTGTCTTTACTGTCACTTAAGGAGAGATGAGACGATGCGAGAGGATGCATCAACACACACATAAATGTTTACACACACCATATACCGTACATTGAGACACACATAGAGCACATTGTCAGGCCATATAGGGCATATCCCTTAGCAGGCTGCGTGGGCTAGCTTATTGATTGGACAGAAATAAAGAGCTGCTTGAGGCAAGATATTCCTGTGAATGAAGTTTAAATGCAGTCAAGTGCCATGTTGAATCGGGTCGTACAGTATACAGTCTGAGCTTTAGCTTATCCACTAGACACAGATATAGTGCCCCGTGTTGACCCTGTTCCAGAATCAGTAATATGAATGTCCCTGTAATGGTAGAGTGAGTTTCTGAGGTTGGTTTACTGCTTGTATGTCAGTACACAAGACAGCCTGCTAGGGTTAAACAATACATAACCTCTTACAGTAAAATACAACCAGAGAGCAGCCTAACAGGCAGTGATACAAAGCTGAGAGCAGAAACAGGTTCCAATGCAGAGGTGCTAACTAAAAGAATTAAACAACAAAAACAGCTTTTAAAATTTCTTCATATCTGCTCGTCTTAAATAGCACGCATAGCGTGTCAAGTTAAACAGTAATTGTTTCATAACTACCACAGGTTTGTGATAAAAAATTAATAGTTTAACATGCGTACCTTTGTACAATTATAAACACACACTAACATAAACGCGCAGGCACGCGTGCACACACACGTGCGCGCACACACACGTGCGCGCACACACACACACATACACACACACACACACACACACACACACACATACTATAGCCCTGTTTGATAATTCGTTCGGAGGATGTATCTGATGTATAAGCCAGAAGATAATGGGTCAGTTTTACATCATACAGCCCTACGCAACTACTAACACACACACGCACACATCCATACTGTATATATGTGGACAGATCACTTCTTCTGTTTCAAGAGACATTTGCATAGAGTTAAAAATGTATATTATTAAAAAAAAACATATTTTGAGCAGCAACAGTGAATGCTGACAGGTATGTTTGTCTAGATGAAGCTTCCTAATGGCACAGATCCACAGATGAGTGAGCAGTAATCAGATATATATCTCCATCACACACAGACACACCCACACACCCACACACACACACCCACACACACACACACACACACACACACACACCATATAAATGGCAGCCCCAGTCTGTTAACATGAGGAGTTGTACAGCTCCTAAATTTATAGCTACTTTTTGTTCATATTTACATATGTATACATCTTTTAAATATAGATAACAATATCTAACGCAATAGTCCACTGGGTTACAGTAACAATGAGCACCATGACGGCAACACTGGTGAGTTTCTCGCTGGGCAGGGGGCAAGCCGGGCTGGGCAGTGCTGGGCTGGACTGAGCCAGGCCGGGTCAGCTGCTTGGTAATACAAAGGAGTCCATCTTTGGCCGTTGTACTTCTCCACAACTGGACATAAAAAGGAGATTACACTGTGAGTATTTTTTGGTGAGACTAAAAAGGTCCCTTGTGCGACAGATGGATTCAGTGAAGGAGTCCAAAGCTCACCTCAGCTTGCCCGTCTGCCTCTGTTGCTGTCAGCTGCCTCAGACTCCAAATCCTGAAGCTCCATGGCCTCCACGTTCACTCCTCTGGTCCCGGTGAAGGTGTCCAGTGGCACATGTGGGTCCTGGAAGACAGGCACTGGCCCCTCTGCCCCTGATGGGCAATAACTGTCTGTTGCAGTGTATCCTGGGTAAGAGGATGCTGGGGAGCCCTGATTGGACAAGGGAGCCGGGTGGACGGCGACAGTAACGGAGGCCGACGCTGTCACCGTAGTGATGGGCTGGCAATACGGGGTGGGGTTGGGGTGGTGGTGCGGGAGGTGGTGGTTAGACTGTTGATTATGGGAAGAGCGGGCTCTGTGGCCTGCTGAGTGCTCTCTATGGCCATGTGATCCATAGTGGCCCCCAGCCTCAGTAGCAGTTTCAAAAGCGTCCATGCGCGGGCGGGCTGGGGGCAGGGCCTGCCAGGGCCGCTGGCTCTTGGGGTCCCTGCTGCTGTTACGCTGTGCAGCCCCGGGCTGGGGAGCAGAATCACAACCCTGAGAGGACTGCAGAGCAAGACAATAAGATATTTTTATAATGACAATAATCAGAGAATCATGCGACACAATGGGGACTATGTTCTTACCAAAGACCCAGTATATGCAGGAGGGTCAGGCTGTCTGGCGGAGCGCCTATGACCTGGGCCTGCTCTCCTTTCCTCCTCTGTCCTGGCTGCTCTGCCCCTGCTGCTCTGGAAGTGGTACTGCTGCTCCTCTGGCCGACCTGGTCCTCTTTGTGCGGGCAGGCTGTAGCTCTGCAGCTCCTGGCTGATTCCGGACACTGTGGTATTAGAGCCGTACTCCGAGTCTGACGAGTCTGAAGCTGCACCAGAGGTGGTGGTGGTCGTGGTGGTGTGGTGAGGACGGACTGAGAAGTGGACCACATGAGGAGGGGACTCTGGGACCGGGGTGGGTAACCGGCTACGACCATCGACCGGAGACACCTGAGACATGAGAGCAGAGAAGGTGAAGAGGTAGTAGTGATTATTAGTAAATAGCCACTTTTCAAGATGGCAGATTCAATTTCCTCACAGTTGTATTTTTTGGGGATCTTACCTCTGGATAGGGTCCAAAGTATGATAGCAATACTGGAAGAAGGACCAGTCCATTCAGTACTCCAAGCACTGTTAGGATGGCCAACACTGCAAAGAAATACCTGCAACACACCAAAGGCAAAGCAGTTCAACACAGGAATAGACTAGGAACAGATTAACGAAACACAACATTCAACAAGAATGAAACAAGCATAAAAAACATTTTCCCCCTATAGCTTCCTAAAAATAAACATTTACTGAAAACACAAGACACATACAAGAACACTTCAAAATGGGGACAACATGGGGACGGAAAAAACTGAGTTGGCCAGGCCAACAGAGACGAGACAAGAAGAAAACAGAGCAGGCCAAGAAACAAAGAAAATACCTGTGCAAACCACAGAGGTTTAGACGTGGGGAGACATGTGCAAGATCAGCCATTAAACACGCCCGAAATAATACGTCCACAAAGACACCTGGCCACTCCTCAAACACACACGTATATGAAGCCCTCACAGATAGTCAGGCATACACTGTGGCTTTGAGGAGCACAACAGAAATGTACCTTTGTATTTGTCTAAGTCCTGCCAAAGGGGGTTAGTCTTAAAGAAACCACAGAGAGAAAAGAAAGGGGAAGCATAATTAGCCAGCACTGGTTAATTCAAAGGCATGGGAGGAAAGGAAAAAAGAGGGGAGGGGGGTTATTGGGGCGAGGGTACTCTTTCTTGGGTGTGTGGTGTATAAGCAAACATGGAGAAAACAAAGCAGTGAGGAATGTGAAGGGAGGGGGGTAAGGGAGGGTAAAAAAAAGAGAGGGAGGAGGAGAGGAGAGGCGGGTGAGGGGGACGTTGTGGGGGGGGCACAAGAGGACAGGGGCCTCTCTCTCTCTCCTCGGCTCTAAAAAAGAGAGAGGGAGAAGCAAACAAATGAAGTGGAGGGTATAGAATTTAAACAATTTAGTCTAGGAAGAAGAGAAGGGGACCCTCAGAGCGCCACCCCTCCCTGGTCTCCCTCTCCCACTCTTTTATTTCTTTCTCCCTCTTCTCTGCCTCGCTTCTCTCTCCCTTCTTTCCAGCTAAGCCCCTGTGAAATTCTCGGCCACTCCACAATCCCCTCCGTCTAATTAAATCTCCAATGTATCAGGTAAGACCCCCCAACCTCCACTCTAAATCCCTCCTGCTCTCTCTCTCTCCAATCCACCTCCCTTCATTAGGGAAGGCTTTCCTCCTCACTTGGTTCTCCAATGAAAGCTCTTAGGTTATCAGGGACACACTGACTGACACCGACTCTCAACTATGCTGCCTGTGCCTGTGTGTGTGTGTGTGTGTGTGTGTGTGTGTTTGTGTGTGTGTGTGTGTGTTTGGGTTAGGGTTAAGGTTTAAGTGGTCTAACTGAGGTGTAGATGTGCTGGACCTCAAACTAACGGCACATTCATATCTAATCTCTTTATGTGTTTTATATCGACGTGTGCCTGTGTGTGTGTGTGTGTGTGTGTGTGTGTTTGGGTTAGGGTTAAGGTTTAAGTGGTCTAAGTGAGGTGTAGATGTGCTGGACCTCAAACTAACGGCACATTCATATTTAATCTCTTTATGTGTTTTATATCGATGTGTGCCTGTGCCTGTGCCTGTGTGTGTGTGTGTGTGTGTGTGTGTGTGTGTGCGCGCGTGTGTGTGATGGAGGCCGGCATTGTACAGAGGAGCCACAAGCGAGGAAAGCTGGTTCTTGCCTACCCAGCATGGGTGGCCTAACCTTCACAATTCTGGTACATTGTGTCTGACTGACACAGGATGAAAATTTTGCTTTCTCACATGCCGTTTCTCACTTCAGTTTACTCTCAGGGGGTAACAATAAGCTGAGGCAGAGTCAAAAAATCAGAGCAGAGCCGGATCTAGCCTGCAGACACAATGAACTCATGTGGAGCCAACAAAAATGACACCATCCAGAGATTTTTTTCCCAGTGTTGTTGCAGGTATATAGATATGTGACCTGAGGACAAGACTGCTTCCTGAGTGTCAGCAGTACACTGAATGGGAACCGACTCTCTAAAGATGAATAAATTTCAGGATACTATTTTTTATTCAATTAAGAATTGACGTAATTTTCACATTCTAGCTATGCATATGGTTAACATTTTTCCTGCATCATCTCATTCAAACTACTCCTTCTGTCGCTGAAAGAAACCATTGGCAGTAAACTTGTGCTTAAATCCAACAGTGTTTGAGAACATGACAAATTCAACTCCAAACTTCAGTCATTGGTAGTAATTGAGCACTGAAAGCAAGTACCTATGATTTGAACTTTGACTTACTCTCTGGTAAAGTTCTATCCACACACATCATAAATAACCTGTATAGTATGTAAAGCCCACCCACCCACCCTTCATCTGCTTTATTAGATTATCGGAATGGTTTCTTTCTGTAAGTGGAACTGAAATAACTGTGTCATCACCGTGGTTAACATGTCCATACACACCAGGAGGGGTAAACGCCACGTCACCTTTGGACACACATGTATGCACACACATGTACACATGCACGCGTGCAGTCCACATACCAGGCTGAGTGCCCTGCCGGGAGCGTTTGGAGTGAAAACATTCACAGGGCTGATGGGGAAAGCCAGGGAAACATTTCTTTCAGCGCAAGCAGAAAAATACGAGCCGGGCCTGTTGTTATTGCACCGTCTTGGGGCGCTGCTTTGTTTGCTCAGACAACAGCAGAACCTTTAAATGGAGGCCCGGGACTGAGCCAGAGACCAGAGCGCACCACTGGAGGTGAGGAGAGAAGGTCGATAGGCCTCCCTGTGTTTGTGTGTGCGTCTATTTATGTGTGTCTGTGTATCTGTGTGTGCTTTCACTGGCAGGCACGCCATCATTGACCCCCATGATTACAAGGTCAGGGAGCAGGTTGGTGTGTGTGTGTGTATGAGGGAGACTGTGCATATGAGTTTGCATGCTTGCAGATCACATGGACTTCAATGCTCCCTTTTCTTAAAGGAGCAGTTCAACCAAATTATACTGCCACCTCAGCTACTTTAAGTTATTCAGTGAGCTCACTGGAAACTTCTCATAACACTCTGGGCTCGAGAATGTACAGAATCATTAATTTCCCTCCCTTGTATGGTGGCTGGTCGCCACCTTTCTATGTGATGCTTGCAAGAGCGCTCACACTCACACACACACACACACACACAAAAGGAGCCACCGACACAGAGCCCCCGCAGTGTGTCGGCTTTAATTTCCACTTCTCCTGTCTTTCCACAACTGCCCTCTTGCACCCCCCACCCTGTAACTCCTTCCCATGCTTATAAATGTCTGGCGAGGGCAGTTAAACTAGCTGAAGGAGATTACAAAAGCCAGAGGACTTTCCTGCTCCCTCGCTCTCCCCCTCACTCTCTTTTACGTGGTTTCCCTCCGCTTGTCCCCCTCCTCTTCCTTTTTCTCCTGACCTTCAACTCTCCATCCTTCCCCTGGTTTCCCATAAAATGTCAGGCATGAGAGACACTAAAGGGGAGAAAAGGAGGATGAAAGAAAAGGCACAAGGGGAGAGGAGGGTGGAGAAAGATAAAGGCCTTGTTTATGATGTTTCTTGGAGAGCAAATCCCCAGAAATCAGGTATGTCCCCAGTAGCTGGAAAAGGGATGAGATTTACAGAAAGGGAGATGCGGGTGGAAGATGAGAAAGAGATCGACAGAGGAAAAAGGAGAAAGACAGCAAAGAGCCTTCATGCATGATTGGTGGCTCAGGTGGATTCCTGTGTGACATACAGGTTGAGGCATGGTTTCAACGGTCTACTGACGCCACAGACACCATGCGATAACCTTTGTACATGCTTTTGCATTCGGCTAAATTCACGTGGCATTTTCTCAGAAGGTTTGACTTCTGTACTCACCTGACGATAAAGTCGAACTCAGAGCCAGCGAGCATTAGGACACCTAATAATGTGGAAAAGGCTCCATCGAGCACCGGAGCAAACATGTGCTCCAATGCCAGCACTGCCCGCTTGTGACGATCCCCTATGGCTGTCAGGAACGCCTGCAGCACACGCACAAACATAATTCATGTCTCATTCCTAACGCAGACTTCAAAACCATTCATTATTATTGATGTTTTTTTGTTTGTCATCATGTGCATGCCTACCAGGGCCACATGGACGGTGAACTCCACTCCAATGCCCACAGAGGCGATGAGAATGACCACAGGCACAGCACTCAGCTTGATCCCCATCAATCCCATGAAGCCAAACAGCTCAACAGTCATGAGAGAAAGCACCAAAACCTGAGGGGGAAAGGATGAGCTTCTGTTACAAAGGAAAGTGACTGATAAATGTATAAAAGAAAAGTCATTATATATGTTTAATAAAACACAGGACCGAAATGAACAGGAAAATGGAAATGGACAGAACTGTGTTGGTCTGGCTGAATGGGGCCACATCCAGCATTCAAATGTTTGTGTAGTTAATCATCTCCTAATTTCAGTTTGTACCATTTTTCAGGAAAAATACCCATATTTTTCAAGAAGTTGATCAGCATAAACCAATCTTTTGATGTCTCTGAATGTCTGAATGTCTCTCCTCGAATGATATATGAGATAAAAAATATTTTTTCTCTTCTGTCTGAGTGAAAATAATAAATAACATATCCAAAGTGATGAGAAAAATGCCAATCAACTTGTTTTTATATCACATATATCCCAAGTGACAGAGCTGAAAAATATAAGCATGCATAATGGATCAAATGACCATAGATGAAAACAATCTTCTGTTTTATTCTTCTATATGAACAAACTATCACTCCCTGCATGTGTGAATTTACAGCTGACCTGGACACTGAATGTACACAAGACAGACAGGGAAATAATACACCAGAATGATATGTGTGAGGAGTATCTCTGTCTTACAGAGGCGTTAAGTAGTAACTGTACATGTGGGCGAAATATATGTTTGTGTGTGGAGGCTTCAGTGTAAAGAAGCTGGGACTAAATGCCATTATCAGCTGACAGGTGTCAGGTTACATGGGGCCCAAATCCTTTGAAGAGGGCTGAAGTGGGCAGGGGAGGGAGCTGTGTGTATGTCTGCATATACAGTGAGCAAGAACACAGGGTATATGTACGCCTGGTGCTGTCTACACTGAAGAATCAAAAGCATCTTCAGTGATTTGATTTGGACACATACTGTGCAGTACTGTAACCGTCTTGACTATTTCAAATATCATGTGACAGACAACATGTGAAAGTCTCTACCTGTGCTTTTTTCTGTTACATTACAGTTTTCCCACGGATAAAACCAGACCACAAGTGATCCCTCTAGATCCAGTTGTGGCCTATTCTGTGTGAACAGCAATCAATAGCAAATAGATTGGAAACATCTGTGTGACTCAAAACACAAGACAGAAGGTTTAAAACAAGCCCATGTGATTAAGATGGATTTAAGGGCAAGTAGCTAAGAGGGTTGTGGGGCTGGTGGTGGTCTGGTTCTGGACAGAGCAAATGGTTAAACTTGACGCCTCTCCATAACTTTTCTTTTGATCTTGCTAGTAAAGCCTGAAGGATGAACATGAGGTCCCCTCCTTCCCTGTTTAAAGGCTCAGGTGGCCTGGCCACTGCCTATCGTAAAATACAACCCACCAGAGAGAAAAACCAGAGCGCTCTGTGTATGTGCTTCTGCGTGAATTATGTACCTGCGTGTTTACATGTTCATAGTCTATGTATGCAAGTACACACTCTGTGTGTGTCTGTGTGTGAATGTGTGTTTGTGTGTATCCTTGGAAAGCCATCTTGTGAGAGGAAGGGGAGAGTAGGAGTACCAATGATGGAAATGAAACTTTTTATAGGTTTAGAGGGGGAGCAACTTGTCTGAGCAACTTTGCGTCCTCTCCCCATTTAATTCAGCGTTGGTGTCTGGGAGTGTTGGACTAGACTAAACAGACGGGCCCTCACAAAACAGCACAAGATAAACACTGGTGTCTGAAGCTACAATAACACACAGCAGCCCCTTCTCCTTTTTGACAGAGATGTCTTCTGGACCACACATAGAAACCAGAAATTGGGTCAAGAACAGGAAAAGGGTTTATTAATAACTGAAAGTTGAGGATTTCTGCCTGTCTGGGATAAGGAGTGTTAGTGACAAAAGTAACGCAGAGTGAGCAGGTACATATGCATTTCTCCGGCCATAATGACCCATTTATAGTATTGTATTGTAGTATGGTTTTCTCCATCACTCACTATGATGCCGGCGGTCCACGGGTTGAGGAGGAAGAGGGCGCAGACCAGGAAGGTGCAGGCGAGCACGACACTGATGGACAGCAGGAGCCAGTGGCGCAGACTAACATACTGTTCCCAGAAGAGGAAAGGGTAGCCGTTGGGGTAGGAGGGTAGGCCTTGTCGGCTGTAGTTGCTGCAGATAGCCCGCACGCTCTCGATGGCCTCCACAAACTGTGGCGTCTCCCGGAGCCCGTTGAGGTAGAAGGGGAACTGTGCGTATTCGATGGGCTCAGCAGCCGGGACTGGATGGGGAGACAATGAGGAGAAGGTTAATTTTTGGAAGTAAAAAAGGAACTTTACTGAGTTGTAATCACCACTTCATTTTATAAGAACTCATGCAGTATTGATTTAGATTTTGTACTTTCGGGCATTGGGAGGCAGAGGCCACACAGCCATGCAAGCTGATGAAATTCAGAGAAACAGATCAGATGAATCAACAATGGCAACGATGACATCTGCAGATGATATTTGTCTGTTGTGATTAACTAGCATTAGGTTCTGATCATTTAGTGTATCTGCAGAAATCATTTTGGAACTTTCAGCCAAACCACCAATATCAAGGCTTTCCCTCCCTAATCCTGTCTTGTTCCAAGAGTAGCTACATCTGTGGGCGAGTGTGTGTGTGTGGGTGGGCGGAGCAGTGCGAAACAGAGCTCCATTGACTCAAGCCCAGCCAGTCTGTGGCCCAGCCTGGCTAATGAGAGCCTATCAGTTCCAGACACAGCAGAGTGTCAGAGCTAACGTTGATTCATGGTAATTGCAATGTCAGAATCACTGCCATTACCACACCCGAAACTGAACATAAAGCATAACATAGAGGCATAAACATGCATACCTGCCCATCACTCTGCAACGAAGTCAAATATGGTGCTTTGGTCTTTTTTCTTATAAAAATACATGTTTTCAGACTACCTGGTGTTGGTGTGACTGTGCGTACTCCACAGTGCCTGCAGGGTCAGACAGAAGCACTTGCTAACATGGCTTGGCCTGTTATAATCTCAACTATAAATTTCCATCAGGACACCAGTTGGCTTTTGGCCAACACCAATCTGCTCCGGGGGGCTCCCACACAGCCAAGCACTTCACGCTGCTTATCCAATCACCGCCCCCCCTACCCCCTTTAAAGGTCTTCCTGCTTGTTATCCCATTGTGCTTCCCACCCAAACCAAGTCTCTCCTTGTTATTCATCATTTCACTTCCTGACTTGTACCAAATCACAGGCTAGAATCAAACAACAACATGACTGTACTTTTTTTTATATAAGTTACAGTCTGTGTGTGTGGCAGGGAAATGAGAACAGGGTGTGTGTAGTGTTTGGGGTCACTGAGTTTTAATAATGTGAATGTGTGTGTGTATTGCTAGGGCCCCATGGTAGCCAGGATTATAGCATTCACCACAGGCACCATTAGAAGAACCACAGTGAGCTGTGTCTTGGTCCTCAGCCTTGCAACCTGAGCTCACATATACACAAACACACACACACCACAGTGGTACAGTAAAGTCTACTACCTCACTTAAAGCTAAGGGGCAGACAAGGAGCAATAACTCAAAACCACAAGAGGTAAACACTGCTAAAATGTAGCAGCCGCCTACAATGAGCAGCTGAGTCCAATGAGCCCCACACAAATTTGACTTTACTATTTCAGTAAATGCAATTTGTTCAACTGTTCCGTGTAGCAGGTATAAACTATATTGTTTCAAATTATCTTTATTTGTTGGAGCAAACATTATTATTGGTATTTCCTTCCTTGTGTCAGAACAAAACTTTATTCTATTACGCTATAGGGCTTTGAATTCTAGCATATTTTGCAGACATGCTGGCTTACTGCTGAGGCGTGTCTCGGGCATGGAGTCGGTACGGTCGTGGAGCCACTCAGGAGGGTGTGGGCGAATGTTAGCCTGTGAGGCAGCGTACGCCACAGGGTCATTGCTGACCCAGGCAGTTAAGTAGATGTAGAAAGCTCCGGGGTTGATGATCCCATCTGCATCCACAAGCCTCTGACGAGTCAGCTGGAAAACACCGAAAGGAGATGAATTAATGATGGTACCATAATTGTTAATTTAGACCTGTTAAATTAGGTGTTTCACATTTACATTGGACTAAGCCAAATTTATACATTTTAAAATGTGCTATAAGTTATAGAAAAATGAGGTGGAGCCTGCATAGAAAATCATATTGCAGCCATAAAGTATAAATTGGATACGAAAAGGTATTGTGGAAATAGAACATGTTTAACCAAAACATTCTACAGGTGAGCTGACCACAGAAATGCTTACTTATACACATGCATGAGTGCAAGAGAACGGAGCAGCTTTCAAAATAAGAGCCAAATATTAGTCCCTCTCTCTTTCCAACCAAGAAAAATCAACAAGTCAAACACTGTTCGCCTTTCTGAAAATTCCCGTACTTCTCATCACAGCTTCCCAGAATTATCATGCCACATTAAAACATGGAAAATGTTGAATCAGCTTCTCCCTTTACATACAGTAGACATTGGCTGGCCAACCTCAGGCCCAATGTCCTGACCACTGTGAATACATTTCTGAAGGAAACCTTGCAGCACTTTTCTGTCAAGAAGCAGCTGTGGAGGATGAATGTGCTGTGGGAAATGTACCAGCATACTGATAATTATTGTATAATATTAATTTTCTGCAAAAGTGTAAGTACAATAGTCACAACTGTTTCACAGAACTTTGCAACTGTATTGTAAATAAAATGTAATAAGTCTCCTAAAACACACCATTCATACTTCATTGCCACCAAAATAATAACAATGTGATCTGTCATTGTGTGAACCGTAACCTTCTAGATAAAATGTTTAGATGTTTTTTCACCATATCAGTCAACCCTGGAAATCCATCCATCCATTATCTACTGCTTATCCTCATAGGGTCAAGGGGGGCAGGAGCCTATCCCAGCTGTTTTAGGGCAGAAGGCAGGGTACACCCTGGACAAGTCGCCACCTCATCACAGGGCACATAGACAACCAGTCACACTCACATTCACACCTACGGTCAATTTAAATTAGCCAATAATAACCATAATGACCTGAGAAACCAGAGGTGGGTGATGAAAACATATATCAGAAAGTCTGTTAGCCAGTAACTAACCTCCGGACACTAGACCAAACCCATGCTGAGTGTTTCTGTCCAGCTGCAGATTGTTCCCAAGCCGTTTTAGTCTGTGTCATTTGCTGTAACGGCTGTGGTCGGTAGGAAGACAAGAATCGGCCTGTCTCACTCAAAGCAATTACTTTTGCCCTCCCGTGTGGAACCAGAGGAGTTTAGCATAGCACTGCTTCCTCCTGAGAGGTAAAACCATTACTGCACACCGTTCTGCCGCTCTCCCTTCTAGGAACCATAAATCCCTCCTTCACTGAGGCAGGGAGAGTTCTGGGGGTGAAGCTGGATTCATGGGGTTAGGTGGATGAGGAAAGGAGCAGGGTTTTTTGTGATGGGGGGGTGAGGAGAGAAAAATTGCATGAGTTAGCGTAACAATAAAAAAAATTGGCTGGAGTCCCTGAGCGCGTCTGTGTGCAGTTAACCTGGTTGTTAACACTGAAAGGAAATGCCACCCAGCAAATGAAGTAGAGCTATAAAAATAACACAACATCTGTACAAATGTTGCTCACGCTTGCTTCTCCTGACCCCTACGGGTACCCAGAATGCCCGGCGCCACAGACCAACTCGGCCCTGAGAAGAAAAGATCTCCTTCCTGAGCAATTTCAAACTTTCCGCCTCCTCCTGTTCTCCATACCATTCAATCCACAAACGTTATCTTTCTATTGCCTTATTTTCAAACCACACACATACACTCACACAGATAGCCAGCTACCACATGACTCCCAGGCAAGGCCATAAGAAACGCATGGTCGCCCCGGCACAGAGGGAAATGTTAGCAGCAGCAGATCAAAGCCAGAACACCTTCTGCACAGATCCATGGAGTGGCATATCAAAATAAAACATCTAGCTTTGCAATTTGCCAGGGTTGGAACGGATCTGGTCCTCATTTTGATACCCCCCCAAAAAAAAACAGCTACTGCCGTAAGTGCACGCACAACAGACAAAAGCAGAACACGCACTCAAAACAGAGAAATGCACACACAGAGCCGCCTCAACGAAACCACGTGTTTCAGCTCCCCTCATTGAAAGAGGACACAGCAGTGAAGCATGGAGGGAGGGAGAAAGAGCAAGAGAGGGGGGCAAGTAAGAGAGCTGGATTCCAGAGGATCTGGATTGAATTTAACAGCGGGATACGCAACAACTGCATGTCTTCAAGCTGTCACGGGAAGCCGAGGCAGCTCTGCTGGCGGCCCCCACGCCTCACGGCAAATACGCTTCCCTCACATGCACAGGAAATGATGTCATGGGCCGCACACCAGGATCGCCTGTGCTTCCTGACGGCTAGTGGAAGAGATGGGAAAAGTATTATCGTGCTGCAACAGAGTCCAGTGGATGTGAGGAAAAAATACGAAACAAACAGCAAAGCGCTTGGGGGCAGTTTTGAAATCACACACAAATCATATGTAAACAACAAAAGCACTCCGAAAGCGCAGACCTCCGCTGCCGCAACTTTTTTATTTAAAGTTACCCCTGCCGCCAAGAAGGTTATGTTTTCACCAAGGCTTGTTTGTTTGTTTGTTGGTTTGTCGGTTTGCAAAGTAACTCAAAAAGTTATGGACGGTTTTTGATGAAATTTTCAGAATTGGCCTAACTTAAAACCAATTAATTTTTGGTGGTGCTGTCAAATCGGATCTGATTACCACTAAAAATGAATCAGTTTTAAGTTAGGCCACTTCAGACCAACACTGAAAATTTCGTCAAAATCCGTCCACAACTTTTTGACTTATTTTGCAAACCAACAAAGCAACATACATACAAACAAATAAACAAACCCCGGTGAAAACATAACCTCCTTGGCGGAAGTAATAAACACAAGAGACAGGAAAATAATCTCGGTGTTGAAAAGGACCTGGCTTGTTTTGTGTTTGGATTTTTCAGAAATCCTGGCCAAGAATTATGTTTTTCATATATTTCTCTTGTTCTTTATCTTCTGTTTTGTGCTTCTTTCCTGCCAAAGATTGTAGCCATACATCCATGTATACTGTTTTTTTGGAGGTGGCACTAAATTAAAAACAGTGTGTACTGCCCCGCTGAAGTTCCCTTTGAGGCCTTAGCTGGCTTGTAGCTTGACTTGTGGTCAAATTGAACTACATTTTGTTTCTTCTGTTTCTCTGTTGTATAGTAGTGATGTAATCTGGGTGCATTTCTAGCCATAATTTTATTTCTGACAGTTGAAATGGAAGTGGATTCTTGAATTGAGCAGAGGGAAAATAGTTTCCTCTGCATTCTGTGGATGATTTCTCCTTGCCTTTTTTGTGGAATCACTAACAAAATGTCAAACTTAAAAGATTTGATGCTAAAAGAGGGCCTCTCCCTGTCAAAGCCCTGCATGTATGTATCACACACACACACACACACACACACACACACACACACACACACACACACACACACACAGAAGTGGGACAAATGGTTTAAATGAAGAGTTAATAGGTTTTTCAGAAGCAGGCTGCAGCCCCAGTGAGAGCTTTAAATTCCTGGGCTCGGTAAAGTCATCACAGAGAGAAAATGAAGACAGACACAGGGAGAAACAGAAAGAGAAAAAGATGGATAGAGAGTGGCAGTTTACGCCCGGAGTGGCTGTTCTCGACCCAATCACATATGACAAAACACACATATACAAAAGGACAAAGCAGTTTTGACAGTCTGGCTTCCATAGACTGCAGTCCTTGTGATACAGTCAGTGTTGAATCACACTGACATGGGATTAAAAACATACCAGGTTGAAGTTGATGGGCTTGTCCCTGCGTCCCGTCTGCACCAAAAGCTTGTATGCTAGAACGCCATCATCCGAGCCATTCCTGTAGCTGCTGAAGGTGATGCGGCCGGCCTCCCAGTCCTTGTCAAATGCCTGCTGGAGACCTGCAGAAAACCACAACAAACAGAGATTGGTTAAGATGTGGATGTTTAAAAAGGTTACATGCCCTGTTGTCTTCATTCTTCCTCTGCAACACTCTCATAAAACGGAGTTCAAAAGAAAACACATAACAACCCAGCGCTGTACAAGATAATGTAACACAACACTGCAACCTAAACCTAACCCTATAATAAGACTGATTGATTTAATATGATAACTCCTTTCCATTCTTGACCACCAAACGAGACTTCAAAAGACAAAAAAAATCTGCTGCTTTTGATTCAAAGCCATCATTAGGGAATATATTAGTAACATCTGTCTCCTTTTCTATACCGCTCTCTAATCCATATGTGTATCACTCCCCTCCTCTCGGCTCTCCCCCAAGGCCCATGCTGTGGTCCGTCTGTGGGAGATGTTGTTTTGGGTCTCGTTCCTTGGCCTGTCTGGCTCCAATTTGTCCCACCATTGCAAAGAGCAATATCAGACGTCGTTCTCTCTCTCTCTCTCTCTCTCTCTCTCTCTCTCTCTCTCTCACCCACACACTCTCTGTGTGGTTCCCAGCCGGCTCACACACAGACTCACACAATGTGGTTTATCGTTACGGGCAAGTCAGCGCTTCCTCGCTGAAAATGAACCCATTCCCGGATTTGGGTTGACGTGTGGAAGATAATATTCTTGTTCAGTGGCACTTCACAGTTCTTAGGAGCTATCATTGTTGGGTATATATCCAGCAACCTATCCAAAAACAGAATCCCGCCAACATACAAAATTAATTCAAGGTCCCATAACATTAAAAAATATGGTGAAGTGTGTGTTGTATGCCAACGATTTCAGGTTTTAGCGTGATAGAGTTCAGTGAATAACTAGCGGTAGCAGTGCTAATATGAGTTGGATGAGTGTATCAGAGTTTCAGGTTGTACAGCCAACATCATCTGCAACTTTCTTTACTGCCAAAGGTTCTAGCCTGAGGCCAAGTGTAAAAATACGGCCTCCCACTTCGTCCTCCTCTTCCATCAACCCCACTTATAGACGACACAAGTGATTTTAATCTGGTTACTGTCAGTGTCCATTTTGAAATCCCACCTACTCCTGAACTCCTTCCCAACATCTTGTTTCTTGCAGATTCATGTCAAAACACAGAAGAACATTATGATCTCAAGACTGTTTCATGAGAAAGTAAATTATTCCCATGCCTGACTATCTTGAGGCATTAACAACAAAATCATCTGTGACATCAGTATTAGGGTAGAATATAAGTGATCTAACACGCCTGAATCATACAGCTACATCTGATCCAAAGAGTTTTTTCCTCTTTTGGTCTGGTTGGTTATTGTATATCAAGCTTAATTTTACCTTGCAGCCATTCCCTGAAGTAGTGAAGCCACATGCGGGGCAGCTGTCCGTTGTCCTCTTTCAACACGTAGCGAACAGTGTGGAACCTCTGGTGAAGCTGGTGCAGCAGGGACTGTTTCTGGGCGTAATCAGCACGCTGCGTCACCACATACATGTTGTAGAAGGAGAAGAACTTGAACTGGGCGCCGATGAAGTCGTACTCGCTGGTCTCTCTGGGCACGATGTCTGTCAATTCCAGGCCATCCCTCACCTGGGTGGTCCCGTATAGACTGACTCCCAGCAGGCAGAGAAACAGCACAATCACAACCACCTAGAACCAGAACGACCAACATAGAGATTCATCAATCAGTTGTTATTGGACTAATCACCGCTTAATCCATAGTGCATACTCTGAGTGAGTGAAAAGCAACAATGTGGATGGTGCAATATCTAAGGTGAATGCTAATAACATATTCCACAAACTCACCCAAAGAAAGAAAGTTTACATTTAAAATAACAGAGCAAGGCACTTATAAATTAATTATAAATGTAACATATTTAAATATCTCGGACATGGCAAAAAACTTGCCTCAAATTCCAGGGTCAACCAAAGTTCTTCATTCAACTTTGACCTTCTACGTGCACAAAGTTTTGCTGCAGCAAAGCTGCTGCAAGGTCCAAAAATAACGCTATAAGCCATCCAGCAATAAGAGGAGTATTGGATGAAGGCATCAGAAGTGCATGAAGCAATTTGGCAATATGGTGAAACATCTGACAGAGTGATGAAAAGACCAAGATTTTCTAATAATGTCAAATACAGGCCACCAGATGATTTCAGTTCTGGAAGGATTTGAGACGACTGGCCACCCACTACACTGAGTTCAGACTGTGTGTGTGTGTGTGTGTGTGTGTGTGTGTGTGTGTGTGTGTGTGACTCAGATAGGACGTGACCACAACCTCCACCTCAGATTTCCTCCTAGCATTCGCTCTGTGACTAACCCTCCCTCTCAAATTAGCACCACAGTGAGTCAGCCTGTCTTACCTCACACAGGAGCTTTACCCCCTCTTTCGCTACAAAAACACAGAGAAACTAATCTCACCTTGGTGGTGGGCTGCAGAAGGAACGGCGCGTAGTGTCTCTCAGCAAAAGAGGCCAGGGTCCAGCGGGAGCAGGGAGGCTCGAGGCAGCGCAGGCCCAACGAGCCTTCACCGTACTGTGACAACAGGTCTCGTGTGGAGCTGTTATTCTCTGGGCCCTGGCCAGTCGATGAGGCTGCATCACCTTGAAGACCTGAGCTAGCACTTGAAGTTGGGGCCGCAGCAGGAGGCGCAGGGTGACGATGGGAGAAGGTGGCAGAACCTCGAGATCCCCCGTTGCTTCGGCTCCCGCTGTTGTTGTTGTTGCTGTTGAGATTGCTGTGATTGCTGCTGCTACTCCTGCTACCACTGGCATTACTGCTGTAATAGTCATTGCTGGGGTTGCTCCGAGTCGGAGCTGGGTTCATGGGCTGCACAGAGATCTGAGATCTGGGCTCGGCTGTGGTGTAGAAGGCCTGAGTCCGGGGGTCGTATTCTGTCCTGAGCTGCACTGTGGACTGCATGGTGATCTGGGTCTGCTGGGAAAAGCCATGGCTGCTGTAGGAGGGAGGGGGGCTGCTGTAACTTGGAGGAGGTGTGCGATATGAGGGAGGTGGGGTATGATAGGACGGAGGAGGGCTGTAACGACTCCCATCTGCCCCGTCAAGGTACGTGTGAGGCTCAATCTGGATCACACGATTGGCACATGGGCTGAAGAGATGAAGACGGTGGAAAAACATCAGCGACTAACCAGGGAGATTTTAATGAAGATCACCAGATTTTGTAAAATAGTTTCCTATAACAAGGTTATGGTATTCTTGAAAAGCCTCTGCAGAAAATTATCAATTTTTACGATAACTACATTAAATCTGTTAAAAATCCATTTATCCGTCCCATGTTATTATGAATCTTCTCTTTGTCTCTGCCAGCACTACGAAATACAGAGCTAAGACCCAACAGGGAATTCAATAGTGTGTATGCACGTCTATATTATCGCCGTGCCAACAAGCATGCCCAGACTAGCAGACTGGCTAAGTTTAATAAAGACTGTGACAGATAAACATAGTAAAACAACCAAGCAGCCAGACAGAAACAGACAACTTAAGCAGTAATTAGGCTGTGACTGAGGAGGATTAAGGTGAGATAACTCAGCAATAACGGTGTGTTAACATTATTCATCATCAGATCGGAGATCAGAGGGAAACGTAAAAGGAAGAATTAATAAACAGGAAAACAATAACTTTCCTTGGACATGAAAGAGCATCTCTGTGTGTAAGAATGTATGCACACACACCTGTAGAAGCAGCAAAAAATGTCAAAACGTCTGTCCTCTCGTCGGTAGAGGTCCATGCTGAGGATGGCAGGAAAGATGAGCAGCACCATGGCAAAATTAAACACCACCACCACTGCAGCCTGCAAGAAACAAAATACAAAATATGATGTTATTTTATGGACAATACTGCTTTTATGAAAGAAATGGACCAGGCTGCTGATTTTTTTTTTTTTGCAAATTACATACAGTTGAAAATTGACAGGAGGAGTATCTGAATGATGTGGTGGGATAAATAGCAAAGCTACCGGGGCAAAATGATGGATAAAAACAATAAACAGGATGAGATCTCAAAGCAAAAATTATTAGTTAATTAATCTGCATCTCTACACAAACTTTAAAATTATAGTAAAGATGCCATTGTTATAAGAAACGACTGCCTGTCAACACAAACACTGAGGAGCCTTAAATATACCTTGAAATAATATATTTGAAGAAGCTACTGTCAATGCAGAAAAAAAATGCAAATGCATTTGGACACATTTTCAGTTGCTTTCAAGACAAAAACACAACACAGTGTGCAGTGTGTGCGGAGTGTGTGCGTGTGTGTGACAGATAGAAGCCAGTGCAGTGTTGTGGTTAAGTATTTGAAGGTGGTGCACTGGAGCAGAGGGTGGGGGTTGGGGTTAGGTTGGGGCCCTGCCCAGAGTACAATCTGGATCTTGCGTAGTTGCCAGACCACTAACGCGCGCGCACGCACACAAACACACACGCACACACACACACAAAAAAAATCCTGTGTGTGTGCCAGACCACCCAAGGAGCTC
The DNA here is from genome assembly GCA_029721515.1 of Synanceia verrucosa. Classification (NCBI taxonomy): domain Eukaryota; kingdom Metazoa; phylum Chordata; class Actinopteri; order Perciformes; family Synanceiidae; genus Synanceia; species Synanceia verrucosa. The sequence continues at coordinate 19,391,759 of CM056551.1, read as the reverse complement.
CAGACCCGCGGGGCCCGAGGTGATGAGCAGGCGCTGCGGTTGTACAGACAACCCACACTCGCACAAAAAAAATGCACATACACACTACTACCTCCTACTTAAACCACACCTTAACACCAACCAGACACACACATACACATTCCTCGGCTCAGTCAACAAGAGAAGGAAGCCTCTGTAAGAAGAGTAGAACAATGAATTCTCAATTGGCCCACTGACATCCAGACAGATACAGTACGACTTTGCACGCACGCACACACACACACACACACACACAGTGACCGCTACCTGACCCCAGATTTATCATCGCATCTGTCCTTGGCGAATGAAAGTGTGCATGCGTGTTTTCGTGTTCTTATCTGGACTAGATTCCTGGCTTTTTGGTTCACACTGATGGAAGGAAGCGAATGAGAGACGGTACAGAGAGATGATTCCATGGAGAGGTCGACCACAGGAAGTGCTTAATGCTGATGAAGAAACACGAAGGCACACACACAAACACACATCTCTATGAGGCTGAGAGATGAGCTTGAGAGCTTGTGGTCATGACGTGTGTGTGTGTGTGTGTGCGTGTGGGTGTGTGAGTGTGTGTGTGTTCCATAATAAAAGATGAGTATCAGCATGATTGTCTGCCTCGCTGCAAGTCTGCCCTCCACCAGTCACAAAACCACAAGTGTAAAGTATGCATGCTATGTGTGTGTGTGTCTCCAAAAGTGTGTATTTGTGTGCATAAAACCAAGGCTGCATGGATTAGACCCACGGGGTAAATGGATCATGTTTGACAGACTCCCTGTACTAAAGCCATCTATCCACACATGCTAATATTGTCTTCACTGTGGCAACATCTTGCCTCACTCTGTGTGTGTGCATGTGTGTGTGAGAGATGGAGTGAGAAGGACAGGGGGGGTAGTGTATTTTACTAAAACTAAAAATAATTCTCTCCATGTTTAATCATCACTACTTTTTATTCCTCCCTTTCAAAGTTTTTTCCTGTGTGTTCGAATTCCAGTGTCTGCTGACAGCCTCCAAACTTTTTCCCCAGAGGATAATTAACAAATTGAAAAAGAAAATCTCTGAAATACAGTAAGACTTCTCAATTTAAAAGCTAAATGCTATGTTAAGATTTTGCGTCAAACTTGTAACCTTAGTGGTTGCAATTAGGGAGGATTAAAACCTCACTACATGCAGAGACAAAAAAAACCCAAAGGTGTAAAAAAGGCATAACGTGGTTTAAGAAATCCTTAAAAAAACTGTGACAAAGTTTGTGAGAGACCCTGTTGGTAAGGACCCAGTATTTTAGGTCCAGCAACCTTTATTTATTTATATTCGCTTCAATTTTCCTGTTATATCCTGTCATTTCTTATACTACAACAAGGCTTCTCATTAAAACGTGTGAGTATTTCTATGAATTAACAATTCAGTGACTATTGGGATCATTTTTTTCAGGCTGACCAACATTTCTTCTTTCTGGTGATGTCTATAATTACTGACAGATGTTAAAGAAGTCAGAGCTCCCCTCTGGATCCCCCCCACCTCTACACACACACAGATTCAGACATGCACAAACAGCCAGAGCAGTGCTTTTCAAACCTCCCACACAGATACTACAACTCAGCGCACTCACACATGCACATGAGCGTGAGGATATGTGAGCACACACGCACACATAGAGAGGGATTTAGTTACATGGACCACCTCAGCCACAATCTGGACAGACACCGGGCCCACCACTAAACAGCCTCCAAGAGGGAGGGAGACAGAGGGCTGGATGCATTCAACTAAACACACACGCACGCGCGCGCACACACACACACACACACACACGCACACGAACACACACACACACACTTTGATGAAATAAATCAATAAAACAACTGTCTGCAGAAATCTGGAGCCAATGAGGAAAGGAACAGGACTATTAGCGAAAGAGGAGGCCCCACATGAACTTCCTCACAAACATACTGAGCGACGGGCATACCTGTAGAGAAAAGGCTCTGAGCGCCGGGATGGGGATGAGCGCTGCCATGAAAAATGCTGTGACATTACTGATGGAGGTGAGAGCCACACTGGCCCCTGTCCTCTTCAGACACTCCCCCGTTCGGTCCTGACAGACACAGAGAGCGAGGCAGATGAAAGGAAAAGCAACGAAACTCTCCTCTCTTGATCAGACTGTAGCCGAAGGCAAACCTGTAACACTTGATGTGCAATTATCATAATGCTAAGATGAGTGACAGTGATTGCAATGTTTCCTGAAGCCCTGAAGTGATCTTAAATAATCCAGCTGGGCCTGTCTACTTCTCTTATGAGAATAAAGGTAAGAGGTGAAAGGAAACAAATATATTTTTAGTGTAATCATGACGGCTGATTGGCGTTTTTATTTTTACTATTTAACGATAAGTATGCACACACCCCCGGGAAGGTTTGGCCGCAACTGTACTGAAGGTTTGAGGACGTGCAGGACCACACAAGGAGTGTTTGCAGGTTTGTGCATTTGCGTGTGTGTGTGTGTGTGTGTGTGTGTTTCACACAGGAGAGACTGGGTTCAGCTCCATTTAGTTTTCATCTTAATCACACAAAGGAAGTTGGGGGATGAGGGAGGCATGGCTAGAAGGGGAGGGAAGCAGGGGAAAACAAAAACAAGCAAATACATGCCTGTGTTTTCCCCCCTCTGGAGATGAAAACTTAGCCCGCTCCAAAAAACACTTTTGTAAACTTTGTTTTTTTTGGTTTCTGTCAGATTTTTTCTTTTGGCGTGTTTTATTACACAAGTGCCTCAAGTTGCTTGCGAGGATTTTTTTTTATTTAAGTTCTAATGTAGGCCACAATGGCCATGGTTCTGTTTTCAAAAAGGAGCATATTTAAAATGGAGCGCAGCTTAGATTAGCAGTGGCACATAGATGCTACATCACAGGCACAGACAGGCTTTCACACATTCTTCCATGGAGGAGATAAGACAGCAGGGAACACTGTGGATGTTTGCCTCACCTCGAATGGGATCCTCTTGTTCTGTCCAGTCTCACTGAAGGCATGAGCGAGGAGGAAGACATCATCCACTCCAACGCCTAAAGCCAAGAAGGGGAGCACCTGTGGCGCGCACACACACACACACACACACACACAAAGTTCATGAGCTCCATGAGGTTTTCCATTTGATTTCTTGTATACAAGTATTTATTCATTTTTTTCCAATCAGAGCCAAGAACTTACCTCAACACATTTTTCAATTTTTCTGATTTTCTGACAACGATAAACATTATATCTCACTTTGTTAATCATGTGTGTGAATTACCTGTGTGGTGGCAGCGTTAAAGGAGATACCCAAGAGAGAACAGAGGCCCAGGCCAGCTGCCACAGACAGCGTCACCAGCAGGACTCCCGCCAGCCCTACAGCCCCCTGAGACTTGGCACAGTCCCACCGTAGCATGGTCAGACACGCATAAGCCAGCTGGGTACAAACAAGCAAACAAGCAATCCATTCATCAATCAATCTGCTGCGTGTGCAATCAATCATTAAATATCTCCCCTCCTCTTTTCAGTTCTTCAATCCAAGCCCAGACTTTAATTGCTCAAAGTTTTGTACGAAATGAATTTTCCAAATATAAAGAGAAATTTTTAAAAAACATATTTTTTCTGGTTCAGTTCGCACCATCAGCAGGTATCCACTGGCCACACGGATGACACTGATGTCAGAGAAAGACTTGAGGATATCTTCCAGAGTGGTGGTGGTGAAAGACAAGACCTTCTGAGACGAATTAGCGGCCACACTCTGCAGCACCGCCTACAGAGAGAAAGGGGGAGACAGAAGCAGGTAGATGGAAAGAAAAAGCAACATTTACAAATAAGGATCATTTAAAGACATTAATGAGTCTTTGAATAAATTTCCAAGACGATAAAAAAGATTAGGAATGAAATGCTTCCAGACAAAGAGATGCAAAACCCACAGGAGTGCATTAACGTCTCATTTTGTGCATCTTTGAAAAAACTAAGAATCTGCAAGACAAATCGCAGTCCTGAATAATGAGCTCTGCCGCTGTTGAAGGCGGTATTTAGATGAATCTGCGGACAGTACCAAGACCCATCCAATCCCTCTCTCGCTATCGCTCGCAGACAGATGGCTTCAACATTGAACTGTTACTGTTCAGTGGGGAGTAATGCTGGCTGACACACATTAGGAAACACACACACTAGATCACACACACACACACACACACACACACACACACACACACACACTCGCACCCACGTGTGAACTCGCACACGTGTGTCAGACACATACCGACATGCATGCACATACTATTCTTGCAGACACACCTAATTGTGCATAATATGTGCCGCTTGACGATTTAGAAATATTTATTTTATTTGAAAAAAAAACTGTATTTGCATGAAAAAAATCACACCTTTTTCTATATATCAATGATCTCTGGGCCCTAGGATGACTGGCGCGCACATACACACACATACAAGGTCACGCCATGCCGAACAGAGGTTGGGGCCCCCAAAACAAAGACCAGATGATGTCACACATGAGCCACCAATGGGGCCACAGCTGGGAAAACCATTTTGTGTGGACTTTTGAGTGTGTTTGCATGTGTTTGTACATGAGTTAAAGAGAGAGAGAGATATCCAGCACTCGCTTAATGTATTCCAGACATGCTCACCCTGTTGCTCTATTGCTCCTCTCTACTGAGCAGTAAGAGGAAAGTTTTGGCCATTTACCACACACCAACAGTGGTTCTAGTATCTACCAGGGGCCCCGGCTTTGGATGGGGCCTTTCCATGTTCACCTGCATCCGGTCTGTGATTTATAATGTGGTTGTAGAGGATTTAGGATAGATTTAATTTCACTTCCCTTGCCCTCTTTAGTGGATCTCCCTCTCTTTCTCATTTCTGGGTGCTTTGGCCCTTACCTCTGAGTATCTCCTCTGCCAGGCTTCCAGTATAGCGGCAGCCTTTTCTTCATTCCAGTTGATGTGGGAAACCTCCTCGTAGCCCCGAAAGTGCTCAAACATCTGCTTGGGAGTCATCAGCTGGAACATGGTCTGTAAGGCCTGGGCACTGGAAAGGGGGAAGGAGTGAAGGTAGCAGAAGAAAAAGACAGAGGTCAAAGACAACATCATGTTTACAGGAGAGGATCAACAAGGTGATGAGCTGGCTTCTGGATTGTACATAAATAACAACGAGGGTTGAAGCTGGATTTTGAAACGCACACAGCAAACCAGTCACTATTGTAAAGGTTGAATTATGCCAGGAACAATTAATTTATTAATTATTTTTTTGATGATTTGTCTGATTTATCTGTTTATAAAATGCAAGCAGTCAAAAATTAAGATACTGTAACAACAATCTCAAAAAAGAGAAGTGGCATATGGTATAACTTTACAGTACATCCAGAGTGTCCCTTGTGGACGACGGCAGTGCTGAGCTTGTTCCAAAGATGGGTACCACAAAATTTTAGCATTTCAGAAGAAGTATATAGACTGGTTATAGTGACAAAGGACACATCGGATTTCATAAAAATAACCTACAAAAAGCCAATCTACAATGTTCATGGTTTCTGGTAAAATGAGGAAAGCACCATTCTGGTGCACACATCAGGGAAATAATAAAGAAAGTAACTAATTAGTCATTAACAAGCACTAATTACAACTTAAGAACAGTCAGTTTGCAATTTCGAATCACCAGATTTGTTGAACCAAAGGAGCAGGCATTAGTTAGTCATTCTCTTTATGAATGTCATCTCTGGTGATAACCATGCTGATGGTGGTAGTTATGCTGCATTTCCACTGCTTGATACAGCATAGCTCTACTCTAGCCAGCACTCTCTGTCCTGGTTTTCCATTCGGAAAAGTTTGGATAGTACTTGAGTAGTACTTCATTGTGTTTTTTGTTACTACCTTGGGTGAGCTGAGCTGATTCTTTAAGGTAGAGATATCACTACGATCACAACGTGGGGCATCCTGCACAAACCCCACCAGTTTAAATAACCATGCAAATTTTTAGTCACTTAATCCAAATATTAAAAAATGTCAGCCCACAAAACTATACAAATGACGAAGTGCAGATGCTCCTGTGTTTGGTTGCAGATGAAAGGATTCAGCGAGTGTGATGTTGCAGAGAGTGTAATGGCAGTTTCTTGTGGAGTTGCTTCGGCCATCAGCCGACGATGGCAACTACACCAAAGGTACAAGCCGCAGTGGGAAATTAAACAGAGAACAGGACCTGGTACCAAAACTGAGTTGAGTCTAACCATGCAGTAGAAATGAGGCATTAGTAAACAAGATATAGAAACTGCCAGCAGAGTGCCAGCAGTAACAGCCCAGTGGACACAGCAACTAAAACCACACACAACACACCCTAATGACCCAATCTTGCCAGGAAAAAACACAACCACAAAACAAACAACGCACCCCACTGTACTCCCAGTATGTGCACATAGATGTGTGTATTTGTGTGTGTGTCAGTTTGCCTTTTTGTGTGCATGCATGTGCATACACCATCCAAACTGCAAATTCACATTAAAATAAGTGGCAAATTAGCAAAATGTTGGATAATTTGTGTAGCATTCCCTTGTCAAAGGAAGCCTCTTACTGCTTGATGAAATGTGCATGTTTTTAATTCGTGCGTATGTTTTACTTTTACATAAATATGGTGTTTAAAACAGAAAGTGACTGAATATAACATCTGGCACCCAGCTTCCTGCACATATAAAGGTGTGCATATTATATATCCAGATGTATACTAGATAATCTGCAAGCTTTGTCCTGGTGCTTGTGCAGGAATTAAGTCCATGTACCCCAAATCACTGTATATTTGGACAAACTAGCCAGGCAATAGATCACTATGTGCACATGTGTATGTGTGTGTGTGAGTGAGTGTGACGGTAGTGTCCAAGCAGAGTGGCCAGAGCTGAGCAGGAACAGCTGGAGCTCTAAGATTTCACTGGAATCTACTAATGACTGCAAGATTTACAGCAGGCCATGCACACGTACGCATGCATGCACCGTTCGTTTCAGAGCACATAAAAGAACAAAAAACACACACTCTTCTCAGAATAAGCCCTGCAGTGATCACAGCAGTGTTTATGAGGGTGTGTATGTGAAAGTATGGGTATGTTACCTGAGCAGGGGTCCACTGCCATTCTTGGTGGTCCCTCCTACGATAAGTTCCTCCTGCCAGTGCATGTACTTCCTGGACAGACCATGGCAGCCCCCACTGAGGACCCGCGCCACATCGAATGGCTAGTGCAATAAAACCAACAGGTGAGAAAATAACTGTCAGCAGCTCGTCTCAAACCAAAGACTTTATGTTTCACCAAAACATTTAAATGTTGTGTATATTCCAAGACCAAAGCGTGAGCGTGTGTGTGTGACTATACCTTCGTCGAGTTCTTATTAGGCGCAGTGAGGGGGCAGTCAGGATCAGCAGGGTTCAGACAGGGTCTATCCATGTAGCCGTGTCCGACATCTGCCTTTTCCAACATGTCCTCAAAGCCTTCCACGGGAAAGTTTGCCCTTCGCAGATCCTCAAGGAACTCCTTGGGGTCAAAGTTGGTCCATTGCAGAGGGTCTTTACCTCTGCACATGTAAAGGTAATATATATATTTCTGTTTCTTTGCACTTTCTAAATCTGTTCTATGGAGATGTTTTTTTGTACTTCTTAGGGCCATCCTTGACCAGAGAAATTCTTGGTTGAGTATATTTTGTGATAACCAGAGATGTGTTCATAATGGTCCTTGGGAAAATTCAGCATGAAAAAAGCATAAAAAGGCGCTTGACGAAAGATATCTTACTACTCTTTCTAACCAAATCAATCTAAAATAACAAAAACAATTGATCAGTTAACTGACTACCAATTGGTAATAAAACTTATGAACAGAAAAAAATGGATATCAAGCTGTCCATTCTAAACATCCACCACACAGACTGACTTCCTCCTTTGACTCACTCAACTAATCCTAAACTATTACAAACATTTGGTTGGGCTCACTTTCAGTTTTAGTGCCAAATAAAGATGTTTAGGTAATCTGGTTTAGTGATGATTTATTTACAACAGTTCATCCTGAGCACCAGTGTTTCTTGTTTGACGGTTAGTTATTACAACAGATGGAAATGATTGCCAAAACTGTGAAAATAAGCTGGAATTTCCCATTCAAGGCTTCCTCCAAATTCTACTTCAGAAAACAGTCACATTTTTGGGAGTGAAAAATAATCCCTTTCTTGCTAGGTCACAGAAAACAATAAATTCCCATCATGCAATGTGCACAATGCCGAATTCCTGCTCCAAACTAGTCCTGGTCGCTATGCCTCACACATTCCAATCTCCCTTTCTCTGAATCTCTCTCTCTCTCTCTCTCTCTGTCATTCAGACTATATTGTATGTGCTTAACCAGGCTTGGGTTATTATTCCCGGCCTTCCAACCAGAACATAGTAAAAACCTTATTTACCATCAGAGACTAATGCGCAGCACACACACACACACACACACACACACACACACACACACTCGGATGACTCAAGCTGAGACACTTTCACATGTCCACAAAACACACTTGTACACTGATTGCACACATCATGTGCATGCACTCACACACACACACACACACACACACACACACAGAGGTAAAGGTCTGCTGAGTATTACTGTAGCAGCAGGCCATTAGCAACAGAAGGGGCAGACAATGGTGTGAGGCCCAGTGCTGGAGAGAAACTATCGGCAGTGATACGCATGCCAGCAACCACTACAATAGAGCCTTCAGAGGGACGACACACACGCGCACACACACACACGCACACACATGCACACACTCTTGTTCCTCTGTGGTGTCTCTTTGGATGGGCTGAGCGTGTTTGGGCAGCTTCTGCTAAAAGGGTAAAAACAAGATCTCCTCCTTCTTGCTCCCTCTGTCTTGAAAACAGTCTGAAATACTGTTATTATGTACACTAGTTTCATAACAAGCACTCATGAAAGCAGCATTCAAGACCTTGTTGTCTCCAAACGTCGTTTTCATCGGTCTTCCTCAGTACGGAAAGCCCAATTAGGCTTCTTTGAAATAGCTTGTGATCATTTGACCATAATAACCACAATTTGACATTGAAAGAGTCAGTCAGTCCATCTAATGATATGCTGGCATGCTTTTGGCATGTATGATTATGCTGACACATTATAAAACAGACAATCGGTCTAATAAAGAGGAGTTTTTTTGTACTTACGGTAGATAGACCATTCCAGACTGGAGCTTGGCTCCCTCCCAGAAACAGTCCAAAGGGGTGATGATGAGGCAGGGATGTAGCTTTTCTATGATCTAATTAGACAAACACATGCCCACACACGCAAGGTTTGATACACATATTGACAACAGGAAGTGCATATAGGACAAAGCATCAGAGAGTAAAACTAAGTGAACCACACTGAAGCATTTGCATCTTACCTGATCCATAAAATGAGTTTCTGTGACTAGTTCTCCTGATTTGTAGCATAAGTTTTCTAATTTCCATTGTCTGAAATGGAGAGCAAAAGAGTTTCTGTTTAGTTTTTATCATTACTATAGAATACAATGAGCCCCTTAGACTTGACTGATCAAAGCATGATATCAAATCCTTCATTATTATGACACACTGCAAGCCAAAATAGAGCCAAGTAAAGGTATACAGACATGGTGCGTAGTGCATACATGGACATAGATGCGTATAAATACATACACTGTATATTTAAATACATTTGAGACAAAACTGAAATTTATTTTTAGGGCGAATTTAGAGCCAGAATATATGCAGACTACACATTGATGACACACAAACAAACTGGAAGCGAAGGTATACATAAAATAGTTGGTTACCGGTTATAAAGGTAAACATGAACTCTGCTGGCTCGGATTGCTGACTCCAGATGCTGCAGAAGCGCATCAACGGTTAAAACGCTGGCTCCGTCCTCCCGCGGCGTCTGGATCATCAGCTGCGGGTTAAACATGGCCTCCTCGCCTATATTCTGCCGTGTGTATGTCAGTTCCTGGTTCACACGCCCACCAACTGGACAGAAGAGAGAGGATGTGTCTGACTTTATGTTGAAGAATTTGTATTTGATAAATTAGATTATTGTGTACTACATTAGGGCTCATTATTTTCAGCTCTTATTGATGTTAACTGAAAAAAGTTAGGTTTCTGCTGCAAATCGTCACCGACTCACAGTTTGTAGTGACCTAATTACTCTGTTTCCATTGTGGTCCTTAATGAAAAGACAGCAATGATGCAGCAGCATGAGTGTGTAGGCGACATCATTAAATCTATACAAGAAATTAAAATTTCACCCTTTCAAACTAGGGGCTGAAAATAATGGGCCCTAAACATATTATATTGCAGGAACAATACTCAAACACTGACAGAAGGTGCGGCATCCTCCATACAGATGTACCATTCACACATAAATGTGCTAAAACATCTCAAGATGTGATCCTATGCAAATAAGATCCTCTTATCACACTTGTATCTTAAACAAAAGTACTTTGCTTAAAGTGAGCTTGTACCACTACAAAGCCGAAAACCTTTGAATCCAGGAGAGCAACATCACTCCCAACAAATCCATATTCCATGTTTCTACTCAAACAGAACAGAATTTTACAGAATTACCTTATTGATCCCAACGTGGGAAATTATTTTTACAGCAACAGCAAAAAGCAATGTGAAAAACAAAAAATCGATAGAAAAAAGTATTACTATTTACAATAAAATTTGCTAACAGACCACGCTGCCTACATGTCTGTGTGACAGTATGTGTGGGTGCATGTGTTTGATAGAGAGAGAGAGAGAGAGAGAGAGGCTCTCTTTCAGGCTTTGCTGCCAGTATCGTGGTGGGACTAAGCCCTGTGCGTGCGCTCCGAGCACTCAGCTAGCCCGAGCTACAAAAGCAGCCTTTCAGGCCCTTAGCTGCCCTGCTCCACCCCAGCACAGCCAAGGCAAGTCTGGCAAAGTCTTTCACAAACACACACACACACACACACACACACACACACAAACAAACAAATGCAGGCGATTGCAGTCGTGCAATGAGCAAATTTTTTGTTAAATTCAAGAGTAAAGTAATTAATATCAAAAAAGTGCTACATAATCTATATAAAGTATGTGTTTTTGTGCATGTTTTATATTCAATTCAGCTTAGGATTAGTGTGTGCCCGAGTATGCATCCTTCACTTCTTTGTATCTGTATCTGATTTACGAGCGGATTCGAGCCAATCCATCATCAGTGACTGAACGCTCATTGAAAGCTGGGGTAATTTATAGTCATTTTCTTTCACTTGCTCTCATAGACACACACAACATGAAAAATGCCCGGTGAGAGAGCAACTGTGTGAAAACTCATCCATCCATCCATCCATCCATTTTCTACCGCTTATCCTCACGTAGGGTCGCTGGGGGGCTGGAGTCTATCCCAGCTGTCTTAGGGTGAAAGGCAGGGTACACCCTGGACAAGTCTCCAGTTAATCACAGGACACATAGAGACAGACAAATATCCATGGTCAATTTAAATTAGCCAATTAACCTAATCCCCATGCATGTTTTTGGATGGTGGGAGGAAGCCGGAGTACCCGGAGAGAACCCACGCAGACACGGGGAGAACATGAACTCCACACAGAAAGGCCCCGGGCCTCGAACCCGGTACCTTCTTGCTGTGAGGCGACAGCGCTAACCACTACACCATGTGTGTGAAAACTCTGTAACATTTTATTACGCCTTAATCCAATTTAACAATTCCGTTCAATTCGTGCAACAGCAGGCATAGATTGAATATTTTCAGCCCATTGTAATAGTATTAAAGTTGAACATAAGCATGCCTGTTCTGCTGAGCTGGACCACCCAGTCAGACCAATGGAACAGGCAGGGAGGGGGCCATGTCTTGGGGCATTAGGAAAACACAGTTGATTTCTTTTTTTCTGGACCCAAACAGCATTCCCATCTGATCCTGTATGAAGGCATGTTTATAATACTCATCATTAATAGCAGGCCTAGGCTAACCAAAGTGACATGCTTTCTGCCGCTACGCCAGCTACACGGCTACATTACACCAGCATTCCCTTCAAAAGAGCACGCATGGAACTGATTTAGAAGCTATGGATGCTGACAGTGCACTAACAAGTCAACTTGTCTGGTGCACTCAATGCTCAAAGGCAAAGCTAGCCCGAGGCTGGATTATAGTGCACCACCGAGGGGAAACAGGAACGCAGATAGAGCTGCATCTATTTAAAAGTTTCTACATGTGCGAGGAGATGAAGACAGGTTTAATGAAAAAAGCTGGGAGGGACGATCTTAGAAATGTCACTGTAAGTTTTGAACAGCGGTTACAGACTGCCACCCAAAGACCATGAGTTTACAGCAAGCAGTGAGGAGCGGGACAAGTCTAAGGAATGCACTCGCTCTCTACAGGAAACAGCACATCACGGCCTCAGGCTTAGAGAATTCCACACTTCATGAGGTTACAGCGTTTTGGGGTCAACACTCACACAGCCTCGGGGTGAAATTAACACCCCAGCTGGACCAAGAAAATGTGTGTGAGTGTGCACTGACGTACTGGGGAGCATGTGTGTGTGTACACACAGCTGTGTTTCTTCAATGACACATATTCCCATATTCCTTCTCCTAAGAAAACTGGTTGACCCCAGCATGTGTTGATATCCTGAAGGTGTCTCGCTCCAGGCTCAGCTGCTGCGACCTAAAACAAAGTGTCACTGACTTTCAAAAGCTTCCTACAGCAGCTCACTCACTTCCATGTTTTTTTTCTTTGATTGTTGATTATTCTTTTGGTTATTCAATTTTCAATATCAGATGTTGCCACAGCCAAAAGTCAGGCTTTTAACATGCTCACAGAAAAGAGTTATAACTAGGAAATATTTGACATTTTTACACAAGTGTCTTTAATTTATTATTAGACATATATTAATTATATAAATACTGAAACCTTTTTCAATACTTTGAGTTTTGCATAACAAGCAGTTTGACAAGTTGACTAGTTAGTTATGATGGGCATTATTTTCTGATATTTTTTTACGAATCAAAGAGTTAATCCAGAAAATAATCTGCAGGTTTAATGGATGTTAAAAAAAAGGTTGTTAGTTGCAGCCCTGATCACGTCATCACCTCCACCAACCATCTTTTGTTATATCTGTATATGTGTGTTGCCTGGTGAATAATCAAAAACACTTCTAAACTAAGCATCTCGCAAAAATATAACTCACAAAATAGAAGTGAGAGGAGAAGACGATAAAGAAAAGGGAAGAAGGAGAGAAGTAGGCCTATGTGTGTCACTGTATTGGAGTGCTCAGTGTGGGTATTCAGTGTGTTGCATAACATTAACCCCTGGTCCCCCCTATTCTCAAATAGGAGAACGGGGGGAGCGGTGGGGACGGAGGGAGAGAGAGTTGGTTTCTTAGGAACTGACATCACCCCCGTCTTCCTTTCAGTTCTGAACACCCCCTCGTCTTTATACTCTCATTTTCTCTCTCTTTGCTCTATTCAACTCTCCTCTGTGATTGGCCAGATCATGATGGCAATCAGCCCGGCCCCTCTGTCAAAGCCAGCCCACCCCCCTTTCCCCTTGCCAACTTTCTCTCTTTTCCCTGCAGCACACAACAGCATAGCCGCTACCCCCCAAACCCACCGACTGCACATCTCCCCACAACGGAAGCGTCCCTCTCACTTTCAGGGAAAACATGCAACAGCGGCTAATAACTCACACAAACTCTTGTAGTGTGATGCTGGTATTAAACACACATGTTGCTCATAGTTACAATGTTACACCTCCCACCAACAGGAATGACCTTTGAGCAGATCTAGGAGTATTTCTTTCACCACCACTATCTGACCTTGCTATAAGATGCTAAATGGATCATTTATGTGCATGCGGGGACCTCATGCATGCAAACTGTACATGAATATACTGTATATATGTGCACGCAGCTAAACATATCTTTGTGTGTGTGTGTGTGTGTGTGTGTGTGTGCAGAGAGAGGATTAGCTGGATTAGGCCCCCTCTCAGCAGGGACCCCCTGTGGTGAGGAGGAAGCCCCCCAAAACCAGGTCATCTCTCTGCCACCAAGTCTACAGCGACCTCCCATATGCTGAGCCCACTATACTGCCCAGGGTTTTTCCTGCGTTCAAATTTGCGTGGCGGCCGCCTCCAGCTATTTTTGTACCACCCCTAGCCAGAGCGATTGATATTGCTCAACACAGCTCCAGCTGTGTTAATTGAGCGATTGATGTCCCTCTGCGGCAGCTACGTATTTTAACTGCAGTTGCAGCGTTGCGCCACTATTGAGGCGCTATATCAACAACAGTGCACCCGAAAGACCTGAAGCAACTACCGAAGAAGAAACAGATCGAATCGTGTTTTTCCCAGTTTTTTTCCGCTAACTAACACGATTCGATCTGTTTCTTCTTCGGTAGTTGCTTCAAAAATAGCTGGAGGCGGCCGCCACGCAAATTTGAACGCAGGAAAAACCCTGCTGCCAGAGGAAACTCTCTGTAGAGCACCTACACCACGATGGGATTGGAAAAAAACTTACTAAATGTTACTTAATGCAGGTTTATCCTACGTTTTAAGACCAGCAATTTGTCAGATTTACACAACAGGAATGATTGGATTAACTCTTTGAGTGCCACTGGTGTATTTATGTCATTTAAAATCCAACTCGAGTGCAATTAACGTGTATATACGACAAAGTGTTTTTTCGGCAGCAGACACAAGAGGGAGTTCTCACACAGCCTGTGAGTAAAGCAGGAAGTGGAGATGATCGAGAGTAAAACAAATGGAATCTGGACAAAAAGTGTTGAATTTGGTGAAATTGGCCTCTACTTTCCTCCAGATAAAACAAGAACGGAACAAGGTAAAAACAAATGTTTTTTTCATGATGAAATAGAGAGTCTCTTATTTCATTTGAGCCATTTTGTGTTTTCAGAGTCTTTGTACAAAATATTTTGTGGGTCAAAATGGCCAAAAATGCTGGCACAAGGCACTTTTGGTGGAGTTAAACAAAAATACATGGAAGGTGACACTTGTTGCTTTAAACAAAAATCAACATGGTATTTATTCCAGGTGACTGTTAGATAAGGTAATTATCAAGATAGAAATGCCATCATGATCTCACATTTGTAAAATCAGACAACTGACTATTGTTGTCTGATTTTCAATTTACTTAAGAGAAACAAATGTACAGAAGGTATACCCCACATGTATTTGCATCATTCCTAGTTGCATTTCACCCAAACATCTCTTATTTGACCTAGCTTGGTTCTTGCCACTGGTCAGTGTGTTTAGGCTGAGTTTCCCCATGATGAGTCCCTACCTCATGTCACCGCCTCCTCCTTCTTGTTCAGCTCCTCCTCAGCTGTTAAAAACAATCACCTGACAGCACTTTGATCACTGAGAGGAACCCACCTGTCTTCTTCCTCCACCATTCATCTGCTTTTACACCTTCTTTCATCTACTGTCCCTCTCTTTGCTTTTTAGAGACATCTTGATAGAATAGTTCGAAAATGTTGGGGAAATGCAGAAGATGTCAAGATGACAGCGAGTTTCCTGTCTGAGTAACAACTTTTGACAATCAGCTTGTTTTGAAGATTCAAGGTGTTTATTATCATTTGAACAGTAAGGAAACGTGTTTCCCTGTACAATGAAATACTTCCTTCGCTATCCACAATGAATGCTGAGCAATAAGAATAAAAATCGATAAAAAAAATAGATAAATAAAACAGCAGCAAGACAAGTAAGGCAGCAATGTGATAGAAAAAAGAAAAAGAGACATCTTTTATCTAACACAGACTGTACAAAGAGAGTGTAATGTGCAATATTGTGCAATAAAAAGGTTTAAAAGGTTTACTTGTGTTCTCTCTCACTGATAAAGCAGCATTATTAAGAGTACGAGCAGTAATAGCTGTAGTGGTGGTGGTAGCAGCATACATAGCAGTAATGGTAGTTTTGAATGTGAGCTCTGCAATGCAGGTGTGCACACAGCCACAAATATGTGATGAAAGGCCTCACTGAGAGCTGAGTCCCTGTCTGACCCATGTTGAGCCCCCCTCGCTCTCTTGTTCCACCTCTTTCTCTCTCTCCTTTCAGCATTCAAAGACGAGGGGGCTGCCACACAGAAGAAGACGAAGGGTAAAACAAGCAAGGTAAAGAGAGGGTGAACAGAAAATTAAAGTGAGAGGACGACAGAAAAGCGGGATAAATGAGGAGTGCTCTGAGGTGCAGCTGTAGCCCAGTGTCTCCTCATGCAGCTACACACCCCTGAGCACCCCGACCCCTGACACAAATGTGACACTGCAGCTGCCAACCCCTGCCTCCCACCCCCTCTCTCCAAACCCCCACCCATACCACCAACCCTCACCCCCTCAACTCCAGTATTAACATATGTATGGCTCCCCTCGCCCTTGATTATGCTAATCACCTGTCCAGCCCCTGCAGCCCCTAAAATGGGTGTATTTAGCAGTCGGCTGGCTCCCAATGCAGCTTCCCCTGGGCCCGAGGTGTACATTCACACACTCCTCAATGGGCAGATTCTTCCACGTTGCTGCCTTCATTCAGGTCCCACTCCCCCCTCCCAGCCCGCCACCTCCACCCAAAAAAATAAATCCTATTCAATGCCAATGGATTCACAGAGCAGAGGAAAGAGTAGTAGGTCAAGGAAATGCTGACAGCTAGTCTGTTTGCAACATGTGCATGCATGTGTGCAGTGGTTGTGGTTCAATTAAAATACCCAACACATTGGACAAATGACATATTAATTGGTGTCCAAGAGGAGATCTATCTGATGCTACTGCTGGAGAAGTGTTCAAAACCTAAGAGAAAAATAAGAGGCATTAAACAATTACAAAAAAACAACTCTTCTATCAAATCCAGCTCTGTTGAGGAAAAAAATCCTGTCTTTATCCTCCTGTATCTTCTGGCAGTGCCTGTTCAATGTAAGCCAGGTGAGCAGATTTCCCCCTGCTGCATTTACTAGCCTGTGATTGGCCCACCGCCCAGCCATAACAGACTGTGACATGAGCCTGAACAGCCAATCTCAACCAGCCATCTCCATGTCATTTCCTGGAAAGATGGCCCATGATTCCAGGTATTCCAAAATCACACATTCCAAAGTATGGAATTGAAGACATGGAAACACAGAGTGTGAATGGAAGAAGCATTTCTTTTCCAGTTGCTTCATTTTTGCATATGCATCACTGTTACAGCTGAAAAAAAACAAGTGCAGAGCAAAAAAAAAAAAAGATATGGTGTTAGCAAACAGTGTTTACAACATTTGTTTGGTGACCTGACAAAGTCCAAAATCTCCTTTAAGTTGCTTTACTCTCTGACAACTCCTGAGGGAAATGTGCATCTCTTTAGCTGCTAAATACTCCACCATGTCCACCAGTTGGTTGCTAACTTAGTGTAGCGTACAGTAGGTTTATGGAGAGCTTGTTTGCTTAAAATGTCTGCCTGCAATGTCGGAAAGCAGCACTGATGAGAGCAGTGAGAGTAAACCAAAACAGAAAAGTTGCAGTCTGGAAAACCAAAACAATGACCTGAAGGACGCTGAGATGCCGAATAGATCTGAGAGGAAGTACGGAATCGGGTGATTAACTCTTTGAGTGCCAGCCATTTTTTAAAATCAAAAGTGCCTTGTTTGCCCATTTTTCAATCATAATTCAAGACCCCACAGAACATTTTGTACCATGTCTCTGAAAACACAGAGTAGCTCAAATGAAAGAAGAGATGCGCTATTTCATCATGAAAAAAAACATTTGTTTTTACCATGTTCCATTCTTGTTTTGTGTGGAGGAGAGTAGAGGCCATTTTCACCAAAATCGCCACTTTTTGTACAGAATCCGTTTGTTTTGCTCTCTAATTATGATCGTCTCCACTTCCTGTAGCCCAAAATTACTCACATGCTGCAGGAGACTGTGATCAATGACCTGCTGTAAAAAAAAACAAAAAACACTTTGACCGCGTAACTAGTCAATGGCACTCAAGCGTTGTATTTTAATTGACGGCATAACTCGTCAATGGCACTCAAAGAGTTAAAGTCTATGCACTTCAAGCTATAACATTCACATTACACAGGGATGCTGATTACAAAATGCTGCAGAAAGAGTTGATGAACAAGCCTAAAAATTCCACCAAGCGATACACAGCAACACATCTACTTGTTAAAGATGATGGCTGAAAAAAGTGAGACCCAGCAGGCCTCGTTGCACTTAACACAACAGTTCCCAATGTCCTCATGCTTCAGTCAGACTTCAGGGCGGTCTCAGCACAGGAGACTGTTTGACTTTGACGCATACTAACTCAATCTGGAGCTCCAAACCTCTCAATCATCTGAGAGAGGAAATGTTTTATATCAGTGCATCTTTATGCCTCGCATGTGCATGTGTGGTACTTGTGTAACTGCTGTTGCTGCCAGATCCTATGACGCTGCGCCGTAGGAATTGCAATGAACTATACTGCTACGGACGTAACCCATGTGTGCCAGAGGGGCTGAAAAAAAAAATTCCAACGGTGCACAGAAATTTGGAGATGTTTATAGTGTGTTTGCATGAAAAATTCTCTCTGAAAAGCATCAATCCACACCCCAATCTCTCTCCTGGTGTACGGTAGGCGCTGCAGCCAAAACACAAACACACTACCGCTACTATACTCCTGCTTCTTCCCTCCCAACACACACACAGAAACACACACTCCTTCTGCTGTTTTGTACTTTCTCCACCCCTCTGGCAGTCGGTGCTGTGAGGGAGGGAAGAGAGGAAAGGGAAAGAGGGAGGGAGGGAGGGATAGGAGGGAAGGGAAGGAGGGAGGCCAGACCACCCTGCTCTCATGGCAGGGCTGAGTGTTTACATTGCCGTGGCTCACTCTGTAATACATCTGGCATTCTGAGGCCACTCTCTCCAGCCAGGGATGGGGGAGTGGTGGAGGAGGAGGCCCGGGTAAAGAGAGAGACCTTTCTGGCAGAGAGGAAAAGAGAGAGAGGGAGAGAAGGAGGTAGAGGGGGGAGGGTAATTCTCTCCACAGTCTCCTGTGGTCGGTCATTCGCAGGGCTCTGGTTTTTGAATAAGAGCATCTGAAAGAATGCAAAATGTAAACAGAGAGCTTGGAGGCATCTCAGGATGTCGTTTGTGAATGGGAGTGCATTTGCCTTGAGAGCACACACACACAGCATAGCTAACAAGCAAATTTTCAAAAGTTATTTCAAATTGACTTTCGCCAGGTAGGGGTAATATACACAATACTGCTTTCAGAATGAAGGAGAGCCAGCTTGAGAAAACAGCGCTATAAGTCTGTGTACAGTACCAGAGGCGCAATGTTTCCCCACACTAAATCCCTCACCAGCAGGCCTGCACTTTTCATCAACTCGTAAAGTTTAACACAACATGCTGGAATGTTATTTCTTCTATCGGGGTTTAATCTTGTTTGTGGTGAACTGATAAACACAAAACTAATTGAGTCCAGTTTGAAAAATGTCAAAAGAAAGTGTGCATGTGCATGCTCACATTTGAGTGTGGATGGAGAGGGAAAGATAGATGACTCCGTGCAGCGCACTCTGTGCAAACTAGGAAAAAATATTGGGTGTGGGTGCATTTGCGTGTTTGATTGCTTGCGGCCGCTGAATGAAAGCAGTTGGCGATGGAGTGTGAGGGAGAGAAAAGGAGGAAAACAGATGAATAAAGAAGAAAAAATAGCAAAGAGAAGCCCATCGAAATAGCCTGCCATGCCAGCCCTGGTCAACCACCTACTCATTCACAGAACCAAAACTCCAAAGCCTCTCTGCACATGTGAAAGTGTGTATGTGCTTGTGCACCAATGCATGTATCAATGCTTCCATACACATCAAACGCTGGATAATTCAATCATGCAAACCACAAATCCTCTCAGTGAAGACGCCACATTCAGAGCTCTCCTCGTCCGCCTCCTCCTCATCTTCATCCACAAGAAAGGATATCATGGCTTCTTCTGCATGCACTTAACATTATACCGCTCCCTTCTCTGCCGCCATTACCAGCAAAACAACAAAACAACCACCAACTCTGTCAACTCAGCTCTTAATCACACTAGATACAAAACAGACACACAAGAGGGGGGGAGAAGCATTACCAAAAAAAAAAAAAAACCTTTGGTTCTATCAGACTGGATTCTGAAACCTTAAATCAGGATTATTGGTTTGGCACCATTTTAACTGTTACCATATTGATATCAGTAATAAACTGAAGGAAGAGGGGACAAAAAGTAATGAGCGTTGAATTTAGAGTTGTGTTACTGTAAATCATAGATTGTATCTGATTCACTGCCCTCTGCTGGAGGACAGATGTCAAAAGGTTAAACATGAACTCATAAAGCAGAACACTGATGCATGAAAACAATACCAACAGCATCCGGCTCACCTAAGATGCACACACATGAACATATACAGGAAACAATGACTGGTGACAGCTGCGACTTCTGCTGCATATCTTCCACCCCTCCCCTACCACTCTGCTGTGAGTCTTCACTCTGCACCCAGGCCACAGGGTGAGTATCAGGTGAGGTTTTAAATAGCGGGGCCTCTACTAGATGACCTCAGGGTCCCAGGGGTCTACCCCCGTGGCCCCTGGCCTCTACACTTATGTGCTCCCCCTCAAGAAGGCGCTCTGGGCCCTGGGGCCTCCCTTCAGACCATAGCCTTGAGACTACAAACCATAGCCCTGTGCCCCCAGTCCAGGCCATAAATCTGTTCACTATAAATCCATTTAAACTTGAATCACTCATACATATCTCTGTGTGTGAAAACAAAAGTTGACAGGATCTCATCCTCGTTTTCATTCTACGCTGAACCACCACAACTCAGCCCAGATTACAGCACAGCTCCAGCTCGTCTGCTTAACCCCCAGTTTCAATTTGAACCCCTGTCCAGTGAAGCTTGAACTTCAAAAGCTCAAATGTTCTCCTGCCTGCACCCTCATCAACACAGAGCCTTAAGCACAGCCACATCTCCATCTCCTCTCTCAGCGTAGAAACACAGGCAAAGAGTGAAGGGCCGTCCTACAGGAAGGCCAGTGTTTACATGATACTGTTTTAATTAGAGGCAGGCAGTGCTGCTATTTTCTTTACAATTTGGCCTATGTTTGCCTTGACCCAGAATGCCAAGGGATGGCTCCATTTTCCATCTGTGGGTCTTATTCCTCTTTTCTAAGCCTCTGCTCATTAACCATTGCAAGATCATCCAGAATCATTTGCAATTTGAAACTGAGGACTGAGTCGAACACACACGCCAATGTGCATGTGTACTTGACAGTGAGGAAAGCACAAGGGAGATCACAATACTACAACTTCCTGTTTGAGCCAATAATTTCCTGTAAACATCACAGTGGACACAAACACAGCATTTATCTGCAGTGTGGATGTAATCTACGCATAATACATGATGCCACAACAACCTTTATGTGTTTTTTTTAATCCTTTAAAAAATATCACTATATCGCTTCCTGTATGTTAAGAACAACACACCCCCCATGCATCCTCAGTGGTTTGACACAATCGCCTCTTTGTGCAAGCATGCGTCTCACTCCCAATTGGTCTCTGTCGCTTTGTCTAATAAACAGAACTTCCTGTGTCTGAGTGTTTATAAACAGAGCTGAGTGAGCACTGTGAGAATGGACAATCCCTGCAAAAGCTGCGGCACGTGACGGCGTATAGAATAAACACACCGGCCAGCCCTGGTACGCGGCTAATGGTGGTCTGCTGCAGAAAGCAGGTGACGACAGACACGACAAGAGATCACAAAAGTAAGAAGGAAAAAAATGCAGCTCCAGGCAATTGTTAAGGAATTGAGAGATCTAATATGAGCTGTGTGTGTGTGTGTGTGTGTGTGTGTGTGTGTGTGTGTGTGTGTGTAGGGGGGTGTATGCGTGCGTTCACAGGCCACACAGCTTCCAGGCGGGGTCGTCCATGGGTCGCCTGCGAAGGGCAGTTCCAAATGAAACATAAACAGGCGCTCCGTCCTCTCCTCCTCTCTCCTCTTTTTCCTCTCAGACGATGGGCCAGTCCCCCAGCACGGCCCAGCACAGCGTTCCACGGCCCAGGCAGAACTAATCTATCCCTCAGCTGTGCAGTCTAATCTAAACAAACAGATCTCTCCCTATCAACATCTGGAACCCCTCACGTACCGGGACCTAGGAAACCACTGCAGCCCTGTCTCTTTTTCAGTGTCTGTGTGTATAATGTATGAGCAGGTCTCCAGTGTAAGACCACGTTGTAGATGTCTACCAGAGGTCAATAAACCTGGTTCAGCTGTCAGCTTCAACATAAAGCTAGACTGTCAGATACGCGCCACAGATAGCAGTACAACAAGGCCGGGATTTGAACACCTGATTAATCTTTCAGTGCAGAAACAAGAATTGTTAGCAGGGCCTGAAGTGATATGATATT
This sequence comes from Synanceia verrucosa, assembly GCA_029721515.1. Classification (NCBI taxonomy): domain Eukaryota; kingdom Metazoa; phylum Chordata; class Actinopteri; order Perciformes; family Synanceiidae; genus Synanceia; species Synanceia verrucosa. The sequence goes on along the minus strand of CM056551.1, from coordinate 19,369,336 downwards.
TTGTCTGACATACACTACACATTTATGGTGAATAAATGATGGAAATCTCAGTAAAGAAATAAATCTTTATATTTCAAAAACTTCAAACCATCCAAACCACACTTTTTGAGATATATTATCCCCTATAATTTTTACATGTGGTTGTACAAATGTTTGCTATTTGCTGCTTCATGATCTCAAGTAGCTGCAGTCAGCTTGACTTCATGAGTTACAATGCATTTTAATGCTTGCAAAGTGACAAAAATCATCAATCATCCATCCATTATCATGCATAGAAACTCAACTGCAGCATAATGTTCTATCGTCCAAGTAATATATTTGCAAGAATATGGCTAAATACACTATTTGCAGAAGAGCTCCCAGGAAAGTAGAATAGTGGGACATGGAAGAGTAAAGCAACAGAAACATTAATCACAATTTGCCATTTGCCTTTCTTCAACAGGAAAAGCTAACACCTATCACAATAGAGAGGCTGTTATTCATATATATTTGAGACAGGCTGATTAAAAAGGGTGCATTGTCTCGTCTGTAATAGCAATCAGTTTCATATAGTTGCTACTTTACCGTAGTACACCGTGAGTGTGGGCTGAAACGTGAAAACGGTGTTAAAACAGTATGTTCCTCTGGATATAATCAGCAGTCCTACATTGAGGAGGCTCCCCTCAACCTAAAACCACTGCCAAGTGCGCCTGCGCCACAGATTAGAAGAACACGCTGTCTGTCAGACCCCTGCAGCAGCACGCAACGAGAGAACACCCAACCCAGGGAGGAGGTGGGGTGTTTGATCATTGCAGTCTGCTTTAATGTTTGATCTCACAAGCTATGCATTTATTATTTGAGGGATGGGGTTAAAATAGCATGAAATCAGAAAGGGCAACGACACAAATGTGACAGTAACTGTGTAAATACTATTATTTTTTTTTATCATGAGCAAAAAAAAAAATACTTGTTCAGCTTCTCAGCAGCAAAATCTGCTCCTCCATTCATGACTCTTACAGCCAAGTCTAGCTCTAAGTGCAGGAATGTGGATCAAAGGAAAGGAAAATAGCACAGCCCCTTCCCCTTAACCCCCCCCGAGCACCACCCATAAGAACAGGCCCCTAAAAAACTTTCAGTTTTGTAAGATGTTTCTAGAAAAAAGCAACAAGAACAATAACAAGTGAGCCTACTATCCACTCCACAAACACCAGTTCCTCTCCTCACTCCGCTTTTTCCCTGCAGCCGGAGACAAATCTTTTGGAAAGTTGAGAGCTGTCCAAAACGGGACCACACACAGTGTCTGAGCATTCAACTGCTGGGGGCAGGCAGACACACACACTCACACACACACACACACACACTCTCACAAAATGGCGGCATTGACAACATCTTTCTCTACCCCAAAAGCTGCCTGTATACTTAATTACAACCTCACTTCTGTGTCCAGCTGAGGTCGCCTCTTGCACATCTTGTGTGTCCATCTAACGCACTTTGAGAAGGTGCAAGTATGTTCAGATAAATTATTTTCAAGTTTCATTGGCTCCTTGCCAAGGGCCTAAACAATAAATAGCCCTCTCTTCTTCCAATCTAAACCAGCCCATGCCGTTCCAAACATGCGATATAACAATATATATCGTCAAACGCACTGAAAAAAACAGTCCCAGCATCTTACATTCAAATTTCTCAGAAACAGCTAGTAATAAATCAAAGTGTCTTACCTTCCACCCAGAGTTTCTCCACATCTGTCTCCAAATTAGCTGCCCTTAAGCCCACAGCAAAAGCTCCGAAAATCATAAGGCCCACGACCAAAAACTTTCCGCAGTTCTTTTGTATGTAACAGCCCAGCCTGAATAAAAGTCTCTGGAACTTTGCTCTCAGCCATAGCGGTGCTTTCCTCCCAGTTGCCTTCCCCTACAATGAGACAAGAGTCCTGATGTTACTGTCAGTGGAAACACAAAAACACTGCACTTACCTGGACAGGTATGTCTGGCTGGGTTTATCAGAGACAAGGTTTGAAGTGTGCAAAAAAAAAAAAAGACTTCCACAGGGGGTCCCTAATGTGTTAATGTCAAAAACTTCAAATACTTAAATAGCAGGCCCCAATGGAACCTCATCTGAGGAGACTGGTTGCTATGATTCACCAGATATTTCTATAATAAAAAGGGAAAGAGAAAGAGGAGCCATGATCAATATAATAAAACCATCGCCACCATCATTCACCATCTCACTCTGCAAACCTGTAATGAATGAAATACACACATCTACTGAGGAGTGATTCAGAAAACACTCAAGACTCCACGGAGTGAGAGCCACAGGCTCTGTCATATCAGTAACACATATAAACTGTAACCTTATAGCAGGAGACACACAGAAAGGAAGAGATCTTCATCCCCTGCAGGTCACCCACCCACACAGCCTGGTCCATTTCTGTCATTTCACCGCTGCAGTGATGAGTTATGGAGATGCTAATACACACAGACTGACGTTACATGTCAAGGATTTGTGTTGATGTGCTTCAAAATAGGTTTGCAGCTGGACCTCCAGAGTGGATGGAGATAAATAGCACAATGGTCCCTATGAATGAATACAATGTGTGGAATAAAGGCTCCCTACTCCACAGATGGCAGTCTGATTTAGTGTCATTTGTCACAGAAGTAGCCTTACATGAGCAGACTTTTGTATAAAAAACAGTGCATGTGGTGACACCTTGCACACCACCACTACACACAAATCCAGTCCCCGTCCAGCAGTCCGTGTGTTCCGGCCTGCATGGGGAGTAGAGGTGGGGGGGGTCACAATATTTGTGAACGGAAGAGGGCAGCCACATGGATTTTTTTCCTCCTCTCTTTACGCGAGAAGTTTAGACTCCAACTGTCACACTAACGTAGCCACCAAAATAAATGTTTAAACGCAGCTTGTGCATCAGAGAGAGGTCAAGACTCTGAGCTGCATGTTTCAGACCCTTGCAGGTCTGGGATGTTGTCTCATGAACAATCTTTGTATTTACAAATACCACTCGCTCCACATCCTAAAAGCAGAAGCCGGCTGCACTAAGAGGAGACTACATGTTGCTCAGTAGATACAAAAACAGCCGTGTGCACCCTGCCCAGCACGTCCCGTTACCTAGCAGCGACTGGACATAGTTTAGCCACTTTTTTCAAGGGGGATACATTGAAATATCATAAAGCTGTGTCCCGGGTTAAGATCAGAAATAAGCACCTGGGTTATTTGCTCCAAAGCAAAGCCCGCATCGCAGTAACTCGGCCGCTGCAAATACTCCAAATCCAGCGGTGTGCTGCGGGAATAGTCCCCCCTGTTCCTCCGCGTTATCCTCGGCCGATCGGGGTCTCTGTTTTCCTGCTCGGAGGGCGCATTAGCAGCCGAGGCCATGTTGCGGGGACTGCGAGACCGTTTCCCACTTTATAGTATTTCCCCGAAAGCGTGTAGCGATATCCCAAGGCAACAAAGTTTCACTCTCGGAGATCTCACACCCGCGAAGTAGGGCTTCATGCTCCTGTTGGAGACGGCGAGTCAAAGTCTGCGCCTTCCATCCCAACATTTCGCGATCCGGAGGTCTCCACCGCTTTCACCGCATTCACCGTGTCTCCCACCACCACCCCCACCGCCACCCCTGGAACAACCAAAGAAAAAAAAGCAAGTTTCTCTCAAAAAGCGTGGTGCGTAAAGTGGTTCCCATACACAAGTCGTCGGGTAAGAAAGCTCGATGGTGGTAGCATTCTGGTGAGATCTATGTGGTCTTCCCCTGGGCCGCGCGTCACGGCCAACTCTGAGATTCAATAGAAGAGGAGAAAAAGACCTCTCTCCATTTGGAGACACGGGAGGAGGAGGGGTAAAGCGAGAGAGAGAGAGAGAGAGAGAGAGAGAGAGAAGAGAAGACTCGAGATCCCGCCTCTGGGGCTGTCAGATTGCAGGACTTTCTTGCATCTGATTGGTTCCAGAAGGGCAAAAATTACTCAGCAAACACGACTATTATTAGCTGCTTAGCAACAGCTCACTAAAGTAGAGAGACCACCCAGGCTGGGAGACCTCATGTGTGCATCTCCAACTTGAGGGGGAGGCTCCATGAGAGCCAAAGCCGCTGGGTGCGCTTGGTGTTTTGGAGTTTCCACGCAGCGCGCTGCGCCAGTAAAGACGCGTTTCCCAGAGAGAAGCTGCAGTCTGAAGGCGAAGGGAGCCGCTCTGTGAGACGGAAGAGGGCCGAGGAATGTCAGAGCTGCAGTTTTAGCTTTGATTTTTTTTCTGGCACCACCATGATGGTGGTAGTAAAGCCTCAAGTTACAAGGGGAGGTCCTACAGTGTGATGTCTGACACTGTCAGCACCACTATAAGAGTGTGCAATCTGCTCTTTAATGACATGTTATTCATTTATTAAGCGGTTTGTGCGGATAAAGTGGACTCTGAAACTTAAGTATGTTGGGCTTTCAAGAAATAAAGTTATGATCCTAATGATAAAACGTGTTATAAATGTGTATCCATCTCCAACACCAGAATCACAATTAAGTTTATTACCAAGTAAGTTTGCACATAGAAGGAGCATGATATACTGTATAAGTGCGATGAAGAAAAAATAATTAAAAAATAAATAAAAAAATAAAAAAATAACATGCCAATTAAATAAAGATAGACATAATTACTAAACACATACGTGAGTAAAATGTTGTTGACATCTTGTTATTTTGTGTCATTTTTCATTGCCTTTACTTTATGGGACTCCTTGTTTAAGCACTGTGTCCACTTTATTAGGCCTACTGTATATCCACTTTATTTATAAATTCTGCTATTTATTATTATGCTATAATATCACACTTTATGTAGATACAATTCAAAATAAATAACCTCGTGTTTCAAATAAACCAAACTGTAGACAAGTTAAATTCTTTTTATTTCATCAGTCTCTTACAACCAATATAACCAGTAATAGTCTATTAGTCTATTAGACTATTATATTGTTCAAGAATGTCTTAAGTGTCCTACTTGTCACAGTAGCTAAGTGATGTGCTGCAGATTTCCACCATTGTTCGCTATATGCCAGAATGAGTAAAAGTTAGAAAACTGCGGACAAAATAAACACATAACCAATAATTTGAAGGCTTGTGAAGTTAACGGAATTGACATCGACAAATTAATCTACTTAAAAATTCTCTTAAAAATCTCTTTCTCTAAATGTTACTTATCTTTAAAATAAAATGAAAAATCACGATAAAACAAATGAAAAAAGAAAAGCAAATTTCCCATCATGTAACTCAAAGACTACCAAACCATCTTAATGAATGTAAATGATAAAACACTTAGAGCTAATTAGTCATTTAACGGAGCAGGAACAGGATCACTGTTCCCACCTGAGCCATCCAGGCTGTCTGGCTGCCAGCCGTGCACTTACCATCTCCAGTCCAGGTGGAGAGAGCTTTCAGAACAAATCCGAGATATCCGCCCCCCGTGGAGCCCGAGATGTGTCAGTTAGGCCAAGACGATGAAGATAAAAAACAACAGCTTTTCTTTTGAGAGAAGAGGAAAAAAGACGCACAGTAATCCGCCTTGGTCGCAGGCATCATCGTCGCGCTCTGCGTCTGGAAAACAAAAGTTCACTCACAATTACGTGGCTGCTCCTTTTTGGCCACGTGGGTGGTCACCGTAGGCAGGACTCCGTGATCGTCACGTGATTAGCCCTAAAATTGTAAACGGTACCGACCCATGCTTAGCAGCACCCTGTGAGACTCTAAATCAGTCCGAGTTGTGCCGCACACCTGTTCACGCACGGATGCGCAAAGGAACACATCTGTGCAAATATGAGTGTATGAATACATTTAGCTATACACAAAGCACATGGAAATAATAAACACATTAGCATGCTTTTGATGGAATGCACAGGTGGTACTTACAAATATGTATCCTGTTGTATCGAGCTATGTGCTCATAAAACATGTAGTGGAAATATCATGAAGCTTGAGACATATGGCACACACGCAATCACACACTAATGTTCAGTCTTATCTTCTGAGAACTGACTGCTATTGACATGAATATAGGAATATAATGCCCCAAGTAATCATCACACCAAAATTGACTCCATGCAAGGAGAGTCTCCCATACTGTGTAATACCTTTACAATATGTAGCATCGTTTTCATTGCTTATTTTCCTTTGTTATTGACTCTTTTGGCCAATAGCAAAGGAAAATAATTTGCTGCTATTTTAAGTTATGTTATTTTTTTGCTCATATTGTCACCTGACTGCTACAGTTCAACAAATGCATATTTCTATTGTTTTATTTGCTCAACAGCATAAATTAAATTACCATATTTTACTGTATTCTTGCTTTGGATTGATTGCACCCTGTTAAAAGATGATTTCCTTCAAAAACAGTTTACAAAACAACATCAACGTTCAGATTTGTTTTGGGGATAAGTAGGAATGTGGCCTGCTGCCATAATATCATTTTACTGTCATCAGGTGTGTGAACAAACAAGTAGGAGTCACAACTGCTGCACTGTATCTGTGTTAGACATGTTCAAGCTGTTGTCATGTCAGTAGCTCTGCAGGACTCCATCAAAATGCCCTTTAGGTCATCATGGAAAATGCTCCCCCCACCTCCCTTTGGATACTGTATGTTAGTGTAAAGGCAGTAAAGATATGGCAGTAAAAGTGCTCTGGGAGATTATATTGCAATCATCTGTGAGAACTAATGAAATACATATGCACATAAGATGACAGAAACACCCATTACCGAACTTGAGCAGGGTCTTGCTGACCTGTCTTGCAGGTCAGCTTATCATTTACCACCATGTGCTAATATGGATCAGATGGTTTAATTAATTCATATACCAAGCAGAAAGAAAGTTTTCAAAATCAGTTTTATTCAATATTGTGATTACAGACAGTAGTTTGGATTTTAGATTTTTGTGAGTAAGGTTGCCAATGAGCAGAAATATATAAATATTTAGTATTTGTTCTATATGTTTGCCGTGGCTTCCTCAGATTTTACATATATTTGCACAACCATCAATGTTTAAATAAGTTATTATATGAATCACTGATGTCAATTCAAAGAGAAAAGTCACAACACTGATTACCAGCGAGTCATGTTGGCAACATTTGATTGCTATATGCCCATAATCTCCAGAGCATAAATCTTAATTTATTAGTTGGTGATCTATAGTGCCACCGTCAGACTAAATTGTAAAAATTTTGCTTTATTTCTTATTATGGAAATTTTATTTATGAAACTGAAGCGTCCCAATCAATCATTTGATTTAATGACCCAGTGAACCTCCCTCTAGCGCCACCAGGCTGTAGAAATTGCTAAATGTTATTTGATCCCTTGATCTGAGTGACAAACTTAGCACACATTTTTTTTATTATTTTATCATTGTTTATTGTAGCATAATTATCTTTGGAATAATGATTTTTAACTTAACTTACAAAAAAATCTCAGGTGTCACCTACAGTACCCCAAAGTACCCCTAGGGGTACCAGTACCCCTGTTTTAGAAAAACTGAAATACCTAAGGATTCACTGTTAAAGGGGAAGTGCCGTTTTTTACAAATTGGACCTTATTTCTGGGATAAAATACTGCCATTTACTCACCCGTATCACTTCAAAGTCATTTGGAGTATTTCCAATGATTTTGGATTTGATGATATCCATTTAACAGGAGTGAAGGGGGGAGAAAAAGGCAGACAGTAAATGACACAAACGACCATTTCTCAAATAACAGATGTTTAATAAGATGGGCTACACTATTACTATTCTCAGTTGAGGCCAGAGTTGTCATAACATGATTAAATTCTGTCTACAGACTGCTACTATTGTATACTAAGGACCCCTAGTGCCCACATATGTGTCTTTCACAGTGCCTGAACTAAAACACTTATTTGTGACGTTGTCACGTACGCATACATGCTTTGTTTTAGTTAGGTAGTTTTAGTACCTACCTAGTTTTGTGCAGCGTCACAGGAAGTATAAGCGTGCCCAGGCTTGCAATTAGCCTTTGTTTGCCACAAAATTCACTTTAATTATCCACTGTGTACAGTACAGTAAAATTAATTAATTGACAAATATGTCTGCCAATTCATAAAATCCTCATCCATCTTAACCCAATTACTGGCTACCCCCAGTCCATCATGGACGCCTGTGATGCTGAATCCTGAATGCACAGCGAGAGCCTGCAGGAATGTTTATGTTCCAGCTCAAGGTTGTCTTCAATCTTACAAAGCTGTTTGACAGCGTGCAGCACTGCCTGGCCTCTGTTTAGTTCTCCCAATTTCCGACGGCCCCTGTGTGCACAATCAGAGCAGCTCAGAGGATCCAAGAGGGCAACTGCTCCATTCTCCATCTTGCAAAACAGAGATCAAAGCATCATACAGAAAATGCTTCTGTTGAACAAGAAGAGTCAAACTCTCCAGCAGCCCTATTTAAAATACATGTTTGAAATAACTGAAGATTTTTTGTGTGATTCTTGTAGCCCTTAAATAATGCAGGTTGTTCTGATGACCACATGTAATGGCAAATAAACTGCTCAAAGTGAGAGTACAAAATATTCCAGTATCCAGAGTTAATTTAATTTGTCAGGTTGTCACGCATTAGGTTAATTGTCTAATTTAAATTGACCGTAGGTGTGGATGTGAGTGTGAGTGGTTGTCTGTCTCTATGTGCCCTGCGATGAGGTGGCGACTTGTCCAGGGTGTACCCTGCCTTTCACCCTAAGACAGCTGGGATAGGCTCCAGCGCCCACATGACAATATGAGGATAAGCAGTAGATAATGGATGGATGGATGAAGGTTGTCATGCTCCATCTGTCTGGTTAAGTTATCCATTTTTGTCTCATGCCTGCATGTTGTCTCGTCACTTCCTGGTTTTATTTTGTAGTAATGCTGTCTCCCACTTGTTTCAGGTCATTTTGCTTCGTGCCCATCTGTGTGCCCTTTGTCTTTTTGCTGTTATCTTGTCTTGTCTTGTCCTGTTTCACCGGCTCTGCCATGTCCTTGGTCTCGTGCATGTTATTTGACTGAGCTGTTGATTTTTCTCTGTTTTCATAGGTCAAGGTTTTCTTTTGCTTCTAGTTTACCTACTTATAGGTCGAGTATTTGTCTCCCTGATAATACATTGACTTGTTTTCTTTTCTTTTAGTTTAGTCTCCCTGTTTATAGGTCGAGTTTTCTTATTTTGTTTTCTAGTTTAGTCTCACTGCTAACAGGTTTTCTCCTTTTGTTTCTAGATTTATCTCCCTTCCTTGTTTTTTTTCTAGTTTAGTCTCCCTCTTATAGGTAGAGTCTCTTTTATCTTCTAGTGTTAGGTTTATGTTTTATTTTCTTAGAGAAGCACATTTGTTGCTGTGTAGTCAGTTGGCGGCGGTTGGAGCTCCACCTGCCACAGAGCACGCTTGAGCTGATCCCCGCATTATCCGCCATTGCTGTTACTTTGTTTACTACAAATAAAGACTTTTGTCTTTACTGTGATTCAAGTCATGCATCTGGGTTCTCACTGAAAATGGACCTTCACACAGGCCCTTAGGTGATGTGTGCATGTTTCATATTCTATCATGCAGTATTTAGATTTATGATATATATTTGATCCCCACAAAATTGAAGAAAAGATAAGAAAGAAAGCTTGTGACAGCAATTGCCAAACTCTGATGAATGAATTTGATGAATTTGATTTGAGGACATTTAAGCACTTTTAAATCCCTTTAGTCTCATTTGGAGCTGTCCACCTCACTGTTTGGCTGACATTTCTTTGGAGATCTGGGATGGACAATGTTGGAGTGGGCTGATATTTAGACAAGGCAGTGATCTGTTCTGCAGAACTGGCCCGAGAAGGTGTACTTTTTGGAAATGAGTTCAGCCTCCAACGTTAACAGGAAACGTGCTGCTCTGAATGTATACACACGTCCTCAACAAATAAGCAGTATAATACAAAATCAACGCTGTGGCTCCACAGAAAGACAGTGTTTAAAACGAAAGATGGAAAGCGAGACAACCTGAAATAGGAAGAGAGCGAACAGTCGAGCACTGGGAGTGCTTAACAGTTAATTTTTTTCTAAATTGAGTAAAGAAAGAAAGGTCATTTTGACTCAGGCACACTTACAAACAACATACATCTGCAGTTTTTGACAGTACACATTCAGCCTGGCTGAAGGTTCGCTCACTTCCACATGAGCTGAGGTGGGTCTGTGCTGGAGGCCACTGACACATTTAAAGGTAAGAAGCACATGAGCTGTCCAGACATCTTGTTTACTCACCCAGACCTCCTGTTCAGTTGAAAATTGTTACTTTCCTCGTTGGAATTCAAGCTCATAAACGAGCAGCATCAACCATTATGTTTTTTAATTTGTCTGAAGAACATGAACTTGAAAATAAAATGGAAATTCTACCCGTGTGGTACTTTGAATTGCTTAATAGAGAGAAAGTATTATTGTTATGAAATCAGAAGAAGCATTAAAACGAAAAGTTTATTTTTTATATCTATTTTTACATTTAAGCAAATTCCTATTTCAAAAACAGTGTAGCATTATATGAAATTATATAAAAACATAACATCTAAAGAGCAAACATAAGAAATCCTTTATACATAAATCCTTTAAATCCAACAATAAAAACAGAAGAAAGACTGACAAATCAAAAGCATCAGTTTTTACTCAGAGACGAGGCAATACACAGTGGATGAAATTAGACAGCATGTCTCTGACGTAAACACTCTCATTACAGAGATTGGGACGTTCTTTAAACTTTTTATTATGATTCTTTTTGCATCAGTTGTGTTGGAATTTGGGCATCCTGACAGATTGACAATAATTCTGCTGGAAAATGAACGTGACCACAGTGGATTCTGAATTTCTGGCTTGTTTTGACTGTTTCAGGACAGGTCAGCCTTGAAATGTTGGAACTTGGGTCTGTTTTTACAAATTGTTTCTCCCTTGTTGAAATCTAGATACAACAGGGGAATGCTAATTTGCACAGTCACACATCTTCTCCAAGTCATATTTGAGCCTCATGTCCATAAATGCATGATCCTCTACAAATATGGCGAGTGGAGAGAACAAACCTGGAATGAATAAGTGGAAGAGACACAGAAGAAAAGTTTCATTTATGTCAGTATCATTGCTGGAGATATGGTGCAGACCTGCTGCGTATGTGTTGACAGCACCTGCAGTCAAACCACTGTGACTGCATTAACTGGCTTCTGGCACATCAATGCACCCTCACAGTTATCATCTGCTTGTTCTCCCCGCAGTGCCATGAGGTCATCGCTTAAGTGGCCAATTAGCCCAAACACAGTTCAGTCTGGGACATTTCCAGAGATAGAAAGAGGAGGAGAACATAGTGTTGAATTGCAGGACATCTGTGAGCATTGGCCCACCTTATCGCTGTCATCTTTTGCAATCAACGTCTGCTGGGCTTACTGTGCGGTCTGACTTGAGGAGGGGGGATACCTGTCGTAATTACACACGCCATCATTCAGTTGAAAGCTCTCTTTCTAATCAGTCTTCTTGCCAGTAATTTCTGGTGATTATTATTGGTGATTATTAATTATTGGTGAAAAGTGTGGGTACTTCTCTGCTCTAACTCTCTCTCAATCCAGCCACAATTGCTAGTGGTAAATTTTAAAAACTATGCACCAGGCCACAGGATGTACAACAGTGTATTTTTTCTTCAACAATATAAAGAAGCAAGACTTTGAAAGCCAGGTGTGTGTGAATGTGTGAAAAGATGATAAAACAACATTAAAAGAGGAGTGACGTGGTGAGAGGGTGGCATGGTGGTATAGTGGTTAGCACTGTCACCTCACAGCAAGAAAGTACTGGGTTCCCGGCCCGGGGCCTTTCTGTGTGGAGTTAACATGTTCTCCTCGTGTCTGTGTGGGTTCTCTCTGGGTAGTCTGGCTTCCTCCCACCATCCAAAAACATGCATGGAGATTAGGTTAATTGGCTAATTTAAATTGCCCGTAGGTGTGAATGTGAGTGTGAGTGGTTGTCTGTGTCCTGTGATGAACTGGAGACTTATCCAGGGTGTACCCTGCCCAGCAACCCTATGTGAGGATAAGAGGTAAAAAATGGATAGATGAGAGAAAAGAAAGTCGGCGTATGAAGAAAGAAGAGAGTGACTGACTTGACATTTCCAGATGGAATAGTTAGACATAAACACAGCTGGATGTGACAGAAGAGCATTTATTGGCTGCGTTTTAATTATTGCTTTGACTTTCCATAGACTGCCAAGGATTGTTGTGTATACACGAAATGTGCCGTTGACAGCTTATATGAATCCAGTGTCCCTTCTCACAGAGGAGGTGTTATAGTTCAGAAGTCTTGGCAACACTGAGAAACACACAAAAAAAAACACCGTTGATTGGGATTCCTGTAGTGATGTCAAGTGTGATGCAAGTAGAGCTCTGCTGCAAACGCTTTCATATGCAGCAAAATTAATGAGAAGCGACAGAATATGAAGGGAGGAAAGGTCAGATCTTAAAATACTAAGTAGTTTTTTCATAATATGAAGTGATGCAGTTTAGATCTGTTTCAGAGTTGATGTAAGACAGGCATCCTAATATAGTGTTTGCGGGTTTGAATCTGCAGGCATCTGATAAACACACATCCATTTGTCCTCTCACCACCATGCTGGTGTGTAGCACAGAAATGTCAAACAATCTGAACAACTTTAGTATTAACATGTGCTTGTATACAGGTAGACTCCTTTCAATAAAACCATCTTGGTTTGGGGAGAATGGCAGACTGGAAGCTGTCGTTGGTTTTATCAGTTTTGGCAATGATGATAGAGAGTTTCAGACATATATTTGAGGGACTTTAGTTGCTTCATGCAAATTACAGATGTTCGCATTCATCTCTCTCCTCACATCATAACTTAGCACAATGTGGAGCCGCCCTGATCCTGAATATGTGTCTGTAAACAGGCTTTAAAACTCAGCGATACTTTCGTACGACATTTTATCAAATCCAACCAAAACGAAGCATCTGGACATAAAAACAAACATTTGTCAGCAACAATTTACAGAATTCATCTGTGCTATGTTCACTAACACAACAAAAAAAAGTTGAAGCATGGTTGTTAACAGGGTCTGGATTGAGCTGCAAACTAAACAGAAACGTGTTTATTCAGTGTGGTGATATACAGGCATGTGATCAGACACAAACTAGGAATGATGTGTTGAAAAAATGATTTTGAGCAACATTTAGGTGGCTCTACTGGAAGAAATAGAATCTGATCTTAATTAGTTTTTTTTTCTTTTTTTTAGTGTACAATCATCTAAAAATATGTTGTGTTTTTGTTTCCTTATAATGAGCCATTTACTGTATATCTCTAGGCTACAGAAGCCCAGGATGGACAAGATGTAGGACCCATTACATGTTTGCGAAGGCCAAAGTAGTTCTCTGACACACTCGCAGTCTACAATGTCACTGCTGGATGCCTCCAAATTCAACACACTATACCTTCAAGGGCTTCTCATCCATCTTGACTAAATGATGAGATCTAACTTTTTTGTCATTTAGTAGTATCAGTCATTTCATGTGATCTTCACACGACATGGTTGTAATTTGTCATCTCAGCAACACACACAAAGTAAAGTAAACCTGTGGATGATACACAATTATTGAGATGATTCCCTGTGGGGGACGTTCTCATTGAGGGAACCAGTGGTGTGTCCAAACTTTTTTTGTAGGGGTGGCCCAAGTGGGGCACTAAGTCATGCAGGGGTGGCCAGCAGGATTAGATCATATGTCAGTCACTGCGCATGGGTGCGCATACTCCTCCATAAACATAGCAGTTCATATTTTTTTTGTCTTTTATGATTAATTTGATTACTAAAATTACAATCTTAAGTGTTAGTATAAACTGTAGAACTTGTAATCGCAACACAACCGAATGGGACAATACAAGTGTAATATTAATATTTAATTTTTTATGAAAGATGCAAAAATAAAGACAATGCAAAAATATCGTAATAAATAAAAAACCTCAACAATTTTATGAATCCTGAAATTATTAATTAACTAAACAAATCGGAGGTTGAATTGCAAACCAAGTCACATCTCAGAGGTGGCACAAGCCACCCCAGGCCACCCCTAGATACGTCCCTGGAGGGAACCCTGTGTTGTCGTACTAAAAACAATTAAAAAAAACCCCACAATGATTTAGGACAGGCCTTGAGCAACTGCTAATGATTAAGTTAAATTGTGGGAATTTTTAATGGAGATCAGTGACATACTATCCATTTATCCTTTAATCTTGAGTTGTACACAAAAGTTACAGAGGGTAAAGCTAAATCTTCACTTTACACCAAATAAATTATTGTTGAGGTTACCTCCTAATTTGTGAGTTAGAGCTGGATTATCTGAACACCATTTTTCTACTGTTTTGTACACTAAATACTGTGAAACAAGATGCTACATTCATTTTAATGAAAGGAAACATTTCCTTCATTTTCCAGAGCTCCACGAGTCTTCACTAGTAGTCAATCACACAAAGTTACACAACTGTACAAAGACACACGTTCATCCTAAAGAGAGGAGAGAAAAAAGGGTGCATTTCCGTTCTAAAGAAGGGGTCTTCCAGTAACTATCAGGACATCTGAATGAAGGAAGTGGCCTCATTCCGTCATTGTTTTGAGTGGTCATTCCAAAAGAGGTCATGTATGACTTTAAAGGAAACCCCAGAAGGCCTAATCACACACACACACAAAACCCAGGAAGACACCTCTAGTTTCTGGTGCCCCCTGAGACACACGCACACACACACACACACACACACACACACCTACAACATGGAGAGAGATGCTCAAAAGTCTCCACCTGCCCAAGTGGGACTTAAAAACATATCTGAATATACACACAGTCATACATGCCTGACATACCACAGAATCGCTCAAACAAATACATGAGTCACTCAAACTGTCCACCGCTGACAACTGATCAGAGACTGCCCTCACACACATTTCAAAAACACACACACTCTGACTCCCCTATGACTCCCTTGACCCTTGACCCTAGGTGAAGGGGGTTATTGTCTGATGGTGTGGGTTCATTCTCTGTGTGTGAGGTCATTTCCTGCCAGAGTGACTGTGAGGGGCGACCGGGGCTATATTGGTTGACCTCAAATTGCGGGCTGATGATATGGGACATAACCCAGAAGAGCAACACAATATTTTACAAGAAATGTGTAGAAAATGATTTCATTCTTCTCAGGCTATTCAGAAATTTGAGACTCCTGGCCAGACCCCAACTCACATATAGTTTCAGGCACTCACTGTATTTCACATATAGCAACAGAAGATAGAAGAGAATTATGAGTATTAGTTGATATTTCAGATTAGTATAGATGACTATGTACTTGTCTTTCTCGCTGTCCTCTTGAGAGAAGATGATATAACTGGAATTAACTGTCACTCAGTGATTTCTGCCTTACTGTTTTTCCTGAGTAAACAAGCACCACTGCTGCACCAATGCCATGAACCGTGGCCCCTGAGCGACATTTTCTAACAAACAGTGCGCTTTGTATGACAGAACCAAAATGCTCTTTGTTTGCAGTTCATGTCAGAATGAGAGTCTGTGTATATATATTTGAGGGAGAGGAGGGGGAAAAATGGGCAGAAAATTAGGAATCTGCTCTGAGCTGCGTTTGTAAACAGGACAAACATAATCAGCATCTCAAGAGCCACATCTGGCTCTGGTCGAGCTGAGCCTGGGCTCTGATTGAGGGGCCCGGCAGGCTCCATTGTTTCCTCAGAGTTGTTTTGCAGCATGTCACCAGAGAATAACAAAATCAATGATATGAAAAGCATTGCCATCATGTGCACACATACTTGAATACAAAAAGCATCATCACCTGTCACAAGGCCATGTTTAAACATCATATTGCACTCCATATGTAATGCGTAATAAAGTGCCTGTGGCTCTTGGCAAAGAGGTACTTGTAGTTTTCAATTTCCTGCTGTTTCAAATACTTGTATCAAGTTTCTTCTTTTCCCTGTGGTTCAAACTGTACGTTATCCTTATGTCAGAAATGCAAGAAGCTTAGAGAGCAGCAGAGGTGATGATATGTTAATTGTTGATTCATGTTGTGGTTACACAAAAAGCAGATGAAGTCAAGAAGGAGAGGAAGTAGCAGATAAAGATAACAGAAATTTGTTATTGTGTATATTACATATACACAATGGGACTATAGTCACATGGGCCCATCATGCAAGAAATATATGGATATACACACTCTGCGGTGACATGTTTGTACCATTATAGAAACTTTTGGGGCCCTATTTTTTTTCAGAAGTATTTTTGCCCAAAATTCTGCTTTTTAAAGAAAAATAATACAGAACAAAACTTTCATTTTAAAGTCTCGCAATAAAAAAACGAACAAATGTCAGAGAGGCTTTCTGGCTTGTATTTAGCAGACAGCATGAAGTCCCGGTGTATATACAAAGGCATAGTTATAGCTCTCCAGAACTGTGTGTAAAAACTATTGTGCTGCAAGGACAGAGCCCCAAACATGCCCCAGGGGAACCCTCCTTTTCTACTTTTTATAGGAAATGCCTTAATTCATGGAGACAAACAGAGCCATCATTATATTTAACAGAGTATCATAAACATTCCTGCACGCTGGATATAAATGGTGAAAAAGCCTGGTTAGATGGACGGGGTAGATGGATGGGTAAACACCGAGACATGACCTTGCAATACACACACATATACACAGTTCTCCCATGCAGGCACACCTGTATGAATCACACATAGGTGGTAATGTACCTTGGGCTTAACCTTGTAAAACAACACTCTGTCCTTCTCTATATGATAAATGTGTTCAAACACAGCAGCAGAGATTGCATAGTATGATCTATTTTTTACTTAGTTTTGTCTCACAATATTTGAAATTTGAAATTACTTTATATATTACTATACAGTATATATACTTGGTTAAAAACCTCTCTGACACAAAACAAAACAAAACCAGCCACCACAGTATTTACTGCTGTGTTATTGTACTGGATTACATTAGTCTACACAGGTGTACCCCATAAAAGTAGAGCTGGTTGAGTGAACAACAGCACCCATGCAGATAAGTCACTGACCCGTCACTGCTTCGTACATCTCCGTGGGTTACTGCAGTAAAGATGAGGCCCTAAAGGAAAACCACATGCCTCTGTGTGTGTATGACTGTAGCTGTGTTTTATACTAGTCCATGCCCATGTGAGTGCCATAGAATGAGGGTCAATGGAGCTTCTAACATTGAAGACACCCATTTAGGACATTATATGCCCCTTCTCCAACTACTGTCCTCTTCTTTAAGCTAACAGTGACAATATGTGGGCTGAAACTCTGGTTCTGGGTTGGAAAATAAATAAAACGTGAGTGGCATCGAAAGTAGGCTTTGTCTGAAGGGAAGGGGAAATGGAAAGGTATTGGAAAGGTCTGATGTTTTTGCCTTTGGTGCATGTCTGTGTGTGTCTGTGTAGATATGTGTGTAACCGAGGCAAAGTGACTAATGATGCTGATTATTTCTAGCTGTCAGGCAGGACATCCTGCTTGCACTGATGACCTCAACACATGCTGTAATTCTGAGAAAAAAAAACATCTTGATAAACACTTCATGCATAGATCAATGTTTGGCCGCAGGTGCCCTCATCTTAACGGATTCTGCATGCATGTCAGATTAATGTGTTTTAATCCACCTGTTGTTGAAAGAGGTTTATGCGTGCCATACAGCATTGTTCTCGATTCTGTTTGCAAGTGTTGCAAGTGCGTTACTCTGATCATGAAGCTGACCCATGAGAGATAGCTTAATGTGTCTGGAGCTACAGAAAGTGGCCAAGAAAGAAGGCGATACCTTATATATGTGACAAGCAATACGTGAACTCTGTAAAGCCCTAAACCAGATGCTGAATAACAAATCATCCCTTTCCATCCCAAATTCTGCAAACTATTTTAGCACATATTATTTCTACCATTTCACAGACTCCAGAAGAGGGACTAAGTGTGCGCACATCCAGGAAAAGATACTCATGCACAAAAACAACACACATAATGTAGGTTCCTCTTGAGGAAGCTCCTTACAGATCGAAGCTTTGCCTTAAAAGAGAAAGAGACATAAAACATTCGGAGTGTAAACCTCCTGTGTGCGCGTCCATTTTACTAACTGACATCAGAAATAAAAAATGAATCCCAAATCACTTCAACATGCACACAAAATAAAGCTGAAGTCACTAGATTATCAACAACATCTAGAGGCGCTGGATGAGACTGATGAGTGCCATGTTTCAGTTTCAGTTTGTTTGGTAATTTAAAGATCAACTATAGTTCTTCTGCAAACCTAACTGACCAGAAAGAATTGCTACGGGACGTGATAATTTCACTTCGTCTGGGTTGCAGTCACACTTTAATGCTCCTCCATCTTGGTCTGCAGAAACCCATCCAGATCTGTTTTTTTTTTTTTTTTGCTACAACGTAATTAATTTGAACTGAAAATACTGTATAAACTCTAACTATAAATTTAGAAAAGGTAATTGAATAAAGCTTGTCCCCATTTCAAGCTTTCTGCAATGTGAATATATACGTAATTAGAGTTGGGCAAACACAACCACGTGACTACTTGCAATTTCTTAATTTATTTTACCCTAATTTTGTTGTTAATCTTGTTCACTTATAAATAGGCCTAACATATGCTCTTTTTCTTAAAGAGGATCAAGAGCAGATTCAATCAAAACTTCTTCTCAGCAACTGATATAATTCCAAAATCTGTTTCCCTCCAGGTTGAAGGTGGAAAAAGCCTCTTGTTCACCACAAGCAGATGACTGATGGAGTCCAATCAGAGTCTTTATTTGAAGGAAAAGGGTATAGGTCTCCGTATTTGGGGCACACAGCAGTGGATTCATATGTCTGTTCAGCACCAGACCTCTTCAGTTCCAAGTTTTTGCAGTCCCCTGGACCCAGGCACAGCCCACATTTAACTGGAGGGCCACATAATGTCTCTGGAAATGGTTTCAGGGTTTGAGGCCTCACTGAGTGTTGATTTTAATTGCGCACAAGTATGTTTATGTGAGTTTGATGTATGTGGGTGTGTACTCTGTTCGAGTTTGTGAGCTATGAATTGTTGTGCACTCATATTGCTTTACTTGCAAATTTCTCCAAAGGATCATGTCATATTTTGTTTGTGCAGTGTTTCTGTGACTCATATATGCCACACATACATGGACAGACATCTGCAACGTATTCGTACTTATATGTTTGTGATTATTGTGAGGGTGCATATATGTGATAAATTCATCTACAGTACGGCTGTGTGTATGTGTTTGATGTGCATTTTGGGTTAGACAGAGATCATTAATAATGATTATATATTGCACAATAGACAACAGTATAGCAGTATGGTGGTATAACTTCATTTGGTTTGTTGAAATTAATGCAACATTCATTTTGCAATATCAAAAAAATCAATCACACAATTCTGCTTTACATACTAATTCACTGAAGTCTTTGCCAAGCACACACATCAGCACACACACGTGTTTTAAGAAATATACGTATGTCAGGGAGAAAAGGCTTTTCTCTGTCGAGGTGACGAACCGGGGAAAAAGCACACTTTGGCCAGCTAGCCAATATATTTGCAAATAACACGTAATCTCCCCACAGCAGGCCAAACATGCCAGTGTTTGCGTGCCTATTCCACATAAAAGACCAGCTCACTCAAACGCTGTCATACACAATCAAAGGCAAACATTCCCTTCGTTTTGCAGACTTCTCAGTGTCTCCTTCTTTTATTTCCCCCTTCCTCTCTGAGCCCAGGAAGAGAGCACTCATACACTCACCCCGGAACTAGCCTGGAGGTCTTCAGACCACCCACAGAGCATCTCACTGACTCTTTTTCTTTTCTCCTCTCTCATTCCCACTTTCTCATACGGTCACTCTCTCTCTATCATTCCCTTTTCTTCATATTCCTCTCCCACCTCCTCTTAGTCCGGCCTGACCGAGGCAGAGTAAAGGTCATGTTCCTGCTGCTGCTGCATGTCTCTATCTCCGCTAGCCGTGTGTTCTGCCTCTCTGTTTGTTTGAATGTGCTGATGTGAACTGTAGAGAGGATGGTCACTTAGTATGATATTTATGCCTGTGAGACCACCCAGCCAGCCAGGCCAAGACATGGGGAGTTTAGGCTTTATTTTTCAACGCCTCCACTGTTCCCAGGGCCTCAGGGCTGAATGAGATTAATCCCTCTCTGTCACCACTATGTGGGATTATGACACAGCTTGGATAGTCTTGTCACCAGCAACATCCAGGTGAGAGACAGGATGAACAAACAAAGAGTGTGTTTTGTATTGAAAGACATAAAAGTGTAGGTCATGTGAGATGGGATTCATTAAAGTGATTCAGTCTAGTGGCTGTGAATCAAAAGTAAGAAAAACAACACCTAAAATCCTTCCGAATTTCAAATGATTATTAGAATAGCAAAAGTGATGGGTGGAAACGGATAGGGAAATAAACAAGGTATATATTAACATTTTAAATGAAAATATAAAAAAAAATGGCAAGTGTTCATATGTCCAACTGCTGCCACTCCAAAATTTATAATAATGCAATATGCATAATGACAAAATCCAGCAATCAACATGATTGTTTTAATTGAGAGGTACTTGAACACATCTGACCAGACTATGAAGGAACATCAGACAATCACAATTGGGAACCACTGGGAAAGGAAAATCCCTAACAGCATCTCTGCGATCCACAGTCAGTTCTCACAAACCACTTAAAGATAGAGAACCAGTTTCACAATGGGTGGGAATATATATGTTAACAGTTATCGCATATCAGAGGGGTTACAGAGTGGGAAAAGTGCATCTGAGTATAAAGCATAAATGGCCTTGACCTGATTGGTCTGACATGGTAGCTGATACTGTGGATAAGGAGAACTGAGTGTCGTGTTGGGTGGCACCATGTGTGAGCCTGGGATTTACAGTGTCTCCAGACCACACACAGACAGGCGGAGAGCGAGAGGAGGCAGGATATGGAGAGCAAGAATGAGATCGATGGAAGGAGAAGGGAGGGGAAGCTCTGGGTAACTCCTGATGTTGGGTCACTGGGCATTGTGACTGTATACCTCAGCATTACAACTGTCCTGTGTGTGTGTGTGTGTGTGTGTGTGTGTGTGTGTGTGTGTGTGTGTGTACTTGTACAGCTATCTTGGTGAGGACCAATTTTTGGCTGTTTGAGTTTTAGATCATGGGAATGAGGACATTTTTGCCAGTCCTCACTTTCTGACAGACCTATAAAGAGCTTTTTGAAGATTAAGACTGGATTTTTTGGTTAGGGTTAGAATTAGGCTTAGGTTAGGTTTAGGATATGGGTTGGGGTTAGGCATTTATTTTTGATGGTTAAGGTTAGGGTAAGGAGTTAGGAAATGCATTATGTAAATGAATGTCCTCACACGTATAGCTGTATAGATGTCTGTGTGTGTCTTTGTGTGTGTGTGTGTGTGTGTGTGTGTGTGTGTGTGTGTGTGTGTGTGTGTGTGTGTGTTTGTGTGTGTGTGTGTGAGCATGTTACCAAGGCCCCTAAGTTATATTACATTGTCTCTGGAAAAGCCTATATTTTTAACTAATACGAATGACTCGATAAATGGTTGCTAACATGTTCAGCTCAACTCATGCTGACATCAAATATGACCTGAGGTAGAAGTTGAGGTACTGTCCAGTGAAGTCGTGACCTCAAAATTATGAAAGGAGCCCCAGCACAAAAAGGTGTCCAGCAAAAGAAAAAGCATATAGAGGTATAGAATTATATCCAGCATGTTATCCACCAAGAAAGCTAAATGAAATGGTTCTGCCACATTACTGCATATACTATTCAGAGGCCCTATTTGTCTTAGCTGGGTGTATGGTTGTATAAGAATTGCAAAAGAATTAACAAAAAGAAAAAAATGACAAATACGCCAACAAATACAGATTTGTATATCCACCAAGTCTGATGTTCTATGCCTTGTGGGGCCCTTCTTTGTGATTCACTGTAAAGTTTTCCATCTCTTGTGTGTTAGCAGGGGAATGCAGTGCAGCTATGAAGGAGAAAGCAATGTGTGCTAAATGGTCCATAATCATGGCTTGGCCTGGCTCTGCAAGCCCCTCTGGACCCCATATGGAGAATGCGTGTGCGCTACATGCATGGACGCACAGCTTAGCCCTCAGCAGGACTGCTCCCCACCGGATAACATGCCATAATCATTGGAATCCATATGCAAACACACACACACATTACAAAAAAGGGTGATCAGAACTTCATGTACATTTCAGTGTCATATGTGGCATACAGTATGAGACTATTATCTGATTTCTTTGTCATACAAATCTCCCAATCACACAAACAGATAGCTGTCTCACACACATATTCACCCACACACAAGTGCCCCATTCAACTTTTATCTCCCTTCACACACAATAACTCCTGCAAACAAAATCATTCCAATCAAGACAGCAATGTGCCCCTGTCTCCTCATCTCCCCTGTAGGAATTGAGCTACTACAGACACCACGTTGTACTCCCCCAATCCTGATTGTGAAGTGGGGAGAGGAGGGGAACATAATTGCATGCTTAAACGCCTGAGAAACGGACGTCCAGTTCTGCTGAGTTGGTACTTTTTGTGTGGCCTCATTGTTGGGACGTGCAGTCATGCAGCTCTTTGAGTCCCTGCCGGTGTTCATGTTGGGTTAGGGTTAGTTATTGTCTGGTGGCCAGATATTTCATTCCAAGACCAAGCACTTTGTGCCCATCTGCCATGTCTGGCAGGAGGAGGGCGGCTGTGACCAGAATAGAGTAAAACATAGACAGAAATCAGAGGCTATTCCCTCTTTCTGTTGCGTGTCTCGTTGTCAGTCATTTAATCAGCAGCGGCGCCTTTGATAGCAAAACACACAAACACAACGATGCACACATGCACATGCACAGAAACCGGCTGATGTACTTAGTGTGGCTGAACAAAAGGCTCCTCTACAGGGCTGCAGTGTAATGAGGGCCGGTTTGATCGTAAATATGTTGCTCTACAGAGTTTTCCATCTCACTGCAGGACAAAAGGGATGAGCCGTCGAATTCGGGTCATCAGAGTCTTCTACACTGTAGATCAACTCGCTAAGCAGAATCAGTCGTGTCATCACGGCTGTCTGCAGCCCCAAAGTGGTCAAGTGGTTGACAGAGGCAGGCTTCCCCAAGCACAGGTGGCACAGTAACACGTGACAGAAAAGAGGACGAAACAAGTATTATCTTTCTGAACCCTCATTTTGCAGGTATTGCAAGTATTTCAGAGCTCTGTGAAATTTAGAGAGAATTTAAGCATTAGCGCTTAGTGGTTTTCATTTAATTATGCCTTGTTTTGTGGGACTGAATACCTCAGAAATAAAGAGTTTAAGACAGCAAGATGTGTGGGGGAAGGATGTGGTCAAAGCTGTTCGGAAGAGATTCAAAGTTTGTACAACATAATTACAAAGTTTTGCAACACTTTTATTGCCTCCAGCCTTGCCGGAGAGACATTATTTACAGTGACTAGCCCAGTGCCGTGTCCGGACTTTTTTTGCAAGACTTAGTGCTGAAGTGGGGCACTAAGTCTTGATATGTCAGTTACTGCACATGTGCCTCTATCAACATAATACCTTTTCTTTTTTTGTCTTTTATGATTAATTTGATGACTAAAATTACAATCTTACATGTTGGCATGAACTGAAATATAAACAGAGCTTGTAATCACGACACAACCAAATGGGATAATACAAGTGTAACATAAAGGCTTAATCTTTTATTTTTTATGAAAGAAAAATATAAATCATAATATAAAGTGCCCACCAAATCAAACTAAGTAAGTAAATAAATAAAAAACTTCAACAGGTAGACTTTACAAATCCTGAAAAGTGATTAACTGAGCAAATGTGTATGTCAGGCTGAACAGCATTCTGGTGCAATACTGCCCCTCAGGTCAGAGGTCGAATTGCAAACCAAGTCACATCTCATGATCAGATAGTCCATCATGCAGCGTGGCACCTGAGGTGGCTAATCAGATTTCAGGGGCCACCCCTAGACACGCCCCTGGACTAGCCTTCACATTTAGAATCCCTGCAGTGAGTTGAAGATGATAAAAAAGGAAGGAGGAGCAGCATTCAAAAATGGGACTTGCACCGTTCCGATCTCTATAGATGTTGTCCTATCTGTGACACAAACAATGGTATAACGTCAAATGACCATTTCAATGTTTAGAACAAAAATGAACAATCCCAAAAGCCTTACAGCAAAACAAATGTCATTCTGTGCTACATCTGGAGCAACAGAAAAAGTGAAATTCAAAAAAAATAACATTATTTCCTTTTGTAACTCACTTCAGAATCATCACATTTAATCAAACACAACTGTATTTAGTTTAATGTCTGTATGAACTACTACTGTAGAGTTAGGTGGCAAGAGATGAGAGGAGGGAAAAGTAGCCAAAACATCATAACCAATATGAGTCAGCCCTATTGATTAAAAACCATATGGGACATGTTACGTCATTTTCAGCTGCTTTAAGTGAAGACACACTCACACCATGAATGAATTATTAGAATCTAATGAAGTGGATAGGAAAGCAAGTGAATGGGAAAGTGAGTGAAGACAAATGAAAAAAAGACAAGCATGAAATATCAACCTAATTTTCCATCTCTGCAATCAATGTGAATGAAGCTGAAACTGTCATTTTTGGCATGGTGATAATTGCTCTTGGCCTGAAGTGCACTCTCTGACTCACGAGTAAGGGGTGGTGGAACACAGATGGAGTGTTTCCGAAGTTCCAGAGAGCAAGACAAGACCTCCATTCAGGTCTTCCTCTCCAACCGCTGATTATGACCAACAACAGAACGTCTCGTTCAACACTATGTTTTATTCAAATCAAATCTTGATGCAGCCAAATTAATCTGATTGAGATGAAAGCTATAGCTGCAGGAAACACCTCGTCCAGAGAAATAAGTTTGCTTAAGTCAATCCAGGTGGGTCCCAGGAAAGCCAGTGGGGAAATTTCATGGTGGATGCAAGAGAATGAACCCTCCTGACCTGATTAGAATAAATTATGAAACAGTTCCTTTCAGTCTATGTACAAAATGTGATGAAATTGACCTTATTTTAAGAGGCACCTCACAAAAAAAATAAAATAAAAATATATTACGTACACACTTGCTGGAAAGAAACAAAGGTTTCCAGTACCCATACTACTGTACAATTTGTGCCAGAAAAATATTTATTATGTCTCAATATATGGTATGTCAAATGCAGTCTGCTAAAAATGTCCATCTGTGCATATTTTGCAGTCTGCAAGCTACCATGGTTTTCTGGCTATCTGACCTTCAATCCACAATATATGAGAAAACAGTGCAATGTTAGGGCGAAGTAGTAAGTCCCAGTTGTGTACATTCTGCATGTAGTAGTACATGTGCCAAAGAAAAAATATGAAGTTTGGAAAACACTATCCATTTATTACATACATTACAATTATTTCTGTGCATTGGTCAACTGTTGAAGATTCAAGACTAAAAACATGAAAGCGACAAAATTAACCTCAACCTCAGTTTGGACATCTATATAGCATTGGTTCAGTTATCGGTTTGTAGCAGATTTTCTTCAATGTTTTTTCCATTGGAGTGAAAAATCATTGTCTCACATCATCAATCAAACATATATTGTATTTTTCACTAAACTTAGCAATGAGCAAAGAAGTTCGGCTCATTTCAGAAAATAAAACCAAAGGCCATCACAGCCCACTTGACACAGTCACTCAACAAATTCAGCTAGTCATCTGTGAAAATGGATGTTGACGAGAACTTCTTATCTGCAGCCAATGATCTATTTATCCCAACTCTATCTGCTTGAGTGGTAATGTATTATTGTAAATGAGGCCAGAGAAGGCCCTTGTGGTTCAGTGGGAGAACAAGTGTGAGAGAGATCCAGTGCAATATGTAAACCGTTTGACATCAGTGTTTGGGCTTTCTTTATGAGAACATCTGCGGCAGCTGCCCTATAAATTCCCAGTGTTGAAAAAACAGGAACGAAAAGTTACATTTTTGTATGGCAGTGTACCATGTCGAGAAGCCGACCCAGTTGTGCCTCATCTGCAGCACCACGGCCAACGTTTAGGGAAAGTCAAATCGGGGATGGAGAACTGAGACGACGTTACTGTGTGTTTACAAGTCTGTTTTGCATAGCAACAGACAAGCTTGAAGCAAGCTTATTGATGGCCACAATATCGATCCCAAAGGACAGACAAACAATATTCACCTTGCTTTTTCTGTATTTCTACAGACCACCAAGTTGCAGGGCTTTCATACTGAAACACTTCCTTTTTTCCATCCTTGTGAAGACTCTTTACCTCAGCCACATAGGCAGGTCTCTTTTAAAATGTAATCAGTCAAGATTTGTGGTTAAATACGGTGACCAAGAATTTATAATGCAAAAATCTTAGATGCTTCATACTTTCAGTGAAGTAATGCCAAATACTGTACAACCAGACCAGTAATTATATAGCCTTCACATTCACTGATATTTTAGGTACATGCAGGTTGTATGCATTCAAAGAAGGTTCACAGCACAGAGTAGCCTGGACATAGCTACCCAATATCCACTGGGCAATCAACACACCAGTAAGGCATTATATGTTATAAAATTATATCAATTAATTACAAATGATCAAAATAATGGAAGTTAGTTGGAAGGTAGTTGAGGTTTAAAAATATAAAAGAGCATAATAAACACGGTAACATGCAAACATAAGTGTAGTCTGTCATAACAGTACATGACATTATAATAATTGTTTTATTTATGGATACATTTTTGCCATGTCTAGATTTTTACTCACTGATAAGAGAATTGATGAGATAAGTTTTTTATTGTTTGTTATTATTTGCTGCTCAGTTTTTAATTGCAGCGTTTTTCTTTCTTATTTAAAATTAAACTACTTTGATGTGATTTGTTTTCATCGAAAGTTAATTCTGATCCTATCCAGCACTTTCAACACAATTGGCGACAGTAAAATTTGTGGAGTTGAAGACAATGAAACGACTAAATCATTCTATAAAAAACAGATATGTATTTTTTAAGGTGTTTTTAAGTTGTAGATCTGATGTTTGAATTGTATTTGAAAGCCATGAAATACGTCGAAAGTGTGGTTCACTTTGTTAAAATGGATAAACATTCAACACTGCAGTCACACAGACTGCTGCTGATCTGCTGTTGCTGTGTGTCTGTCTTTTTTTTCAGCATCTACGCATAAACAGTCTACAGTCTTGTGCCTTTTTCAGCAGATTAAACCTCTTTAAACGGTTAACGTTAAAAGCGACTCACTAAGCTTTTTGTTCCATGTTTGTCGCCGTTCTTTCTTTTGCTGAATGTTGCTAAGTGAAGCTAAGCAGGCTAGCTAGCATGTTAAATTTTCCTCTACGTTGAGAAGACGAGGGAGGACACATGATGTATCCCGATGGCTTCAGCATCTGCTGGGAAAGGTTTGAAATGAACGCTTTTACCTGCTGCTACATTTTGGTTTTACAAAACCAAAAGGATAAACAAAGCCTCTGCTGCTTGCTAACGATTAGCCATGTTTCCCGACCCTATTAGGGAACATTGACTTAGTTGAGTTAGTCACTCTTCAGTCATAACTTTGATTTTGCCAATGACCCGTGTATAGTTTAAATTAAATTAAATTCAAGTTAGTTTAAATATCTATGGTACATATGTTAGGAAATTGCATCCCTAACCACTTTATGAAAAGGTGTTTTTTGTTGTGGAGATTTTTTTTTTTTTTTTACTTAAGGTTGTGTCTAGTATGACAAAAACTCATTTTGACTGAACACACCCCACTATATCCAAACAATCTATGTGCTTTTGGTGAAGCAAGGAAGAGTTAACTAATTACATGGTTGTATGACTTAATAGTAACATGGCATGAAGGTGACAGATGTCTGGCTCCTGACCCAAGAGATGGCACCATTCGAGAATCCACTATCAAGAGACTGACCTCCACCTCTCGGAATAATGACACCACAGCATGGGTGGTATTCACTGACCATAACAAAGATGCAGAAGAGGATGAAGAGGAGGCTGTACCGGTCACCAAACTCATGAGACCAGGCTCAGGTCACTTCACCCAGGAGAAACCTGTGTTCCCCAGCACCGTCACAGATGCCAGACTAAGTGTCCCCTTGGAGTTGGGTGACGTTGTTGGGGACAGAGTCCCCTACACCATCAACAGATACCTGAGGGATTACCAGAGAGAAGGTATCAGGTTCATTTATAACAACTATGTTTGTTCCAGAGGCTGTATCCTGGGGGACGACATGGGCCTGGGAAAAACTGTACAGGTACATTAGCTGCACATCTATTTTCAGAATTGTTTAAATGTCTTCATGCTTTCCTCACATGGCTGTCTCTTTTGTGTTTGTTCCCTCCACCACTTTGATTGTATCTCAGGTCATTGGTTTCCTTGCTGCTGTGTTGCACAAAACAGGCACATGGGAAGACATCGAGAACAACAGGCCTCAATTTCTGCAGAGTCAGATGCCCTCCAAGCAAAGTAAACCCAAGAAAGTGTGTATTGAATTATGCTATAAAGACATTTTATGAATAATGTTTTTATAACACCGATCAAGTACAGCAACAGATGTGAGTATTTTGTCATCTTCATTTGGTTTAGGTGTTCCTTATTGTGGCCCCACTGTCAGTGCTTTATAACTGGAAAGATGAGCTGGACACATGGGGTCACTTTCAGTGCGTGGTGGTCCACGGGCTGAGGAAAGAGGAGGAGTTGGCTCGCATCAAGAAAGGACGCATTGAGATCGCTCTCACTACCTATGAGACTCTGCGCCTCTGTCTGGATCAGTTTAACAAGTAAGAACCATGCTCAATAAATGTGGTTGCTCTATGCATGCATTTAATATATGTGTTTAAACATGGTAAATATCTTATATCCTCCCTGCAGCATAGACTGGTCTGCTGTGGTTGTGGATGAGGCCCACAAGATAAAAAATCCAAACTCTCAGATCACCCAGGCCATGAAGGATCTGAAATGTAAGGTCAGAGCCCTTTTATGCTTGTTTTATTATTTCACTATGCCGTTACTAGTGTGTAACTTGCCTCTGTGTGGATTTACTGATGGCACAGGTCATTGATGGTATAATTTAAGAAATATGAATGGTTTTATTACAGACTAAATTGTACATTGCTTTTGCAAGGGCCATGCTTTGATGCTAGCTTTGCACTTATGTTTTCATCAGATCAGAGTTGGCCTGACTGGCACCATTTTACAGAACAACCTTGAGGAGCTCTGGTGTGTTATGGACTGGTAGGTTAAGAGACTTTTATATTACCACACATTTGTCATTTGCCAGTTTGCTCCTTGTTGTTGAAGAGATCTGCAATTTGCTACTTTTTTTGCTGGTTCTTTTTTATTCTGTTTAGGGCCATACCTGGTTGTTTTGGCAGCCTAGGGCATTTCAGAAACAAGTTTTCTGATCCGATTGAGCAAGGACAGAGGCACAGTGCAACCAAACGTGCTCTAGCTACAAGTAGGAAGACTGTCATGGCCCTGGTCAGGAAGATCTCCCCCTGTTTCCTCAGAAGGACTAAAGCTCTCATCAAGGATCAGCTGCCTAAGAAGGATGACAGGGTAAGATTAGTAAAATCATTCCAGACTTTCTCTCATCTGGAAACTTGCAATTCACCCTGAATATAGTAATATTCCATCATCATAATATCCAGTTGATGGTCTATGATGTCTAGAAAGAACCCTCAAAAAAACTCCTGTGTTGTGTTTTCTCCTAGGTGGTGTATTGCTCTCTGACAGACTTCCAGCAGACTGTGTATCAGACAGTGCTGGACACCGAGGATGTGTTGTTAATGTTGAGGTCCTCAGAGAAATGTGACTGTCAAAGTGGACGCACCCGCGGACAATGCTGCTATGAAGTTAGTTCATAGCTTTCACCATTGCTTGCCATTGAATGCAGCCTGGTTTTGTAACAGGTTAAAGTTTGAGGGCTGAGATGTTTGGCATGCATAACTGTCATAACTGAGTGCTACAGTATGTGAGTGACATTTTTTAGGGCTCAGATCCCATAAATCAATACAAATATTTTGTGAAAATATGCTTTGTGTGATTCGGGTGGACTGGCCCTCAATTTTACATTTTGTATTCAGTTAACTTTATTTTATCTAATGGCTGCAAATTCAGGAAAGAAACTTTCAGATTTGCATTTGAAATCCATTACAGAAACAAACTAATATTTGCTTCTTTTGATTGTAGAAAAACTCAGAAGGTTTGCAGATGAAGTCGCTATACTTTAGTTACCTGACCATACTGAGGAAGGTTGCCAACCATGCAGCACTGCTTCAGTCCACTGCAGGCACCAGCAAGAAACAGGTAGAAACATGTTGCCTTAGAACTGATTTATTATATTCATTCATTATGTCTGTCAGTTTATCCAGAATGAGCTTGTACCTTCTAGTGATGGATTCGGTTTAAAATAACTGAATTTGTTCCAGAAGAAGTTCTTCCACTCTTCCACTTTTCTTCCAGAAAAAATATGTTGATGGCATCTGTGCGAAGGTATTCCAAAAGTTTCCAGATTTTGTGCAAAGATGCAAAAATGAAGCATTTGAGGCCTTGTCAGACCCGATGTACAGTGGGAAGATGAAGGTATGATTTGGCTTGGTCACCTGTAGGTATTATTGGCTATTTCAGTGTCGATGAACTCATCTGTTTTCCTTTCCTTTAGGTTTTGCAGAAGCTGCTGAAATATTACCTGCAAAGGAGAGATAAAGTGCTTCTTTTCTCTCTGTCAACCAAGGTGAGTGCTGTATTTGTGTCGTTACCTTGTAGTTATTCGTTTTAAAAGGTTTGAGTGGCCGTGTTTTTGCGTGTGCAGCGATTTGAGATTTTATTTGATGTTCACAGAGAAGTAATTAAAAGGGAAGTACGCTTGTTGGTTTCACTTCAAACTGAAGATTTGCGATGAGATGAGTTGTCTGGTAGGCAACACCTTGAAGCTAGCCAGTTA
This sequence comes from Synanceia verrucosa, assembly GCA_029721515.1. Lineage (NCBI taxonomy): Eukaryota > Metazoa > Chordata > Actinopteri > Perciformes > Synanceiidae > Synanceia > Synanceia verrucosa. Next base: position 19,338,306 of record CM056551.1, on the reverse strand, counting down.
ACACCAATGCATGAGAGGGTATTTTGTTTCTATAGCAACAACTTTCTGTCCTTGCATTTAAACTTCTGGCTTTTCAGGCTTTTTTTGCAGCTGGAAATGGTTTGTAGCATCTTAAAATATGAATGAGGACAGTGATAGTGAGAGCCTTGCTATAGTTAATTTCTGGTAGTGATGAAGATGATGATGGAAATGGCAGAAACAAAATGGATCAATGGAACACCTGGATCAGTTCCTGTTTTTCCGTCCAAAAAAATGCCATTTTGACCAGCTGACAGGTGAGGTGTTTTGCCTTCTAAAACCACAAGCTTGAGTTGCAGTGATGCCATCAGCTGTCTTGAGATGGATCAGTTCAGTCTTTGGTCTGGACTTGGCATTAGAGTTTTATACCCTATGTTAACCATTCAGCCTGTCAACACAAAAATAGGTTTGGGTACAGGGTGGCTGTCTCTCGGCTGCAGACCTTTATAGGGTGGGTTGAATGCAGAGAATAAATTTCATGTATGTACTTGCATAGAACGTGTGTGTGTGTGTGTGTGTGTGTGTGTGTGTGTATTATTAGACTCTACAGACTCTAATGTTTGCTGTCACCTGAGAAGGTACGATAACATTTATGCTGCTATGAGGTCATATTTTCATGGCCTATGTTTTGCTTTTCATAGAGTCTGTGCAGTTTTGATTGTGCAATATACACACACACACACACACACAAGGTCTGGGGATATGCTGTTTATTTTATATTAAACTTGTTTGTTTAATGTTTCGATCTCACATACAAACTCAAATGAGTGAATTCACATTCAATTCACTCTGACATAATACATACAAGACATACATACAAGGATTTCAGGCATTTGCATGCGTGCTTTGAATCCTTGTGTTGTGTTTTCAACCCGTCAGCTGTTAGATGTGCTGGAGAGCTACTGCATGGCGGAGGGGCTGGACTACAGCAGGTTGGACGGAGCCACCAAATCCAAAGACAGACTCCAGATTGTTAAGAAGTTCAACAACTCCTCTGACATCAACCTCTGCCTGATTTCCACCATGTTAGTCGAACAAAAACAATTAGAGAGAAGCTGTCTTTTCTTAAATTTTTTTTAAAGTTTACGTTTTTAAGCCTGTAGTGGTGCTTTATTCTGTAAGTGCTTCTTTTTAAATCAGAGCTTGAACCTGCTGATAACTGTCTCTGTGTTCCACCAGGGCGGGTGGTCTTGGTCTGAACTTCGTAGGGGCCAATGTTGTAGTGCTCTTTGACCCCACATGGAACCCAGCCAATGACCTACAAGCTATTGACCGGTACATTGTGACTGTAATACTTTATTTACTATATTATATATGCCTGATGTTTGACTGTTGATGCGTTTGTGTCTCTCTTCAGGGCATATCGTATTGGCCAGTGCAGGGATGTGACTGTTCTTAGGTTGATCTCATTGGGTACTGTAGAGGAGATCATCTACCTCAGACAGATCTACAAGCAGGTTCCAGATCATTATAACTACATCACAGAATTAACAGAAAATACTGACTTTTCAGAATAACTGTTTTGCTTGTGCTTTTTTTTAAACAACGCTTTGTGCTTTGTGTCAGGATACCTCTGCCTTCTTTCTCATCTTCCAGCAATTACAGTGCTCAGTTGTGGGCAAGGAGAGTGCACGGCGGTACTTTGAGGCAGTGCAGGGGCATGATGTTCATAGGGGGGAGCTGTTTGGGATCAAAAACCTCTTCAGGCTGCAGACCCAAGGGACATGCCTCACCCACAAGATACTCGAGGTCAGTTTTGTATTTTTTTTGATGATGCATTTTATCGTAGCTGACACCCTCCACTCACCTCGTCCCGTTGAATCATATCCCCGGTCAAACTCACAACAGTTAATAAATGCACCCTTATATGGTCACAGGGACTGATAATGGACGGCGTTAATATGATTCGTTAAAATTAAAGAGGCATGTTGCACTTCCTATTATTCCAACTAAATATCAGAAAACCTAAAATATCATGTACAGGTAGTAAAAATTTAACTATTAGACTATTTAACTATTAAAAATTTAACTAACGATTATTTAAATAATCGTTTAATTGGTCGATTATTTTTTTAGATTAATCAGTGAATCGGATAAAAACAAAGCTTTTTTTTTTTAATTTCCATCCATCCATCCATTTTAATTTCCATTAGCTCAAACTGACAGTGCAGAAAAGTGCTTTACAGCAGTGTGCGTCCATCTGCTCAACTCAGTGAGCTCCGTGACGTGGCTGTGACATATTAATCACTCGACACAACCAATCAATAATGCAATTCATTGGCAACACTTTTAATAATAGATTTTTAGCTATTTTATTGATTCGTTGTTGCAGCCCTAGATTGTAACATAGTTAAATTGATGACATACAAAGAAAAGGTTGTTTTTTTTATGATTCATTTGTCGCTTTTGCTCTTCTTGGCAGCGAGAAGGACAAGTGGAGGCAGGCGTAATGACCAGCAGCACTCACACAGGCGAGGAGGAGGAGGCGAAGGGAGTTGGCGTGAGTAACTCTGCCGTTCTCAGAGACCCAGAACATTAGGGCACTCATCTTCCCATCCCTCACTCCGTCTTCTCTCCCAGACGGCCCACTCATCCCCCTCATTCCCACGTGAAAGAGTGGGTACCTCAAAGAAGGACCTTCCTGTCCGTCAGTCAACCAACTCACACAATCTCATTTTTCTTTTTCTGCCTTGGCTCAAACTCTTTTCTTTATTACATTCTCGATTCTTTGTCTTGTTTAATCTTCCTGTTCTTTCAAAGGGTTTATTCCAAAATACAATTTAGGAGAAAGAACTGACAAAATTGTTTAAATGAGATAAATGATGTAACTTTAAAAGGAAGTAGGTGGAGAAAGTGATAATCTGGCCAAAATCTTGCATTCACCCTACTGAAGGTTTTAGAGATGGCTGTAAAAAGTTTTAGTTTCCTTATAGCAGTTATATTTCAGGCAGTTATAATACATTCATATGGGGATTTTTTTATTGTGGGAAAAAGTAAGGAAACCTGTAGCCTGGTCTTGTCATCATACTTTTATCAAAATATGGCTCTCTCACTTCTTTCATGTCACACTATGGTCTTACTTACACAAAAATATTTTTACACTCAATTCTTTGTGATGTAACGAAACCGAAGGAAGAGGTTGTCTTTGTCTGCTATGTGAAAACAGCTGGATGTAATTACTTGCATGTCCTAATGGAAGGAACAGACCACACTGAAGCCTATCTTCTGCTTTTCAGTTATTTATTTACACAGTGATACCCCTTATCATCCCGTTCCCAGCCAGGTCCTTTTTACAGGGCTGCTGCTCCACTGAGGCCTTTCAGATTCTTTCACAAATACAGAATACACTGGGGTGCCTTAACACGCACAGAGAGAGAGGCTGGAGGCATGTCAGAGCCAACATGCAGACAAATACAGCAGCATTAGGGAAGAAGAGTCATCTAGTTGGCAAATGTTACGAGTCACAGGTGGTGGTGACCCCTGTGTTTTTATTCACATTACTTCATGATGGGGGGCCATGTGTCACATGATCTTTATTGTGATTTATTGTTGCAAACATCTGTTTTGTATCACACGATGAAATCTCTCTGGTCCACTGAAAGATGGTACAAACGAGGGAAGTGAGGAATTTGTAGCCCATTTATGCTATAAATGCCTGACAAGGAATGTGCAGATTATTTAACATTTTCACACCAAGATCGTGTTCTATGCCAGTCTGTTTCTACTTTTCTTTTGCTGATTGTTTCTACTGTTTTTTTCAGGAACCTGGAGATTGTCCACCTACAAATGTTCCTATAATGAATGATGAAGCAGCCAAAGAGAACAGCGGTGCATCAAAGCTTCCCAGAGTGTTGGACTTCAGCAGTGGAAGTGAAGAGGATGAAGAGATGCAGGGTTTTAAAGAGAAGGCATCAAACCCCAGTGCAGTGGATGGCAACAGGAGTGGGGATGCTGCCACTGGTCCCGGTCAAATGAATCTTCTCCAGCACGGTTTCTCCAAACTCCTCGAGATGGTCAAAGGAAAACCAGCGTTAGCAGAAGGGGACAGTAGTTCAGGTGTCGAAGAAAGCCCTTCTGAGGAAGATGCTCAGGATCATAAGATGGAGGGGACCACCTCTGGTATGAGCAAGAGCTATAATGCAGGAAATGGTGCAGTCTGTCTCCCTAAATTGGAAACAAAAGCCATGGACATCTCCAGCAGTTCAGGAGGATGCACAAATAAGAAAACTACAGTTTTATCATCAGATAAAACACAGTCTAACAAGCTGAAAAGTACAGTTCCAAAAGTGCGCCGCTTTGATGGTTACTCAGATGAGTCTGAGGATTTGGACATAGAGGCAAAGACATGGTCCAAGAAGGACACTTTGAATTCATGTGGTAGAAGAGGCAAATGTGGGAGAGGAAGGCTAGACCGCAACAGAAAGAGGCAGAGTGCTAGTGTCAGGGGCAAGGCCACATCCAAATATACAGAAGACATAGAGACATTCACATCTTCAGAAGATGAATACGCCCCTGTTAAGAAAGGGAGATCCACAGGATGTCAGCTCACATCTCCACAGACAGGTCGATCCAGAGTTGAGCTGCCAAAAGAAAAACTAAGAGCTCCAACAACCGAAAGGACAGAGAGACGGGCAGGGAAAGCCTTTTCATCCCCGGTGTCCAAAGGAGATGATGGAACTATCGACAGCGTGCTAGGTCAGATTCAATACTTATTTTTACATGCTAATAATTTTTAATGACTTTCAATATTTATAATATGTATTCACGTTTAAAGGGGGTGTGTCCGAGGTGGCGTACACTCATTCCAACCAGCGTGTGGTGGGCGGAAGCAAAGCAGAGGAGAGGATCAGTCGAGCTGCTGTACGAGACGTGTTTGAGCGCAAGATGTACTCTCAGCTCCCGGCCAATCATTTTCCAGGCACCCAGGAGGTACACACTGCCTGAACGATGGTCCGCTTCAGTGATTCTTCAAGTATATAATACTGCAGCTGGATCTTGTCATCCAAAATTGGATTTGATAAATTGAATTTCATATGAAAAACTTAACGGGGATATGTGACGTGAGCACTGATGTAAACACATGCTGTTCTTTGTACCTTAGAGATAGTTGTAGTTGTGCTTGATGAGTAGCAGCAGAACAGGTCACCTACAGAGGGGGATCCCAAACTTTTTTTGTGCCAAGGACTGTCATATACACAGAAAAAATCCAGGGGCTGGTTATCAATTTTAATGCCTGGTTTAACATTCATCTCAACAACAATACATTTTACATCAAAGGCCTTTACTGTTATACACAGTGAATAATTAACAAATGGATTTTAATTCCATGAACACACCACAGTTTTTTTCCACTGTAACACTACACATATTTACTATTGTTATTCTGGGGTGATACAAAGGCTAAAATGTTTAAGAAAGAAAAAAAAAATTCAAGGCCTGGTATTACCAGATCCAAGGACCAGTACTGGCAAGGTGTTTGGGAATCACTGACATACAATACATTTAAATCTGGGGTCCATAATTCTGCATGTAGGTAACATGAGTCTGCAGATTTAGCTAACAGCTAACAATACTGACTAGTGGAGCAAGAGTGAGCAAACAAATGTTTCTTAATGAGTTTTGTGGGCTAATGAAGTGCAATTATTTGTTATTGTTGTTTGAATGTACTAGAGCCTGCCAGCGAGTCCACCACACAGTCTGCCTAGCCCTTCTACTGTAAGACTGGTGACGCCCAGTGTGGACCATCCAGTCACCTTCACCAAAAAGAGTGTGCACCACGTCAGACACACCACCTTCATGATTGGAGAGACTCCCCAGGCCATACGCAGGTACTGAAAGAGTGAACAGGGGTGGTAGCACTTTGATAAAGCTAAACAGGGACAGGGAGAGATTAAGAAGATTGTAGAACATGACATATGATGGATTTAGCATGAGAATAAACCAGGCAAGTGGATGAAGGGGTGAAAGGGGGTATACAGAGTGAGATCGGAAGAGATGAATTCCTGGCAGTGTAGGGAACCAGGCCAGAAGTTACCACAGATATGATGTTGAGCGCCCCCATCTGGGCCTCAGGAACTGTGTGTGTTTAGCCAGAGACCACCTCTGAGCTTTTCCTTCCACCTATTTCCCAGCATCATGCCAAAGATTACCCAGTTATGTTCAGGCCCAACACTGCGAGAGTTTTCCCTTCCACAACCGCAGCCCTCCTGAGACTAACCAAAAATGATCGCCCGAGGACTTCCAAACCCACACTGATGTATTCACACACATGCAAGCACGCAGTACGCAAATACACACCTCTGTCCTGCTGCACCACCTCCGTCTGCTGCCTTCCCAAACACTCGTATACAGACACACAGGCACCTTTATGGCTCCAATACACACTAGCTATATTGATATCCCCTCATTTAACCTTACTGTTTAAGGATTGAAATCCACATGCATGTCATGTTTAACTGCTATTACTTTTATTCATTGTTTTTCCAGTGAAATCCACAACTGATAATAACCTCACCATAACACTGCTGTGCCACCCGGAACTTTGAAGTATTTCTGTCCCCGAGTCTGGTTTGACCAAAGTTTTAATGACTGCCTTGGAGCTCGAGAAAAACACCTCCTACTGCACAGTTACAGTTATGAGCTTGAATATGTGCAGAACTATTCATGTTAGGCTAAGCCTGATGGAGCTGCAGAATATCTTTTTAATAGTACAGGCCTTGTGGTTTTTTTAAAGACGTTGTTTTACATGTGATTTAAAGTGCCTTACTGTATGCTCACGTGGGCCATATTCAGGCTGCATACTAACTGTACTCTACGTGTGCAAATGTGGTGATATTAGCAGGTGGTATTAGTTATAAAGAAGTTTTTTTTCACATTTCCCATCTCTGTGTTTGTGTCCTTTGTGTGCTCGTGTGCAGACAGCAGCTGAAGGAAATGGCAGAAATATGCAGATTTCCCTCAGTCCATCAGTTCGCAGTGGAAATTATGAGAAGAAACTCAACCCAGAGACTGGCCTGGCTACGACAGTATTACACTTCACTGAACCACCCCGACCTGGCCATCACAGTCACAAACAACTTCCCACAACCTGATTCAGCACAGACCTCCTCTTCAACTGCTACTTCCTCAGCATCTACCAAAACAGCCGCTAAATCTCACACACATACCAGGACCCCACAAAAGGATGTTGTTAAAGCCAAGAGAAAGCCGAAATGCACTCAGAAGAATTCTGAGCCTGAAACCCCACAAAACAATGTTCCTGTACCACAGAAAAAGTCTAAGCACCCGCAAAATGATGTTCTGTCACCCCAGAAAAAGCAAAAGATCCCACAAAAGAAAGTCCTAGAAGCTTTAAGCGATGTTACGAGCCTTGAGTCAGAGGAGCAGGAGGAGATGGTCTGCAGTGCCAGAGGACATAAGAGGACAAAGAGGGGTAGTGTTTCTAGTTCTGGAGCCTTCGGAGCTGGTGGTGGTCTTGGCTTGGATCAGGCCAGCAGCAGTGGTCTGAGGGCTGGGGAAGCTGCTTCTTTCCAGAACTGCACAGACAGAAATATCCCTTCTTCTCCGGACCTCAGCCACAGCAGGTCCAACATGTTATCCAAACCCACAGCAAAGAGAAGGGAGCAAGAGAAAAAATCATCTTCCAGGAGGACCAGTGAAACTTTTCAAGGACAGAGAGAAAATTCTCAGACGTCTTCTCCTCCTGAGCAGTCAGCATCCACCTCCAGGCGTAGTTCCCTCCTCACAGATCTGATAGGAGACACCTCAATCCTCGACGATCTGTTAAAACCCAAACCCAGGGGTGCACAACACAGGGCCACTACTAAAACACCCCCTGCTCTCTCCTCCATATCAGTATGTCTCACCACACCGTCTCCATCCAGAATCACTGTCAGTACTGACTCTGGTTCAGCTGAGTCCCTGTCCTCTCCAAACAAACCATCTCTACACCAGCTGGTACCAAAGCGCAGTCGTAAAGACTTCTGGGACATCCTGAATGAGGGTAACGAGGAACGCATCAACAAGTTAACGGACCCGGCAGAAGTGCAGAGGATATGCGTCAACACCAACTTTGCAGCTCGAGGTAGCTCTGGAGAAGAGGACACCACGAGTCTCTGGAAGACTAATGAGAAGTTCCTGTGGAAGAAATGATCCAGGAAAGACCAGTCTTAAATGTTTATTTTACACTTCTGTTGTTTTTACTTATGCAGGTTTATCTGAGAAAAACAGCTTCATATTTGAAGCAGGTTTTTCTGGCTCATATTTTCTTAACAGGTTATATTTTTTGTTTTAAAATATCATAGCATTTTACCATTTAGAGTGTCTTTTATTTAATCCAATATTTGAAAATATTCAGTGTTTAATTAGTGAGTTATTTGCATTATCGCAACTGTTATGAGAATGAAAGGTGTTAATCACTCCATTTAAACATGTTTATATTTTATTGAAGTCATTGTGTTTTTATTGCTCTATTTCTAACATGGTGGTGGCCCTGCAGAGCCATCACTTCAAACTCAATCACTCTGAACTCTTCTAAGCCTCCCACCCTTCATGAGAGACTGTATATTAGACGGTGTGGTTTCGCTGCCCAGTAATCTGAAGAGTCTGCGGCCCCACTCAGTTGCGTTGTGAACGTCCCTCAGAGTGGAAGATGTTGAGCTATTAGTGAAATAACAATAAGCAGTGGCAGACTTAAACTGGAGATGGGAGAAGAGGGATGGAGAGTTGTTATCACACCCATCCATCCACCTGTCCTCTCATGCTCTTAGTTAATGTCTGTTTCAATCTCTGGTGACAGAACGCTTTGCACCACCAATACGTTCTGTGGCAGTTCAAACTCTAAGCTGTAATGGAATAGTAGAAACCACAGGAAGCCCTCGCTGTGTGCGTGATGTACGAGCATGTGCTGAACATCACTGTTGTGTTTGACCTCTTTCAGCTGCTCTGTGTGAGTGTTGTGTTAAGCAGAAATGAGAAAGTGCTGATAGCTATCAATAAACAAGAGAAGGGATAACGTGCCTCGACAGAACATGCAGACGGAAAATTGTGCGTGTGGACCTTCTGGGTGGTAGATCATGACTATCTTCACACACATGCTGAGACCACACATCTGTCACACCTGTTCAAATTGCAGACAGAGAAGAATAAGAAGCCCTTTCTCTTATCCCAAACCCCCCTCCCTCTCTGATTTTCTCTTTCTGTTTCACCCACAACTGAGATTTGCAGATCCCTGTCTGTCTTCTCGTGGTCATAGTCTGTCTGGTTCAAGTGAGATAGCACTTAGCATTTTACTCACAATAAAAATGCTCATCAACTGCTTGACCGTGGTTTCAAAGCTAATGGAGGCCAGCTAACACGGCTCAGTAGCAAACAAAGCTCTCTTATCCTTAATGCGTAATGCAGCAGGATTCTGTCAAAGGGTCTTGAGTGAGACATACAAACACAGACAGAGCAGTCACTCTGATGGTTGTATTTTATATTACAACATGTGGGGCATGTCTCACCTAGAAGAAGTCAGGAGAAATACCCCCAAAGAGACGGCATGTTTTTTCAGCTCTCCCATTAGTGTCTCCTCACTTTGTGTCAAGGGCAGGGTGAGAAGTGTGTTTATATTTCCTGCCACTATAACCTGGGTGTCTGCGAGTCTGTTATAAACCGGACGGTCAGACAGAGCGGCAGAGAGCCGGCCCTGGCAATGTAGGTTTATTTGCAAAAGTCAGACTTTGACACTTGGTTTGATTTGATTCTTAAAAAGCTGTGAATGAGTGCTGACCCATGCTGACCTGGGCCTCCAGTCATATTTAGCTCAGGTTTCCATACATGCATTCTGCTATGTGTTAAGAAGGTCTGCAGACTGTCACTGATTAAGAACTATAGCTATTGTACGAATGAATAAAACATTAATGCCCCCACCCCAAACTTTAAACGACTCAGCAACCATTATCAAATTGTCATTTACATTTTGCTCAGTCCTGATTGGTGCACACAGGATTTTGAAAGAAATCCTACATCACCTTTCTAAGTGAGCCCCAGTGAGAAGAGCCCAGACAAAACCACAAATACAGAAATCTCTCAGGTGAACTAACCCATGCTCTTCTGAACTATCTGGGATCCCATCACTCAGAGTAAGAAGCTGATTTAAAAAATGTGTTTTCTGAGTCTTAAACACCCAAGAAACATGCATTATTAGTGCATTTCATTATTAGTGTACAATTAAAAACCTGTATTTAAGTGACCATAATATGTCTTTAAGAGGCAACGGGATAAAGAGTTTGTATCTAAGGCTTATCTAAAAAAAAAAAAATAAAATAAAAAAAAAAAAACTAAATGACTCAGCAAGCAAATTACTACATTACGTACAGAGTCTTCCTGTTGTTACGGTAACAGCCAAAGGAGGACTCTAAAAATGTGAAAAAGAAGAACTGAACCCCATCCCTTCATTAAGAAATTACACACATTTGGCCCTCATTCCTATCCAGTTACCCAGGCAACTGTTAGCTGTAATTTGAGTTAATTCACTGGCTCCTGGGCCCTTCCGTTCCCCATTGTGCCCGTCCATAAAAGAGATATAACACAGATGTACACACACACAAACACACACACAGCAACTTCCTAATGGAGTTACACAGTAAGAGAGACAAATCCTCATTTAGTTTGTATCTCCTCAACACGGCTGGAAATAAGCTGTGCATGTGAATATCATCCATTAAATCATTATTCATTCCCACCACACCTGTGTGTAGGACTGAGTAAGTGATGGAATTATAGACCGAGCTTCTTGAAAATAGTGTCCTATGTCCAAACTGTTTCATGAAAAGACACTTGTCCCTCTGAACCTGTCCTGTCTTGAAGGTGGGAGAGATGAGGGATGGAGGGAGGTCGACTCTTTCGCTCCTGTCAGAACAAAAGGAATGGAAAATTGTGTGTTTTCCCATGGGGTAAATATTGAGAGAGGAGAGATATAAACGTACGGAAGAAAGGCTTTTCTGAGCCGCCTGGGTCTCTGTTGCACTGCCAAAGGCCTGTGCGTCACTTGATCCATTGTTTAGTGTAGAGAGGTCTCGGTAAGCAAGCGGCTGCCTCCCTGCTCCAGCTGCAGCCTCTCTACTGTTTATGTTTGCAGGCCCCTTCGCCTTGAAGTGAGGCTACACAAGCAAAGCCTGGCCATATGTGAGCACTGGGCCGTCATAGGAGTCACTGGCCTTTTCTTTTCCCCCTTACACTCCATCTCTCTCTGAAACTCTTCCCTTTTTTTTACCCTTTCTCTTCCATTCTCTTTTATCCCCTCTCTCCCTCTTCCCTTCCTTCAGTCTTGTTTGCTTTCCCTTGCTGACAGTGCAGACCATCCCTGACAGCCTGCTCTATTGGAGAAGATGAAGGGTTGGAATTATCTTCTTGTGTTTCAAAGACCTCCGTCCTGGATCGGAGAGAAGTGGTAGATATTATTACTCCTGTGAGAAATAATTACCCCTAAAAACCCCTCTGTGAGAATGAATCTCCGTGTGCTCGGCAGCAAAGTTTGAGAGACAGGGTGGTAATTATGTCACAGAAATATTTCAACTAGTATAAATATTCAAATATTTATACTGGTGTGTCACGCTGACAAGCACAGCACATTCAGGAGATGGAAAACGGTGAGAGAAAGCCACAGAGGGAAATATGGACTCAAAAATGCATACTTATGTACTTAACTATCAGAGTTTTACAGCTTTCCGATAATTCCGAGATCAGGGTTAAAATGGCTTTCTTTATTCAGTAATACCTTTTTTCAAGCTTTGAGGTGAATGAGTTAAACTAGAGTCCTAGAAAGTTGTATGTGAGGCGGGTTTAGTGTGTGCGTCTGAAGGTCACTGGTCCTGACCTTGGCTCCTGGGTGGGCTGCGGTGGCTGTGTGCTTGTCTTGGATCATCTCTGGACCCTTCTGTTTACTGAAACAACAAGCAAGCAGTGTCCAGGGAGGAGAGAGGAGTCACATAGGGAGCATCCTCAAAGGCAGCACCTCTCTCCTTTTCTTTCCTCTGCTTAAACACTCTCTGCTCAGAGCCCTGACCACCCACCTGGTCACCCAGTGAAATGAAAACAATGACTTTCCTTTTACCCATTCCTTAATGAATCTCTCATCTGCTACAGGCGTTAGACATGTTGAAGCCAGTTTGACTTAATATTTGTCCTAAAATATGATCCCATTGATGGTAAAACCATCATTCGGACCTGAAGAGATGCTCTCCCACTTAGATGCTCTGTAATGGAAGAAAACTATGTTGGCTACCCCTAACCTGCTATTATGGAAGTAGTAATATTGACGTATCAACTCTGTGAGTTTGGTGCTTTGAAGGCTTTGAAAATAGTAAATTAAAAGGTGTCATAATGTGTTAGCACTACTAAATTGCATATCACCTCAGGAGAGGAAAGTCCCTGCTCTGGAGCAACCAGGGTAAACAACTTTTGATTTCAGCTGCAGGAGACACTCACACTGCTCAGACTGCTGCTTTGAAGGAGGTGGAACTTTGGGAGCATTACAGGTAATACACCTCCTGGAAAGTCCCACTGGTGGAATGTTTTTAAATTAAACCACTTTTACCAAATTTTTACAATAACCTTTTTGTTTCTTTTCTTTTCTTTTCTTTTTTTTTTTTTTTTTACAAAATAATATTCATTCTTTTAACTGACTTACTTCACTTAGAAAGTGTAAGCAGTAGTTTTATTGTGAAAGGGTCACAGTGATCAGGAGGCTCTGAGAAAGCTTAATATTTGGTGCCATCTGGTGGCTATATCAAATATTACATGATTGTATTAATTCATGATCTTATGAGAAAACTTCACAATGTTTCAAATTATGAAGACGAAGCGATAAAGAAGCATGTCATCAGTTTGTTTATTTTATATGCTTTCCCGGATTATTTTGCAACCACACTGATAAGACGTCACAAGGATTCCCCTGACTGTAGCCTACATGGATCGTTTAGATCTAATATTGATTCAGTCATAATTCAAATACCATACATTATTATTATTATTACTAAAGCTTTTTTACACTGGTAATCTCACTGAGACACGGGGACTCATTTTCAAGAGAGACCTGTCCATTATTACTGCTGGTTGGTTTACTTCACTTGCCTTTACAAAGACCACTTTGAATCATACACATAAAATCAGCTTCACTCCAAGACTGCCTTGGGTTATGTGGTATAAATGTTTGTTGGTGCTGTTGCACAAGCTGACAATATTAAATGTTTAAATACTTTTAAACTGTGATCTGTATTTCCCCAATATATGTTTTGTTTCAGGCTCGCTGTAAATCAAGAATTGAATATAAAATTAGGAAAGTCCCTCCACAGGTCCCACTGATAGGGCAGTCAATACAAAATCACACTGTTAGGTCAAATATTATTCCAAACATCATTTTAACGTAACCTTTATTTATTATAAAAAGCATAATGTTGGAGGATGATACTCACTGTGCGAGAGTAAAGATGAAATCATTAAAGTCGATGATGAAGAACTGAACATTTACAGAAAAGTAAGCATGAGTGAAAATAATGATAATCCAATGTTTCATACACACTTTCACAATATACACTGAACAAAAATATGAATGGATTATGTTGGCAAAGAAGTGCTCACTAACACAGATTTAGACAAATTTGTGAACAATATTTGTGTACATAGAAGATCTTTGAGTTCAACTCATGAAAAAAATGGGAACAAAAACAAAAGTGTTGCTTTTATATTTTTATTCAGTGTGTATTCAAAGATTAATTATTGATACTTACCAACACCAAGAGACATAAAGACAAATATTTATTCAAAGTATCCCAAAGACTGAAATGCTTTAAGAACCCTATGGAAATTCAGCTATAATAGTACACAATTCCATTCGGCATAATTTAATTACTGGGACTTTGCAACTAACAAAATTGTAGATTTTCTTTTATATGATGATCTTTCAACTGCCTTTGACAATTTTTATTTATTAGTTATATTATGTATTGTGTATAATTCATGTAGTTTGGTGTTATTGTTGTAAAAGTATTTGCCTCCATATGCTTCACATAGGTTACATATAGATTACTCTCATTATGATTTTTTTCAAACTGACAGGCCAGACGTGGATCAACTAAACCCAGAGTCACTCTGATTCTCTGTCTTTCTCAAACTATTTTTGCTTTTCCGTATGCTATCTCTCACGGGGAGGATCATTCATCACAGCTGTCTAAACCGCCTGGTCGCCCTGTGATTAGTGAGTCTTTCAGGTCAGACATCTCGGTAGCACATACTAATTCATATGGTTGCATGTCCACTGCATGTGTGTAAGCTACGTGCACAGATGTTTGTCCATGCTTGAAACATTGTACATCATCCTGCAAGCTGCAGGCTATCAAACCCTTGTCTCAGGGGTATTCTCATCTCTCAGGAACCAGGTAGAAGCTCATTAATTTTCTTCCACCCCCTCCATTGGTTTTGTGGATATCAGGATGATGACTGACACCACAGCGAAGTGGTCTGATGGTACGCTCATCTGATCAAATGGTTCTTCCATCTCAGAGAGTAAAAGAGCATGCTGATGACTGTTACAGGTGTGTGTGTGTGTGTGTGTGTGTGTGTGTGTGTGTGTGTGTGTGGGCGTGTTTTGCCGAACATATGGGGACATAAGTCTGATAACACACTCACATTGTGGGGACTCACGCTGACAATGTGGGGACTCACCGTACTTGTGGGGACAAAGTGCAGGTCCCCATAATGTAAACTGTTAGATTTCAGGCTGAAGACTTGGAGAACATTTAATGTTACTGTAAGGTTAGACTTTGGTTAGGGTTAGGATTAGGATTACATGGGTAGTGGATATGGTTAGGGTCAAGGGAAGTGTCTAGGAAATTAATGCAAGTCAATGTAAAGTCCCCACAATACACAAATACACAGCTGTGTGTGTGTGTGTGTGTGTGTGTGTGTGTGTGTGTGATGAAGGCGGAACAGAAAAATTTGTTTTTATTATTTAACCGAATATTAGTGAGGGTAAAGTTTATGACACAATACAGGATCATTGTATGTTCTTTTTTTATTATTTGACTGAATTCAACATGAAAGCAGTGCAAAGTGTGGTTCCGAAGGTGGCTCGGCGTGTTGAGTGGACTGCTGCTGTGCTGGAGCAAAGGGAGGAGCAAAAGGATCAGCAAAGGGAGGAGTAAAGTGAGGAGCACAAGGAGTAGCAAAGGGAGGAGTGAAGAGAGCAAAAGGAGCAGCATGAGGATTGGTGTAAGGAGGAGCATAAAGAGCAGCAGGAGAAAATGTGCAAGGAGAAGCATGAGAGGTCAGCAGAAGGCTCAGGATATCACATGATGTATCATTGGATTATTGCTGCTGATGGATTTATATGTAAGCAGTTTTGGGTAAATGGCTGCATCTACATACAGTTTGAGTACTTCAGTCTGTAGCAAGGCATCACATTTAATGATTAATACTGGTATCTGATCACATAATGTATAGAATGTTAAATCTTATTGTGCAAAGTAACTGTGACTACACCTGTGAGACAAACAGTGGAGAAAGAAGTGCAACATGTGGCTGATAATTATGGTCAATAAATTCATTTATTCACCTTTTAACCCTTTAATCCTCACAACATATTCAACATAAGCACAAGCTGATTGTGTGATCATCATTAATCTCCATCCCTCTTCCTCGCAACAATACAGTTCTGTCGCTACACTTTAACTCAGTTGTGAAAATGATCAATAATAAATAAAATTATAATTAATAATGAATAAAACAGCTCCAGGTACATTTACTTCAAATTATCCACATAAAAGACTGACTTACTGTATGCTTTGTTTAAGTTTGACCTGTACGTCCCAACATACTGACATAATTAGCCACTCAACCTACCATCATCTCCATGGTAACCAAATAATTGCACTTTAAAGCCATTTCAGCCATTCAGGTCACTTTAATGAAAAGATAAGTTGTCCTCTGGTCTTTCTCAGGTTCAACTATCCAACTAAAGTTATTCCAACGAAAGTTATTCATACAAAAGTTTTTCCAAAATTGTTTTTCCAATAAAAGCTTTTCCAACGAACGTATTGCTAGCAATCAGTTGACCGGAAGCGCGCGTGAGAATCTGAGTCGACCTGCTGCTCTTATATATAGCCTCAGGTCACATTAAGGTTCTGTTGCCATGACTCCATTGATATGATTTACAATAAACGGTGATATCAATTATTGCAACTCTCTTTATTTGCAAAATAAAATTATGTAGGCCTACTCACACATAAAAAAATACATTTAAACAAATTAAAAATACATTAGCGTCAATACTTCAATCTATCCACACGGAAGAACAGGATATGGTTTATCAATAATTATCCCCTTATCTCAATAGTGACCAAGAAAAATGCACTTTTTGATTATTTGAAAAAAAATATTCTGGACTCCATGTTGAAGGTGTTTCAATCTGTTGTCCTCCTTCTTTTAAGCAGGGCAGTATATTAGCAACACATTTCAATATAATGCAGTCAGTACTGTGTCACCACTTACTATGAACCTTCATGTTAAAACATATAATTTCATGAACACCTCTACGAAAACAGACCACTACAGGCATCTTTAAAGCAAACTTTATGGAAGCACAGTTGCACTGGTTTACATTGCATCATACAGATAACACACCTAATGGAGACAAGTGTATGTTTTTCTATTGTAAGAGTCGACTATGTATATTTGGAATAAAGCAGAGAAACAAACAATTATGAATCACTGAGGAAAACAATAACATTAATGAGGGCGCTTTTCTGAGGGGGGCTTACTCACAATGTCACAAAATACAAAGAAAAAAATATTATTCCACATTAACTAATAATAATAATACTTAGCTTCCATGAACAGTCACCACTGTTTAAATGAGAATGGAAAACATACAGAAGGTTGTCATGTCACATGACAACACCATTTCTATACTTATATCATTATTTACACAGAGAAATATTTGATCAAAAAGTTTTTACATTGATGTTGCTGGTTATGTATCAATACCATTTGAATCAGAGATGGTCTTCTGTGCTGCTTTCTTCTTTACATAGTCTTGTAGGCTGCGCTGCAATGACTCTGCATAGAGAACCTTCAGAGGGATAGACTGCAGTAACCAGCCCTGTATGCAGAAACATTTTCATAAACATAGAGACAAATCAGTCTCTTGTCCCCTTTACTTGGTATTTTTATCAGATGGCTGTAGCAGTACATCTTACCAAAACTATGTGACAGACACTGCCGTGTGTTTTGTCTCCAGCTCTGAGGTACAGCAGGGAGCTTCTTACGAAGTCTTCTGGTGACAGAGTCACAGCGTTGGCTTCCTGGTAAAATGCCATTCGAGTGGAGACCCCAAACGGAGCCACTGCCTGAGAAAAGTTTTGCTGAAGTTCATCACAACTCATTCACTCTTCCTTTGATTTACCATTGCCCTTCAGGTGGTGTCTCAATAAGAATCAAATTACCTGTATAATAATCCCTTTGTCTTTGTATTCAGCTTGAAGACACTGTGAAAATCGTTCCACAAACACCTACAGGAGAGAGAATGAGCCAGTGTGATTTAGGAAAACGTGAGGAGCTCTGGTGATGCTGTACTTACCTTAGAGGCAGCATACAGGGTGTACATGGGGAATGGAATAGAGGCAACTCCAGATGAAATGTTCACAATCACCCCTTTTCTCCTGTTAAAGAAACAGCTTTGGTCCTAAATTTCTGGCCAGAAAAGATTAGCAATGTTAAATTTTGATTGTATAACACATTACATCTAATAAAGAAAATATGAGTAGGAAACCTGTTCTGCATGCCTGGAAGGATTATTTTGCACATCTGGAGGAAAATAAATTTTCAATCAGATGTAATTGTTGACAGAGTTGTTTGGGAAGAAAATATAAAAAAAAATACTGTCCATCACTTGCACACACATTAAGCAAAGTTCATGTATACTATTGTCTATTTGATATTGGCTTGATGAGACTGAGACATTGTTATTTTGATCCTGTGCACCTCTAGGGTGTGCAAGGACCATTTTGAATTTTTGACCTATAGTTCATTTGTTTGTACCCAAAAAGTAACAGAAATAGCATACTCCTACCTTGGCCATAGTTTTCACATTGCAGTTTATGACATTTGCAATAGTCTGGAAGCATAAATAAACATATATAAGATGTCTGTAATTATAATTAAAGGAAAGCAAATGTTTGAGTGGATTCAGTTGAGGGAAAAGTTTGATGATGATTAATACTTTGTTGAGCAGATGTATTATGAAAACACAATACTGTTCAAGCCATATATAAGTAATGCAAAGGGGAGAAGGACATGGGAAATATGTTGTCTTATCAATTGTTTTGCATTTTTAGTGAGTAACATACATACAAACTCCACACCACTGACCTGGTCCAGCTCTTCACAATCAAGGAATTTGCAGGGGATGCGTTTGGGCAGCATGCCTACATTATTGACTGGGGCACAAAAAAATAATAAGATTTTTTCCAGAAGAGGAGAGGAAATCATCAGATATTACTTAATATATCTTAGAAACAATCATTTTTTTGTGTTTGTTGTTTGTGGAAGCCATTAATTTCAATCATCATATTCAATTAGACAAAAAGGCCAACCTAAAACTCCAATATCAAGGTCCTTAAGCTGATCCTCAATTCCACAGAAGACACTGTCCTTTGTGAAGTCTGCGACTATCACTTTCACCTTCTGCCCCGTTGTGTCGCCTGAGAACAATGGAAATGTGGGGAAAGCAATATTCTGCGCGTTATTTATTTGATAATCAGAGGATAAACAACACAACTGTTGTGTCAAGTTTACACACAGCAGCCCCAATAAAAATAAGGTAAATACAAAAGGATGTTTTTCACCTATTTCCTTGGCCACCTGGTCCAGTGTTACTTTTTTCCTACTCATGATCACCACGTTCATTCCTTGCTCAGCCAGCTGAGGGAAGCAATAATGCAGAGGTGGATGGAAGGGGGAAAAATAGCAAATGTGTGTCAGATAAGCTGGGCAAAAAAAAAACATTGAAAATAATTTAAAAATAAAACCTGTTATACATAAAAGGTTAGAACATGTACCAGTTTCTGAAATATTTTTTGTATGTTATTCTAATGCAAATAGTACTGTTTAAATAGCTTACCATAAATGCATATGCTCTTCCTATTCCCTCTGAAGCGCCGGTCACCACTGAAACAGGGATGCAGATGAATTTCCATCAGTTGTCACATTCTCCTGTAGTTTCCATTCTTAACACTAGGGGCGCTATTAATCAGTGCTGCACTCCACCATCTCTTTTTCCCTGCTGTCGGACAAATCCCATGGATGGAGTTAGTGTTGTACTTGTTTATGCTGTACCCAACGCATCATGTTCTAGCAGTTCGTACAGCATGTTCCCCAGTTCTGATAAAGAATTTGCCAAGAGCAAACAAGAACTGTGTGTTTCTGAGTGTCCACTGCTCTCCCGTCTCCTCCTGACCCGGATTATAGAGATAACGGGATCTTTTCCACACTCATCTTCTGACATTAGATAATGAACATTGATGTTGAACTGGTTGTGGGATTTTCAAATAAATCAAGCCAATAGGACTTGAATGGGATGGAAAGGGATGCATTGTTTTGAGCAGGGTTCGAATTATTATCTGAGTTTTGTGCGGGTCTCTAAAACTGCTAATGTTATGAGGGAGATAAATAAATAACAACATGCTTCCATAGAGCGAGAGAGAATGTTCACTGCTCAGTCAATGAATGTGGTGCAACACACACACACACACACACACACACACACACACACACACACACACACAGACAAATCTTTTTGCATGCTTCACATGCACATTCTGAACATGTACTTTCATGCAGATTAATGTAGGCTTTCATATACCACCATAATAATTGCACTTGTAAATACACAATTATAGTGTTTACCCACTGTGTAAAATGTTTATCACTAAGTAGCCTAATTATTATTAATTTATTATTCACAATATGGACAACTGTATTACACACACACACACACACACACACACACACACACACACACACACACACACACAGTAGTCCACTTTTTGGCACAAAATTTACAAAATTAGACACTGCACGTGATTGTGTCCCTGGCATGACATCCACCAGCACTGCATGAATATGAGATTTTCGACCCGACAGCCACTTACACCCTGTGAAGTTTGTGCATGAGGGCAGACGCATAGACACCTGCAGTGCTGTCTTGGTGTATGTAATTTATGTAATTTCAGCTGCAGCAGCAGGTGTGATGCAAGTGTAGCCAGCTATAGGCCTACTTCTCGGCACAGCTGGTGCTCTGGTGTTCTGGTCTAATCTTTACTTCATGTATTGTATGGTGTGTGTCTTTGTGTATGTGAAGTATGTGAACTGATAAAAGTTTGTCTCTTCTTCTTCTTTGAAATGTAGCCCATATATGCACCCTCACAAGGGACATGCGTAGTTTACACTCAATTTTCTACTGTGCTCCATGGTGGTTTGGTGGTGAAGCATTGCACACAAAAGCATGGGTGCATTAGCCTGGGCCCGCCCATACTTCCTGTGACGCTTAACAAAATTTTACGACCAAGTCTGTCTGACCAAGCTGCTGTTGTCTTTGATTTCAGATATCCCTAGAAATGGGGACTAATGAAAATCTAGCATTTCCATCTAGCTCAACTGAGTGTTTAAGGCAATGACGCTCGCAGAACTGCATCAAGCAGTTTTCGTTGCTATGCATACGTCAGAGTAAAGAGTGGTCTGATTGGTTGAAGCTTTGTCCAGTAGCAGACAGAGGCTTTTGATAAACGTGAGTTAAGCCTGCCCTCTGAGAAATCGGTTTACAAGCTTGGCCAGACTACGCTTGCAGAGATTTGTAGTCGATAGCCAGGCTATGGGTGCATATGCCTTTTGGAAAAAATGTTTATTTTAGTCTATTCACCACATTAGTAAAAATAATACTCCATACATTGAAAAATGTATCTGTAATTAAAATAATGATGTTTGACCCCCATAGGTGCTCATCCCCTCCTTATGTGAGCTCAACTCCCAATGGCTCCCACGTAACACGAACGGTGATTCTGAGCTGGTGTCATCACGGAAATGAGCCAAACAAGTGAGCTGATACTGTCTGGTGACTGCTACTGACTAAACAAGCTGCATGCAACAGTGTGTAACAGTCCTCTCAGAATGAGGGCAGATGACAAAGCTCTGAACTCTAAAACACTAGGCTCCCTCTAATCTCCTCATTTTCTGTCTCTACTGCCTGCTGTATAATAATGGCATAAATGCATCTCTCCCTTTTGCTGATGACACATTGTTCTGCTGGCTTTGTCAACCTGTTACCTCCTACAAGTACTTGCAGCTCAGTGTGAAACAGTTGCAAGGATGGACAAGCCTTCACACTTTTTATCCCACAGACAGCTCCACCACTGCTCCATCTATGTTGTCCACAGCTGACCCAAGCATCATGCAATACCTCTTGGGTCACATGAGACAGAAAAAAAAGTCAACTCTGCAGGAAACTCAAATTCATGGAATCTCTGATTAAAGCAGAGGGACAGGGTTTATACAGCCTGGAACACACTGTTCCTGTGACTGTTTCCTGTGCTGGAATGGAATGAAAGTGGGCTTTACAAAGAAAAGAAAGATCAGCCCGGTATTTTTGTGTTGTTTTATTTGGCTTCATTAAGCACTGTGGAGACTGAATAAACTCTTTGGGAGATGCCAAGGTAAATCCCGTCAGTCAGTGAGACTGTTCTGGGATCTGCAGAGGAATGTTTTGGTACAAGGAAAATACACTGACACATCCTCAAGTTACAATAACAGCTGCTCACAAGTTTGAGTCCCTGCACCACCAGGAGAAAATAGACAAACTTTCCTTATTGTCCCTTCTGACGATTACCCCAAAAGGTGCTTTATTTCACAATGATCTTATCTTTTTTTCTTTTCTTTCTGTTGTAAGTAGGTACTAGGAACACCATGAACTTTTACGAGTCAGAACTTGCCACCTTCGATTCAAATATTGCACCAGTGTAATCTTGTGTAACAGCTACAAGTCTGAAACTAAACACTTCATCTTCTGCAGCCAAATCTTTTTGCATGCATCTGAACATGTACTTTCATGCAGAGAAATGTAGACTTTCATATACCACCATAATAATTGCACTTGTAAATACACAATTATAGTGTTTACCCACTGTGTAAAATGTTTATCATGATGAAATTATTATTAATTTATTATTCACAATATGGATAACTGTAATTCTCTCTCTCTTTCTCTCTCTCTCTCTCTCTCTCTCTCTCACATACAAACACACACACACACTCACGCACGCACACACACGCACGCACACACACACACACACACACACACACACACACACACACACACACACACACACACACACACGCATTCACACACAGCTCACCTGCCCACTCTCCCATAGAGGTGAAAAAGGTCTCTGACAGTGGAAACCACTTTTTTGGAAAAAGCATCCTACTGAAAAGCAGCAGTTTCACACCATAACGGACAATAGCTGCAGTACCAAGAGCAATGAAAAACAATTCCAGTAAATCCATGCTTGTCCGATGCAACATCAAACTCTGGCTTTAAGCCTTCTCTGTGTTTGTGTTGCTGTGATTTTAGTCCAGTGATTCATGAAAGAATAAAGCAGGAGAGAAAGAGAAACCCTGCCACAGGACACTCCCATTCCCCCCTCCCTGTCCCATCCCAAACACCAGTGAACACTCCATTGCTGAAGATTTGCACTCCTGCTGTACTTGTACTTTGGATTTGCAAATGCAGTATTTGCCCTTAGTATTCACATTTTCTCAAATGCTTATCTGAATGACACAACTTAACTTCTCATAAGATTGCCAGACCATCACAGGGCACACATAAAGACAGACGACCTCTCACAAAGGCCAATTTAGAGTCATCAGATTTGATCAAAAGGTAATAAGTTATATCAGTCTGCCACCCAATGAGTATTGATGCTGATTGATCCCTTGAGTTCAGATTCAACACACTATCCGACCTGTATGTCTCATTGCCAAGGCATAACCAAAAGGTGGTGAGTACCATATCCAACAAGTATCCTTCATGTCATGACAAAGAATATCATATGACAATACAGAATATTTGACTGTATTTGCTGTAATGAGTATCAGGAGTGAGATGAATGTGTAAGAGGATGATGGGATGAATGGGAGAGTATGAACTAAGGAGAGGAATGTACACACTCTGGTGAGCCAAATTAAATGTGCGCTTGAAAATATAAACAGCTTTAAAGGAACACCATATTTCCATATTAACTATATTCTTTCCTGATCTTAGATGAGTTGATACATACCTCTTTCATCTATTCGCGTGCACTCGATCGCTCTGGAAAGTGGCATTATTTTGTTAGCATTTAGCATAGCCCAGTACTTTCATTGGGATCAAACAGCGGTGAAGTTAGAAGCGACCTACATTAAATAAAAAAAGGTTTCACCAATTTCACAATAACTTTTAACATACATTTATTTGTCCAGTTGTTGTGCCCTTGCTGTTACTTCTATTTCCGTGCACATGGAGAGCAATGAAAAAAGTTACAATAAAGTTAACACTGATTCTGATGAAAGTTAAGGAAGAGTCATGCTTGACATGTTCAAACACAATCGAAGACTGGGGTCACAGTTATGAATACAAACTGCATGAGTAGTGAAGGGGAATGGCTAAATGTTACCAGCAATAATAACCTTTGTTATATATGTAAAATAAAGTGCATAATGTATAGTTTATTGACTATATGCTGTAAATACGGGTACTTTCTATGAGCCAGCGTAAGGACATCTGCAGCATACACCCAACAGCTGCAGCAGGCTCTTCATTTGTGGTTCATTCATGATGGCGCTGACGCCTGGTCCATCTCATACGTCATCAATGCGCGCCTACAGTGTTGCTCGCGCCATTCCTACAAGCGTGTGTTGTTTCCATCTCCCATTAGCACTGGCAGCTTTAGCAGCCACTGCTACTACACTGATTCTGTGTTTCTGACCTCTTTCTTTTAGGTGAGTCCGGTCACAAGTTTATATATTTTGACATTTGCTTGAGAAAGGCGTCATTTAACTCCAGTGCACTATCGGCCTTTGGTTTCGCATTGAATAAGTTTAGCTTGTTAGCTAGCCCACAGTTAGCTTTGATGTTGAGGGTATACACGGTTTGATAACTGTCAGTGTTGCCTCTTCCATTAGTTAATGTGCACTTGCCTTTTTATTATAGCTGACACGCGGAAAGCACCACTAACGCAACCGAGGCTGTTATTGCTCAGGTTTTGGAGCTGCTTAAGTCAATTGCGAGTCATATACTATAATTTAAATGTAATGGTATCATTACAGTTGGTAGTCTCTTGACTACTGAGCTTGTTTGATTTTCTCTATGCTTTTAAACTCACTTCATACACTCTTCTTCATCACAAGTGACTGTCTTACGGTGTTGAAATCTTAATTATAATGTTTCTATGACTGTATACTTTACTGTATATTGTAATAGGGTTAGGCACAAGATAACTTGGCTTTAATCAACTCAATATTAGCCGTATCGAAGAGAAGGCTTTAGTCCATAGCGCTAATGCTACCAGTGATTAGCTAGCTGTTATTCTGCCGCTAGCCTATTTGTTTGCTCAGCCAGCATTTAACAACCAGGTTAGCTAGTGTTAGCGGCAGAGGCTATTGAAAATGCAAAACACTCGGGTATTAAGTTGGCAAACGTTGACTAAGACCCCCAACACACGGTGTTCATTTTTTTAAATGCAGCAAGGGTAGCTACAATACCACAACACTACTGCGACTACTACAACACTGAACTGCTAATGTTTGCTAGCATGCTAACTTACCTGTTAGACAGGTTACGTATTTGCTCTACTAATCACACCGTCATGGCTTATTGAGACACTCAAATAGAATTATCAATGCTATTGTTAACACTTGTGCCTGTCCTATCATGGTTTGCTAAAAAGATCTGTAGTGAAAGATGTTGCTGAAGAAGCAGCACCAGCAACAACTGGCCACATTTCAGTTGGACATGATTGTTGTAAAGGTGTTAGTGATGTCCTCCTTAGCTAGTTAAAGATGGTTTGACACACTTGTAAAACTGAAAGTAACATCACGAACAATACATAAGATCTCTGGGCAGGCTGATGCAGCTGACTGGAGGCACCTTACACTGATAAGCATCCTTTCTGAGGGTGCCAGTCACTGCGAGGAAAGTACAGAACCCGAGCAACCAAAGTCATCTTGAGTCTTGCAGTGACAGTGTCAGTCAGTGCTGAGAATCTCCACCCAAGTCATATGAGAGTATTTAAATATGGGCTGTCCCTGCGTTCAGAATGTACAGATTTATGACACAGACAATGTTTACATTATCATGGATCCACCTGAAGTTTGTTGATCTTGACAGTGTCTCAGAATACCAGACAGCTCACAAATAAACACAATGAATAGCAGTTTATGTTGTGTTTATGACATTTTGGAGCCCAAATCATGGGTTTGTGATGTTTACACTTTACACTTAAACTTAACTGGGATACCCTATCTTACTAAAATACCAGTGCGCACATTGAATGTAGTCCCTGTTACTTTCTGATGGCAGGTGTATTTTTATCTCTGATGTTTCATTTGGAAAGCGATCTTAGTGTGTAGATATAATTGCTTTTCATTACGAACAGGCCGGTACTACTCTTGCTATCTTCACACCTTATGAAACGGTCACAGTCCTCTAATAGACTGTTACTGAATTAATAATTCATGGGCTGTTTTTATCAAAAAAAATATGTCTCTGTTATGTTACAACAGGTCTGGCGAAAGCACCGCTACTGTATTCCTGTGAGATGGCCTTAATTTAGTACATGCAATTACAGAAGCACACCATGGATCATGGTGCTGGATATATTTATTTCTGGGCTGTAGATGGCAACCTTGCACAATATTTTTTCCTACTCTTATTGAAACTTACTAATGAAAGCTCATTTCAGTTATAAACCACCTCTACTCGGCTCACAGATGATGGCTCCTACAAACCATTTTTTTACCGTAACTGCTTCGTACAGCTCCTTACTGCAATATCTTCACATGATTGGTTGACAGATGTAAAAAATGTATTTTATTTTGTAGTTTTCAAACTTTTTCTCTCTGAAAATATTGGGAATGCACTCCAAGCTGAAGAGGAAATGAAGTGTGCTATTTAAAAAAAAATGTAAACAACCATGTTGTTTTTCCTCATCAGTTATCCTGTTACTGACAAACTCCTCTGTTGACCTCCATAAGGAAAGAGTCATAATCCAAAAGTAGGTCTGCTTTTGGTCTCTTATTTCATCTGAGAACACCTTTTTGAGGTACAAAGGCAGCTGACTCAGGTACTGAGCATACCATTGGACCTGTGAAGCTGGGGAGCTTGAATACTATCTGGGACATAGAACCGCTCCTTTGCTTGGTAGAAAATGACTGCCAGTGTTTGTATCAGGCGTGCTTTTCTATTTTTCAGAGGGATTTGTTTCTTTCTCAGTGTTTGACAGGGATTTCAGTAATGTTTGATCTATAATAAAAATGGGTGGGAAAGGCTTAAAGCCAGACAAAGCAAAAGAGAAGATTCCTTGTTCTGACATGTTTTTGTAGACATAATTTCACTTCCCCTGCTTTCACTTTATGTGTATATATTTTCCCTATGGTATAGCTATTTAAAACATTTTTTCATCTCAGCCAGAACTTTTCACAACAAGAGTAATAGAACTCTATTTGTCTGTTCCTTCCTCTTCCCTCCTCCCCTCTCGTATTCCCCTGCAGATATATCCAGCTATGGATATGGACGGTGCCAGTTCAGTGGTGCTGCAGGCCTTAACCCAAGCTACCAGTCAGGACACAGCTATGCTGAAGCCTGCGGAGGAGCAGCTCCGACAGTGGGAGACTCAGCCAGGCTTCTACTCTGTCCTTCTGGTGAGGGATGGTATCAAATAATTGGAATAAATTTGCTGGAGTGAAAACTATTAAAACTTTAATGAATGGAGATGTTAATGAATGTGGCGTATCTTACAGAAAAAGCAGGGCGATGTTGGGTTTGTGCTCATTTCCGATGCGCTTTGGTTTTTAAGTAAGTTCTGAGTTTTTCAGGAACTTAATTCAAGCAACAGTAGGAGTGTTTCTCTGCATAATAAAGCAGATTTAGAGGTGATATATTCTGTTCATGTGTGACAAGCCATCCTGGCAATTTTACACAGTAACTGTAATCACAGCACCAAGTTGGAGGTGGGGAAACAGAGAAAGAGGGCAGTGGTAGGGCAAGAAGCTGGGAACTGATTTACATTAAAGGAATACTAAAATTTCATTGAATAGGGGAATAGTTTGGATAAAGTTTCTGCCAGGATGTTTTAACCATTTGTCATTTCCTGTGATCAAGTGTGGTCAAAAAGTGGGACAATAGAATATTTTAGTTTTTAGATTTTAGTGTGGTCATCCTCCCATCTGTCCAGTGCCTACAGAAAGCTTTCGTGTTTATTCATCTCAATGCCTATGTTAATACTACTAATACATTTTACTCATTATGTTTGTCTGCTGTTTCATTTGGGTCGAAATGAGAAGATGTTATTCAGATTGATATATTTTCATTCAGTAAAGAAATTGGACCAGGATATTTTCTGCCAGGCTAAGCACAAATGCATAGTCCATTCACAGAAATGTTATTTTCTATATTTGTGTGTGACTACACTGCAAATTATTTGGTTCTTATCAAGAGAAAGAAAATAATCTTGTTTTACGATATAATTTCTGATTTTAATTGTTCACCTTGACACTATAATCTTAAATCAAGAAATCTTGTTATATGAAATCATCTTGCTGCATGAACAGAGATTTTTACTTGTTTACCTTTACCTTTTCCTCAGATTTAGTGTTTTTAGCTTGTTTTTAGACAGGCCTTTTTGCAGTTTACATTGTGAAAAAGGGAGACAATAAGCCCACCATATTTTATATTTAGGTTTATATTTAAATCAAGGTATATATTTCAAGAAACACTAATCGAGAAATATGAGATACAAAAACAAATGTGGCTTGTGCAGCATTTCATTTGTCTGTCCTGTCTGAGTCCCCAAAGTTGTCTAACCCGATCTATTCACAGTACACAATATCTGAAATTCAAAGTATACAATGGGTTTTCAACAAAATTGGGTTATTGCTTCATTTTGCATAGCTGCCTGTGCTGCCGTGTCCCCTGTCTCATTTAATTAGGCAGAATTAGGGCTCAGTACATCAGGAGCGATGTCATCAATAATTAAAATGTTGACCAGGCCAGCTGACATCCGGCTGCGCAGATACTTCATATGTAGAAGTTTAGTGGCAATATGAAATTGGTACTCTATATTCAAGTCAATAGTTAAACTTGCAGTCCTGCTAATAGCCCTCCATCCCCCTGACACAAAGCAGAAAGATAAAAATGAAAATTAAACTTAACTCATGCAGAATTAAATCTGTGCTGTTACAGTGCTGCTCTTTATGGCTCCTGCTTTTACAGTGACTAGGAGAATGGTTTTGAGAGTGCTGTGACAGTACTCAGACAGATTTTCTAGGGTCATTGCTATGGTTTACTGCTCAGAAGTTTAAGTACTTATAACATAATGAAACTACCTTTGTGTGTACAACTTGCCAACCCTGGATGGCAAAGTCTGTGTGCCCTGTATTTTAATTGAGACAACTCTTAAAGTGTGGCTTGATGCCATCACAGGTCTGCACCCAACTGTTAATCTTCAGTATCATTGAGAGTTGGTTTGGAGCTTTTCACTCGTCACTAAACTCAGCCTGTCCTTAAATTACCTGGTTTTATGTCTCTATATGTTTTCCTTCATAGAATATCTTCAACAACCACATGCTGGATGTGAACGTCAGGTGGCTGGCTGTGCTGTACTTCAAAAATGGCATTGACAGATACTGGAGGAGAGTAGCGCCTCAGTAAGTGTCTGCTCTTCTCACTTTTCCAACTTAGGCCTTTTGTTCTTCGCTTCTTTATTGCCCTTCATTTTCTCTTTCACTTTCACCCAGTCTGTATTCATCAGTCTTAATCTCTCTGCCTGTTTCCAGACTGTCATCCCTCTCAGATCTTTTTTTTTTTTTGTCACAGACTTGTAGTTGCATTTTTTGTTTTGTCTCCATTCCTCATTGCCTTCATTTTCCTCATTGTCTTTTCTTTTACGCGTTTTAGCTTATGTCTGCATTTCTGCCTCCGCCACTTTTCACAGATTTCCTCTTTTTTTTTCTTCTCTTTTTCTTTTACTTTCCATCGTGATTATTCATATCATTGTCCTCTGATCTTATACGTGGTTTATTCCATTGTGCCTCTTTTGTCTGGGGGTAGATCGGCTTTGAGTATTCACAGTGTGTCTTTGCGTACATGACTAGCTGCCTATTGTTAGATCTGGATTGAACATTTGTTCTTAAATTTCCAGGACAGCAGTTGGCTGGAGGTAATCAGTTCTGCCTCAGCACTCTGTGGCCACTCTTTGACCACTTCAAATTATTGCTATTCTCTTCTTTCTGTCTAAAGTTTTCTGTTCTTACCAAAGTTTTTTTTCCACTCTCGTCAGTAATTCAGTAAACTGCATTCCATTTGCTGGAGTGCTGTGCAAGGTCTTTTAGTCCTTGGGTTATTTATGTGATTACTTTTGGACCCATTGGCATTAATCCAGTAGTTGGATACTACGTGGGACCATGTGGTGTCAATATGCAAAGCTTAGGCCACACTGCATCATATTTTTATCACACTATTATCACAGTGATTTACCGTTCAACCATGCGCCTGTGCAGGTGACAGCTGTGGCTAAAGATTTTATTTCTTGTGATTCTCCGTCTATCCCATACTCATGAATGCAATATCTCAGCACTGCTGGAGGGAATCTCTTCTCCACAAACTAAACATCCACTTGGACTCAAGGATGATTAGAAATTAGTGGTTGAAGTTATTATGACCTCACAAAAACACATTTTGGACATAACTCAAGAATTCATGTGAACGAATGAAACCTTTATTTCCCCTGGGGGATTTTTTTCTTTGTACAAACAACCATACTATATATGACAGCACACAATATAACTTAAAGCATGAGTACCATTAAAAAAACATTAAAAAAATATAGGTCATGAAAGGATGTGACTGCTTTTTGTACTATACCTGCATCCTGTGGATAAAGTACATACTCATTCTTTAGAGGGTGCACTGGATCTGCTATGCTTTTGTGGGCTAAATAAAGCCATTTAAATGCATGCAATTCTTATTCTCGTTTTGTTATTATTGTTTTCATTTATTTCTTTGAAAAAGTGGCTAAATATGGATAATTTACTGGTGTTTTAAGGAAAAATCAACGTACAAGCTCTTCACTTTGGTACCATTGTTTTATTTTAACCCTAACCCCTAACCAGTGAAACCACTGAAAGAGTGGTAAATGATACTGGCTAAATAGGCCTTTTGACACGCAGTTCTACGTGTCACAGTTAAAAAAAGCACATGTGTAACTAAAGTTATACATAATTGACTGTATACTCCAATATGATTGCCAGTTGCACAGCCCTGGGATGGTGCATGCTGGCTTACTGGCATGGCTGAATGGGTCATTTAAGTGTAATGGAGCCATCATTAATGTTATTAGTTCCATCTGTGCTTTTTCTGCTATGACAAGTCAAAAGGTCCATTGTGAAAAAGGTCAATAGCTTTTTCATAACTCTCTCTCTCTCTCTCTCTGAAATTCTCTCTCATGCCCTTTTATTAATGCTATCTAGGAGGGTACACAAGCCTGCCAGCTGTCAATAATGCCGCAATAATGAGATTGGAACTTTTTTTTTCTTATAAAACAATAAAACACATTCACTATATTAAATATGCAGTTATTTTTAGATTGATTAAAACTGTACATAGGCCAAACTATACTTATGAAATAGAAAAAGAACCGGAGATGTGTGAAATTACAGTTTGTCTTCAAAGAAGTGTATTTCTTTTTTAATTCGACATCACACACTGATGAAATTAAGTAGGACAATGTTCTCTGCTGTTTCCTGGTTGATTGGAAACATCTTTACTGTCAGACCAGATCAGATCAGAGTCCCTGATGAAACACATTGGTTTGGCTAGGTTAAAAATACAAATATTACAACTGACATTTTGGAAATTCAGGTCTGGTAATAATAAATAATACAACATGGATCAGTGTTGAGGTGTGTCTAGATGCAGTTTCCGTCTGCAGTCAGGCGTTTGACAGTTGTTTCAACACTGTTGTACTTTGTCATGTAACTCTGATATCATGTAACCTGCAAGCAAGACAATTCTTATGAAAGCTATGTGGAATAGAACAATTTCCATTTGGTGCACCCTAGATTTTGACTGATAGTACTGAGGTGCTATAGTGTGCTATAGTTTGATAAGTCGACATGTTTTGTTTCGATAATGTGTCAAGCACACAGATTAGTTTGACTTTATGTAAGCCAATGCTGACAAGCTTCGTTCCTGTTTACCGAGCGGCTTTTTCCTTCAAAATTTGACATTAAAATACTTTTCATCGTATTGAAGATTGAATTTCAGAGTAAAACCAGATTGCTTCCTGCAAAAGTAATGTGCTAGTTGGAGAAAGAATCAAAGCAATTTACTGCAGAAACTATGTGCTATCAAGTTGGCACCACCTATGTGAATGGCAATATATTTTCAAACCTTTGGCCAAAAACGACCCTTCAGAAAAGTAGAGGTGGAACTTGAACACCAAATCTGCTGTTGGTGTTGTTGTGCTTGTTTGTAAAACCTACGCAGTGTCCATCTTAACATCGTTGTTGAAGTGGAGGGTCTGACGGGATTGTTTTTTTACCTAATAGTAAGCTAAATCTCCAATACTTGATTTTTTCCCAAACTGCATTTTGGCCAACGTGTTCCATCTCCTTTGCTCCCCACTGTTAACTTACATGGAACCAAAGCCCGCTCAAACGTGATTGGTCAATACTGTGCAGACTATAAACGAAGACCAGAACGCTTCAGATTCTAAAATCTTGTCCTGTTACCTACTGATGCATTCATATGCAGATATGTTAAGATGAATTACAAGGCTGTGCATTTGTATTGTGAGTATAAAATGTATCCCTACCTACACACACCGTGTTTTTGAGCTGAAAGAAGACTGCTGCCAAAAATATCTGATGTTTTATCTCTTGTCGAGGTATTTAACTTTCTGTGACTTGTGCCTTTCTTGCTTTTCTTTTCTCTTTAGTCATCAGATTTCCACATTCCTTTTGCTAACAAATACAAATGCTTATGTTAATACACATTTTAATCTCTCCATATTTCTTCAACGCTTTCCCCACTCCCAGATTCCCAAAATATATATTGTAAATCTTTTTTCACTAATTCACACTCTCCCCCGTAGTAATTTGTCTTCCTCCTCTCTCTCTGCCTCAGGTTACAGTGTGATTCATTCCTTACTCTTCCTCTCATCAAACACTCTCCCACTCTGTATAGCTTGAAAAAGGAAGAACCAGATAGATCATAGTCATTTTTTTTCTTTTTTTACAGATTGACAGTGTCACTATTTTCCACACACCCATACTTTGTTTGGAAAACCTTAGGCTCATGCCGCAGACTACAGGAGGAGAGGAGGAGAGGAGGAGGTTTATCCAAAGCTTACTGATTAAATCAGGCAGCTGGCTGGACCTGCACTATAGAGTGTTAGAAAGGGATTTAATTGATCCCATAACAACTTGGCAGGTCGATGCAATATTATCTTCCTCATATTAAAGTGTGAGGTTTGTATGTGTAGAATTTGAAATGAAATTCTAAAGAGTCTCCTGGGATAGCTGCATTCAACGATGCCAGGGCAACTGTCATCATAATGTTAAGTAGTGGCTCAGTGGTTAGCACTCTTCGTCTGACAGTGAAATGCTTCAAAATGTGACCCTTATATGGGCTTTCCTGCTTTCTTATGTTCCACGACTAAAGAAACTATATATCTGCTATATCAGATGAACATGGTTATTGATAGACATCCTTGTTAACCACACACAGTGATATGTGTGCATGGTGTTATTTTGTGCTTTTTTCATTCTTTTCCTCCTCTGAACATTTTTTTCTCGTCGTTTTGTTCACAGTGCTTTATCAGAAGAGGAGAAGACGTCATTACGTGCTGGTCTCATCACAAACTTCAATGAGCCTGTCAATCAGGTTAGTGGGAAAAATGGGATGTACTAAGAAAAACATTCATCATCGCGAAATGAGACAAAGAAATCCCATAATTGTGATTAACATCTCGATGTAGAATCAGACAACAGAAAGAAGTTGTCACTTATACATATTGTATTGTAGCTGTGTGATACTGATATCACTAAAGCCCATCAACATCAATTTACACCGGCCGCGTTTTACAGCGTAGTGCGGCATGTGAGACTGCTCTACACTCTCGCGAGATTGACAACATAACGTAGTGAACTTCCTGTTTACTATGCACAGCTGCTCATTACTTCACAGCTGATCTCTCCCTTGTTCTTCCTTTTTCCGTTTTTGGCAAGTTTTTGAAAACTCATTCAATTGCACACATAGGCTACAGTAGAATTTACTCACTGTCAACACCAACCACTTCTGCAGTTTCTCTCCATGCATTCTCTTTTTTGTTGCTGCCTTTATAAAAGGCATGTTGGACATCATAAATAATGCTGTGTCTCTCTACTTTGATGATAAATCTTTCCTCGTCCGATGGTTGTGCTGCTAAAATCAAGTAGCCAGAGTTCACTCGTGACATTTAATTTTGAAAATCCACCAGAGACTCTTTTATTATGCTGCTTGTCTTCCTGTCTGCTCGATCTAGTGATTGTCGCGTTTTAGCCGTGACACGGAAATAGGACCAACACGTATCTCTCGTGAAGCTGTGCGTCATACGCTCTGGGAACGCTGCAGTTATGTTGCAGTTACGCGGGCGGTGTAAATTGACTCATTGACTTCAAAGAAAGCGTTTCACAGCGGCTGCCACTCCACTGCAGTTACGCTGCCGTTACGTGTGCGGTGTAAATTGGGCTTTACGCTAAAGGATGGAAATATTCCAGGAGATTGAAATTTGCATAAAATGGGTCAATCATAATGAATGGAACACTAGAGCTGCAGTTGTCGCTACCGCTTCTCTCCTAATATAATTTGATTAAGTACACTCTGAAAGAAAGATTTTCTCTCCTACATTTGCTCATGGTGAAGTCAAGGAATGAAGTGAGAGGGAAAACCTCTATAGAGGCCCAGCTGTTATCTTTAAGGAAGTGAACAGATGTTGTATTTCACCAGATGTTGTATGCATTTCACCACACATTTTGTGAGTTTTCTGATGGAATCTAGATTTAATTAGGTCAGACCAGCTGCTCCATTCAAACAAACTCAAACAGCCCATCACAGAGGGAAATTTAGTTAAGTTTGTATTTAGTCGATAGAATGAAGGTGATTTTCATTCAGAAACACAATCATCATCAATCATATGTAAGGGTGTGTTTATGGTGATGATATTGCAGTGTATTGTATTGCATTGCATGTATTGTGTGTGTGTTGAAATGTATTACAATTTTATAATCCCAGCTGCTGGTTGTCAAAGCTGTGACAGCTATGTCAGGCACCTGGGCAGTGAATCAAACATGGGAACGAATAGGTCCTGTCCTCTTCAAATACATCAGCTGGGATAATGGTGTTGTTACCTTAATGCATTATAAGTGTACTGTTTTAATAACAGATAATATAGATGTCTCACTTTGTGGTAAATAAACACAACTCAATGAAGCATAAAGGTAATATAAAGGATTGATGATTAAAGACAGTAATTGTGTATATGGGGACTTCATTTGAGGGCCAAAAGGTTTGTTGGTAAGCCATTATTGCTGCAGTTCTTAGGGGAATGCCGCAACAAACAAATAATTCAGAATCAAGCGGTGTGTAATAGATCTTTCTGTGTGGATGTGGAAGGTGGCCCTGAATGTTGGCCATCCATCCTGGTTTCTACATCTGTGTTTCCCTGAGGGACATCCCTCCAACATCAGGACTGATGGGGTCCATATGGCAAGAAATGGATGCCATTCCCACACCATATGTCTCACCAGTCACAGCCTCTGCCTGTCCGATCGATCAAAGTTGTCTAATGTTGTTCCAGTGTTGTGAGGATAGTTTACGTTCACAAGTTCCATAATCCAAGCAGATTTTGTGACCTTAAACTCAAATTTTCATGCTCACTGATTATTTATTACCTAGTTATAAAAATTAGATTGCAAGCAACATATACAGTAGGTTTCACTGAAGCATGTGTTCTGTAGACAAATACATTCTCATTTATATACCTCTTTTTTCCCATTGAAGTGGTTGTTTATGTTAACACTGTATTTGCAATAGAACTGTGCAAAGTTAGGAATTTTAGCAGGATGGGTGTGAACCACAGCATATGCTTAAACTGTGATTCTAACAGTGGTGTTCATCAGTGTAAGCCCATGTTGTAATGGCAACAAAGACATAAGGCATCTTTTCTATCTTTAACAGGAGGTGGATATAGGATAGCATGCACACTATGCTGTATATAATATGATAGTTTTATGTCACGCACGATTAAACTACTCATTTCAAATCATACCCCAGGGCATTGTGAGCTAGACTGTTCGATATGCAGTAAAATCGCCATCAAGTTTTGTTTGGCATAACCACCTTCTGCTGTGTTTATGCGTTGCCTCCGGTCATCTTTTCACTCTCTGTGTGTTTTTCCAACAGATAGCGACCCAGATTGCAGTACTGATAGCCAAGGTGGCCCGTCTGGACTGCCCCAGGCAATGGCCAGAGCTCATCCCCATTCTGCTGGAGTCTGTGAAGGGTCAGGATGGCTTACAGCAGCACAGGGCGCTGCTAACTTTCTATCATGTCACTAAAACCCTAGCGTCCAAACGCCTGGCACAGGACAGACGGCTCTTCCAGGATGTAAGTCCACATTTTAAACTGATTGGCAGTTGTTTTATCATCACTGTCAGCTTAGCATTTGAATTTCTGTACCTCATCGCCAGTCACCATTTGCTATCCCTCTCTGTCTATTTGTTCTTTGCCCTTGATGCCATAGCTGTGCACATCTGAGCACAAGGTGACTTAAGGTCAATAAGTAAAGAAAAAGAAAACTTGATCTGTCTGCTGAACTTGGCCTCTTTTGCCCTCTTCTTTCTTTTCTTGTGTTCTGCCCTCTGACTTTGTCATGTTCTTTTTTTTTGTTACTTCCTTTTTTCCACAAAACCTCTTGAGTATGAATAGATGAATAGTAAGATTATCTTGAGAGTTGCTGTTTTTTCAATTTCACACTTTGCCTGTAGGAGATGCTGTTTAACTGCAGTATGAGACCTGTCAAATCTAAGATTTATGGCAGCCAGATTCTCTGTGCGCGCATGTGTGTCTGTTTTCATGCATGGCTGGAGCAGGATTGTCTGTGTTGCTAGTCGTGTGTGTGAGAGAGAATGCGTTAGAGGAAGAGTTGTTTGTGCAAGTTAATGTATTTTTTCAAAGAGGTGGTGAATCACAGCAAATGCTCATCTATTTCCCATCCATGGTTTGAAAGAACTGAGGACTGAAACAGAAAGAGTCATGAAGAGAGGGGTTTTAGAGGAATAAGATATCAAACAGACCGAGAGAAGACTGAAGCCAACTGAGGGAGAATAAGAGTGACCTAGACACAGCAGTGGACTTGAGAGGCAGTGACTGAGACCAAATAGTTGGATGTTGAGGCATCCGCCATGCCAGAATGTGTGCCCTTAGGCAGTACAAGGAACAAAGTCATTCTGAGCCCCATTAAACTGTGCAGTTTTTAAATGATTCACTGATGACTTTGATGTTAAACGGCCCATGGAGCGCTGTCATGACATAACTGACTGCGTGTGTGTGCATGCGCTGTTAAGAGGAGAGGAATAAAAGGACAATACAACAATGTCAGATCCAGTGGCACGCATCATCCCTTGAGTGCTTTTTTTTAATGTGAAGTCAGTTTCTGTCGCCGTGTTCATTGTTCATTTTGGATATTTGTAGACACCACTACACCTGTCAAGGCCAATCCTGTGCCTGTTCACACACCTGACATTAACATGTGTCTTGTGTGATCCAGTCAAAAGTGGACAGCTCGAAGTACAGGTGCGAAGGCACCGACGATGATTTTCATTGATGACAGATTGAGATCCGATCGCTCAGACCACATCAGAGGTGGTCTCCTATTCTTTTTGTTGTGTGTTTGCAAATGTGTCACATTGAAGGTCCGCCAACTCAATTGACGTCCTCTGTGTAAATACATACTCATTCATGTGCCAACAGCGTCACATAGGCAACATGAGTAGAGGGTTGGATATAGATAGATGTAATGAGAGCATCAAAAATTTGGAGCTTTTTGTTTTGCCTAGAACATGGCATATAGTTGGTAATCTTGGAGAGCTAGCAAGAGAGTTAGCAAGATTTGAAATTGGCATGTCCTCTAAGCTCCACCCTCTCCTCCCCCTCCTATCAGTGCTCCTTCCAATGCCATTCCCCCTCTCCTGCTAATTGTATTTCTGCAGAGGAGTGTGCTGAATATTTCCGGCAACGGTGAAACATGATGCAAGACGGGTGTGTGGGCAAGACAAGACATGAAGGCAACTAATTGGTTCTTTCCTTCTGCAACGAAAGGCAGGGATTGGTCATTTTTTGTTTTTACAGTCCTGCAGCTGCCACAGAGGTCTGATTATTTTCCTTCCTTTTTCTGAATACATACTGTATTGACTGCTCTGAGTATAGAAGGACCATTTCAGTACCCAGGGACCAGTATAACAAAAAGTGCTTCTGAACAAGCTCTCCAACTATACCTTTAAATCCCTGCAGACTAGGCACTGGGAGTGTACTTGGTTAACTCCTTTTGCAAACATCTTTGCAAACTTAAATGATGAATGTTTTTTTTTGCCTATAGATTGGCAAAGTGAGGGCTGATCACAAGTGATCCCTTAAGATGCAGGTTTATGCCAGGTGTGAACAGGGCCTCTCTCGTCGATAAAGCTCGGTCGAAAATACCACACTTAATTGTTTAGTCATGGTCTGAACATAAATGGGAAGAATCCTGTGGTTTTATAGTGGGTTTTTGAAAGAACAAAACAAAAGCATCACTCACTCACTGGTTTCCTGAATGTTACCTTTGCCATTTAGTTACAGAACTGCTTTGAACAGCGAATATTTTTCCAAGCTCACTCTTTTACTTTTACCCTCTCTGTTTTTGTGCCACCATGTTTAGCACGAACATAATGTGTACTGCACATAAGTGCTGTTAACGTGCGTGTGGGTGTTTGAGCGCATCTTCTCGTATTCGATGAGTGTGTGCACTTCCCTCTGGTCCTTCGCCCCAGCTAAAACAGTTGGTAGACCATGTTGACTGCATCATGGGAGATGATGCACTGACAGCAGTACTTCAACTCAGCTCTTTGTTTTACTGGCCCACTTGCTGAGGCTTCAGCTTTGAACTCAACTCTTTCACCAGACGCAGAGCTAAACACATAGAGGGAGAAAAAGGGAAAGCGGGGGTGATAAAGAAGCTGGGTGTAGGTGTGTAGGAGAAGAAGTGATTGAAGTAACCAAGGGTGACAGCAGGAGGGATCACATAAGGAGAAGTTATAGAGTGATGACATGAATGGTGTAATGATAAAGCTGTGTTTAGGGAGAACGAGGGAGGAATTGGAGTTATTTATATGTTTAGAAAGTAAGCAGGGAACTGGTTGAAGGATAAGTGCTCACTGCTTGCAACCTTTATTTATACAAGATTAAATAAAACAACATTGATCAAAAATACAATTGATGCTGCAAATTTGAGCTACATGTCAGTGTTCTTTTCACAATATAATAAAAACATGCAGACTAATACTACTGCTAACTACAGTCATGCGAATACTTCCAGAGACAGGCACACAGAATCTGCAAAAAAGCTTTTCACACCCCTATTTTTTTTGTTTTTCAATGACAATCATTTTGAAATATCATTTCCTCCCTCTAATATCTCAAGTCATACCTATGTTAGTCTAAAAGTCAACTTTTTTCTTTTGTCTCTTCTTTCCTGTTTTTTTTTAATGTGGCTTGCATGATACTGCGTATTGTGTTATTGAGGTTGTGTTGAGCTTGTTTACCTTTTGTGACTCTCAAACATGCAGTTAGGAGAGGAATGGAGTAGGTGATAACCAGCGTCCGGCTTTGTGCTTTTGAGTAGCAATAGAGAGACAATATCCCACTGGATGGGAGTTCATAAACAGATGAAATGAACTGTGCTTTTCTTGGATGGCTTTGGGTTACGAGTTCTTCCTCCTGGAATGGGGAATCAGCTCACAGACGCAGGAAATTGTTTGCTTTTATTGAAATATGCCTCTCTGTTGTTTCTGTCTACAGTTGTGAAAAGGACCAGACACATGCATACACACGTCTTGCAATTGTAGATGTTTCCAGGCGCACACGCACACAAACACACAAACACACACACACACTTGCACCACATGGGTGGGAAAACAAATTGAATTTGAGATACATCAGAATTCTGAATGAGTCAGCAACAATTCACAAAACTCTTTGACAGGAATTTAGATGGTTCCCCGATCGCTACCAGTTGGCTAAATAACCCAATGCTTTTCTGTGTGGCCAACCTCTTTAAAAATATAACTCTAGACTTCTAGGCTAGCCGATACTGATACTATTCCAATACCAGAGCTGTGTTTGCTTTATTATTATTATCATTATTGTTGATTATTATTATAGTATTGTTGTGGGGTATGACAGTTTATAAAGGATTATAGCAACGTAGGTGCTACAAAATCACAAAATGATGAAATAATGTCACTCACGTCGTGTCGTGCAGTATGCATCCTTTTCTCAGTAACGTAGCTGTGGTCACATCACTCATATCTCACCCAGATACAGCAGTGCTATTTTCTGATTGGCTCATGTGTAGTGGTATGATATGTTTTGATTGGCTGGAGCATGCCAAGGTCCCGGTGAGCTCTGCGATGCCCAGAGCGTTGCGCTACATGTCCCTCTGCACATATTGTGGTGTAACTTGGTTGGTGTTACATACGTTTTCATGGTGGAGAAATACCGGGTATGGCAGGTGAGAGTGTGAAAGGGTTAAAATGTGTGTGCCACATTGTGAATGCATGAGACTTGAGAGCCATGGGGAAAACTTTGTTATCTGCTA
Source organism: Synanceia verrucosa (assembly GCA_029721515.1). Taxonomy (NCBI): domain Eukaryota; kingdom Metazoa; phylum Chordata; class Actinopteri; order Perciformes; family Synanceiidae; genus Synanceia; species Synanceia verrucosa. Next base: position 19,298,050 of record CM056551.1, on the reverse strand, counting down.
GCTGCCTGGTGGCAAACTGCAGAATGGATTCCAGAACGGAGGGAGTCTCATTGAGACTCCGTTCAGGACGTCTGTTCCACAGTTTACATGCAGCTAGCAGACCAGTCAGCAGGAATCACTTGTAGGTTCAATCAGACTTGTTAGATATTCTATATTTACCATTTTGAACATGTTTCAGAGCACTAAGACACAATTGTGTTGGTTGTGCTATGATTACAGTCTCTAGGTGGATGATGATTGTAATTTGTCACAACACCCTCATTTCTCTCCTAAATGACTGGGGCTCTCAACAGTTCTGCAATATATTTAGTTCAGTGGGCTGTATATACTGTATTTATGTGTAGTCTGTGAGTGCAACAGACTACAAGTATCTGCATGGTACCAGAGAAGCATTAGGAAAGTGACTGCTAATGCCAAATTTGATTCATGTCAGACTTGAAGATTATACATATCTGTACTTTACAGATATGTTATTAAGTACCTATATGATATTAAGTACCTTGTGGGGGTTTTGCAGTTCCTTCTATTGTATTCAGTACATTCTCCTGTATATGCAAATTCACACAAGTCACAATGAGGCATAAGGAGCTGAACTGGAAGCTCCAGCATAAAACCTGTAGACTGATTAAATCAACAATAGGTGGTTAGGAAACAAAAACACATTAAGTCCCAAAGCATTTGGAAAATCACCCATGTACCATTTGTATATACTGTATATTCAGTCAAGCAATCACACCCACTTTTGGTCATGTAAAATGCAGTTAAAACTGCTTTACATCTCATAGAAAAACAGAGCATGAAGAGTGGGAAGTCAAAGGAAGAATTTAAGATTTGTTTCCTTAACTTGGTTCATCACTTTTAGGTTCCATGCGTTGGATTAGTCTGGTATCCAAGGAAGGGAAAGTGCCAAGCTCCAGGGAAATCTCTCCAAAGAAGAATCTTGCCAACCTCGCCGTTTTCTGTAAAGAGTCTATCAAAGCCTGTGCTGTGCTGTCAAAGTAGGGATTTCTCTTTCAGTAGGCATGTGTCACCAACTCAACCACTGGCTCTCACATTTTTACCACTTGACACCAAAGTAATAACCCTAACACATCTACTGGTCTACTTTCAGTGAGTGGTTCAGTTCCTTTCTTTCATCTGTGATGTTATCCGTAGACTCATTTTCATAGCAAACATTTCATTAAACACCACAGCTACACACCGTAGTTTATTATGTTGCACGAAAAAGCTTGAATACTGAGCCACTATGTTTAAGTAGCCAGTGGGATGTACTATTTACATGTTTTCAACACAGATGAAGGCTAATGCAAAGCTCATTGTTATACAATGACAGATTTATTGTATTGCCTGAGCTACTGGGTCAGGCTATACACTACACAGTTGATGGATCAGCGAATACTTTTGTCTACCTTTTTGATTATCTTGTTTTGCCTCTACCGGAGAATCCATTCATGAAAGAAAATGTAATTGGTCTGGGCCCAATCTTATAGCGGTGACTGTAATAGGAAGTTCATTTAGAGCTAAATTAGACCTCTGACTCAGACGTCCCTCTTTGCCCCTCCCTGTTTGTTCTGCAAGAGTGTATTTTGTGGAAGTGCTTTTTTGTTTGCATCGGCATCAGCGAGCGAGCTTCTGACGTTACAGGCGCAGTTCACACACATGCAAATCTGGTGCATGATAATATTGTTATTCATTTCATGTGCTGACCGGAATGACCTCAAATGGCTGTTGTTGAATGTGATCACTGAGCCAGAATAATTTGATGTGTGATTGACTCTTCTGTTTGTGTGGATGTTGGCAGCTGGCGTCAGGCATCTACAGCTTTGCGTGCTCCCTCTGGAGCCATCACACCGACTGCTTCCTCCAGCAGATCTATGCCAGAGATGAGGCTGCAGCACTGAGCTCGCTGGAGAGGACGCTGCTCTCTCTCAAAGGTAGCACCATTTGCACTCGTGCCCATACAGACTCCTGACACAACTGCATTCTCATGCAAAGATGTGAAGAGATCTATAAATACAAAATGGCCTTGCATAACTGGCCACATAAAATCTTAATTAGGTGGACAAATTGCTAACTTCTGTGAATATGCATATATGCTGCTACTGTGTGAAAAGCCAATTAAGTGTTGACTAATTTGCAATTTGGGAAAATCCAGCGTACTGATTTTTTTTTTCTATCTGCCCCTCTCAGTGCTTCGCAAGTTGACAGTCTTTGGATTTCAAGAACCACAACAGAATATGGAAGTGATGGTGAGTCCTTAGTTATTTTAGTTGTGGATGTTAAGAATTGGTCATATTTTTTTCTTTTTTTAAAAAGCTGTTATTTTTGGTGTTGGTGTTTTTGAGTTGAAATGGATCCAATCACAATGTGCAACATGTGGATGGAAAGATGGAAGATTTAAAGCGCCTGAAGCCTTGTCTCGGTTCAGAGGCAGACGTTCTCTATGAGCTCTTCTCCCGTTCTCAGCGTGAAGAAAGTCCAACTATGTGAAACTGTTGATTCAATTTAGGCCAAGTCGCTGTGGTTTAAAAAGAATCAAATAAATAAATAATATGAAGCATGTGCTTGGATAAGGGTTTGGTTCCCCCATGGCTTAGAGTAAATTGAGTCAAATTTTGCACAAAATGTCCCAGCGTTGTGAACTCAGCTGCAGATTCTGACTACTTCTTGTTTTGCCAATGAAGGTTTGGTGAAAGAATAGCAGTGTATGTTTTAAAGAACAATGATGAAAGGTAAGAAAGTGACTTTGAAAATGAGATTTCTTTTTAAGAAGTATTCCTCATTCTTTATCTTAAACAAAAGCAGCATACCCTTGAATTGCACTTGTAATCTCCAGGGTAGGGTTGGGTGCTGGAAATGAAGGAGGAAAAATGTAGTTGAACAGCTCAGTCTGTAATAATAGAAAACGCTCCGTCGGCAGCACAAACAATTATGCTCAAGGCACCCAAATGGCCACCAGTGACCCTGATTAAAAGGGCAAAAAGAGACAAAGATACCTCCGAGCAGCAATTGAATAAAAAAATGTAAAGAATCACCTGTTATCTGTAAAATAAATTGGAAGCTTAGCATCAAAAACTATGTGAATTAAGTTGAGGACAAGCTTCTGTTTCATCCACAGGTGAATAATAATAATGCCTGCCATAAGCTGGAACTAGAAAAGCCCTCAGAGAGTGCAGACTTCTGCCATTCTGAGAGAGAGTATACTCCTGCAAGCCCACAACACCTAAGAGTGAATGTGTTTATTTTGACGCACCTTGAAACCCACATTTAGCATTGTATTCACATTAATATCATGTAGTTTTTTAAATTTTTTTTTTCTCTATTTCATATTTTGTCACATTTGAATTTGAATTTTAAAAAAGACCAAAATACCAGTAAAACTTTGCAAATACGATTTGAGAATTCCAGATATTTTGAGACCAGTTACATTGTTCTTGCTCCTTCCTACGTGAAGTAATGGTTAAAAACACGTTTGACCTTGGTGACCTTGACCTTTTACTGATCTTGACCAAACTGAATCTGTGACTTCTGGATTCCTATATTAGTTTATATACCAAATTAGGTGGCGATTGGCTGAAAAGTGTAAACCCTAGAGCGTCGAGAAATATGCAACATCTCCCATACATTACTATTCATTTGATCTTTATGACCTTGAATCGGATCAGATCACCACCGAAAATGAATCAGTTTTAAGTTAGGCCACTTCTGACCAACCCTAAAAAAATTGTCAAAATCCAGCCATAACTTTATGAGTTATTTTGCAAACCAACAGACCAACATACAAATAAACAAACCCTGGTAAAAACATAACCTCCGTGGCGGAGGTAATTAACAGATGTGTTGCTTGAACAAAGATGGTCTTAAAAGTTTTCTGGGGTGGGCTGGAAGTGGATCAGGTGAACATACTATCGTCTGACAAATGAGTCTAAACCTGTTAAATAGAGGGTCCGAAGAAAAGAGCTTTCCCATATAACATTTAGAGCCCAGTTGCACCGTTAACGGGCCAATAATGACTTTGGGTCACTTTAACTTTTGCAGACTGGAAAACAAATTCAGGACTGGCATTTGGGGAGAGAAATGGTTCCCTGTTTTAATCATTTCATTTCCATCAGATGTAAATAAGTCATTCATGGTGTGAATTTTGGTGTCTGATTTATTTTCTTTTTATTTATGTTTAAATAGCCATTATGTATTATTTCATTGTATTGCCTGTATGTAACGATCACTTGAAAAAGTAGTAATTGTCTTTCTGACTTCACATATCCTTGAGTTTCAGCACATACAAGCATAGAAGGTCAGTGAGCTGCTAATGAGCTCTCTCCATCTTTGTCACTCTATTAATTTATTCTTTTACTGGTTTATTTGTTCTTTTTCTGTCTGTCAACCGGGAGATGGAAAGGACATTTTATGACAAAAGTAAATGTGTTTACTGTGCTCTATTATTCTACTAATGAGACAACTTTTAGCTGGCAGGCTGAAGGTTGTATAACGGTTGAAATAATCACATTAAAATATCATTTGCCTCGAGCTGTCCCTAGTTATTCCAATTCAATAAGCAGAAGAAATGGTTTGTGTTAATATTGTGTGTTCAGATATTTATGCTGTTATTATCTTGCTTTCATTTATTTTCGTCTATACCACTTTTCGTTCTCTGAAAATACAGTAGCTCCTTTCCCAACATCCACGTCATTGGCTACACGTCATGCTATTTTAAAATCACATAAGTAAACATGAATATGTCTTTTATTTAAAGAGATGTTTTGAGGTATTATTCCATAGTAGCTTTATAACTTACAGTAGCTTAGTTACAGTCAGGAGCACCAACACCGAACAACGCAAAAAAGCAGAAAATCTTAAGTATTTTTAAGTATTTTAGCTACTTAAAAGAAAGGCTCACCTAAAATAATTAATATCAGTGCAGATTATATTTAGAATTTCACCTTTTTATCCAGCTCTTTGCTGCCAAGAATTACAGGATCAAATGTCACAAGAAAATCCATCTTATAATACATTTGGTCCTGGGAGGAGCTGCTGGCTGCTACATGGTGCTTTAGCCGTGTGATAACTGATGACTCCACAGTGCAGCGTGACACAGAGAGGTGACTGTCTACAGTAGCATCAGTTATATTGCAACTGGAGAGTCTTTGTTTATTGAAAGAAGAGCAAAGTATGACATTAAACTTGATATGGCAAGGTTTCTCCATCAATTAGTTTTTCAATATTATTAAAAAAAAGTAGCTTTTTTTTTTTTTTTTTAATTTTCTGCCTTTTCCAAAACTCTTTCCAATAGTTTCATGAAGCACAGTCAGATCACTGTATGTCCACTATGCAGCTCACACTTATAGTTTTTCAATGATCTTAAGACAGTAAAAGCAATTTTTAAGAAACCAATGTATCTTTTTTTTGTGTAACAAAACAAAACACTGTAGACACATTATTCCAAGCTGGGTGTTTTCATGTCTTTGAAACATGTCTAGTAGACATCTGTAACATTTATTTTACTGCTCACAACAGCAGGTGGTGTCCTCTTGTGGCTTGTTTCTCTTATTTTCCTCCTGCCACTCATTTTTGTTCCTGTGTCGCTGATCAAAGAACCATATAGCCACTGGATAAGCAGGTTTTTGTGCTAAATTGGAAAGACTTTTATAACGAGGAGTTTCGGACTCTTCTGCCAATACCTAGAGTGACTCCACTCGGGTCTGGCTAAACACACATTTGTGTTTAATCACAAACGATGTTCGGATTTCAATCTGGATATGTCTGGCATCAGCTTACAAGCTCTGGAACAAATTTAACTGAAAGAAAGTTAATTGTTCTTAATAGGAACAGCTGAGGTGAGTCAGACAAGGATAATGTAATTAAAATTTATTGGATACAGTGACTGGTTTCGCTCAAATCAACCCTTTTTCCTCATTGATTAATTCAGTTATTCACTGCACTGTGACAGCAGGTTAAGCTTTTTTACTGGGGGAATGGGTAATAGGATGTGATGCGTGTGATACTAAGAAAACTGTTGAATTGGTTATTTCGTTGTTTCGAGGTTATATTTCTGATGGAGACTGTTGGAAAAACTACAGGTTGCAAATCGATTAAGGTTTTTTTTTTTTTTTTTTAAACCTGAATAAATACATCTGAGTAAGTAACTATGTTTAACTAAGTCATGATGTGTAGCTCAGTTGTACAGCAGGCCTGACCTGTTACAGTGATTGTTGATAATAAGTTGGGCCTACAGATTTATTAGACCACCTCCCCTGTTTGTCTTAAAGAACCTCCAGCGTCATTAAGTGCTTTAATTCAGACTCTTTCTCTCTCACTGAGTTCCATATGCTTCACCATTTTGGACTGAAGTGATGAATTTCAGACTGAATTCACCTTTTTAGACCCAAATTTGAGCCAGAACACTGAAATTCTCTGAGAAGTCAGAAATTAATCAAGAATAACAAACAACCACTAAAACATTTTGTTCTGTTGGAATGCAAGTAACTGTAATTTGGCATCTCAATCAAAAATGATCTTTTAGCATAAAATTTTGTCTAAAGAGTTTGTACATATTGGTGAATTAACCATTACAGGAAAAATATTTTGGAAATCAGCAATAATGTTAATTTAGGGCAGTGGTGGCAACCACCTTACACTGGGTGGTGGAATAATGTTCTTAAGCAATTTGGTAATTATCCGTTATATGCAATGACAATCTGTATGTGAATGTACTTGTGCTTCATCTGTGTGGCTTTTCAAATACTCTGGCCCTCAACACAACCTTTGGCCCCTGAGCACTGATGGACTGTAGGAACCATGTTGGAAATTGGTTGTTTATGGAAGCACATACCGTACATTCTCATATATTTGACACTATGATTATCCTCCTCTCACTTTATTTTTGTTCTATAATATTGAAATAGTTTGGTTTATGAAAAATAAGCATAAAACTTGGTTCCAAATATATGAGGGCCCTGACACACCCAGCATCTGGCTGTTTGGTTTTTTTTTTTTTTTTTGCGCGTTGCTAGTTTTTTTATAAACTGAAACAACTAAAAACTGCATACAACTTGAGAATAATATGATTGCGTGGGTATATTTTTGCCTTTCCATAATGTAATTATTTGATTCCATAGAGTATGAATGCAGGCTGCAAACAAGTTGTTAATGCTGACATATCCAGTGTCTTCACACTCAACACTTGAACATCCTGGATAGAGTGGGTTTGTTTTCTAATCACCACAGCGGCAGCACTGCTGGAGAACGGCAGTCAGTTGGAAAACACTGACACACATGCTGCCACGGTGATGAATTGTTAAACATATTTTTCAGTAGGATTACTGTTTATACTTTTTGTCTCCATTGTCAAACAGGACCTACACCAGGCTACAATTGACATCCTCATTGATCAGAAACAATAACTTCTTTTTCCAGAGATGTGCTTCCAATATATGGGTTGAGTTAACAGGCATCTTTGTGTCATTCCCAAAGCATATTATAGATTTCAGTTGAGCCATACTTAACCTGAAGCAGGTCTGTGCACTTAAGCTTGAGCACACAGTTAAAATATAGACTAAATTTTTAAAAATTAATTACTATTCGCTGTCCTTCCTTTTGGTCCTTTCTCAGATTGAACTTGGTTTTTCTCTTGAAAATCTCATCTCCCTTCAGAAAGTGCTTCTCACATTACTGGTGACACACCCATTAATGCTCACCTCGCTCCGTCTCAGGGCTCCATCTCAACGTTCCATCTTTTTATTCCCACCTCATTCCATTTTGCTGATTCATTTACTTTTAACGTCAGCCTTGTCTATTCTGCCTCGGCAGGAGGATGAGGTGCAAAAACTTTTTTTTTCCCACTATGACTTATTTAGTGGAAAACCTCTATTTTGCACTCCCTTTTGCGTTTGTCGCCTCTAATTTCCTGCATGCTCTATTTAAGTATTTTTCTTCTTCTTCATTCCTCTCCCTTTTTTTCAAAATCCCTCCATTAGCTTAACAGATGCCTGACGTGCATGTCGTTCTTCATCCTCTCCCACCCTCTCTCCTGTGCTCCCGTTATGACCCTCTTTCTTCACTGAACTCAGTTCGTTCGGGGCGCTACTCACAGGCTGGGCTCTGTTGGCTGAATGTGTGATTAATGGCACTGCTGTTGACCTCGTGGCTGAACATTAACGCAAAACTAAACCAATTGCATCTCCATCTATCATCTAATTTCCTCTGCTAAGCCGCGTCCACACCAGGCTACAGAAAATTGATTCATACTGTGTAGCTGGCCCTTTTATTTATACTCCTAAATACAGAGGTGTGTGTGCCCATGCACACACAGACACAGGCACATACACGACACACACATAGTTATTCCCTTGTTGCTTTATCGGCAGCTGAGCAATACTGATGAAGCAATCATGAGTGATTTAACTGCAAAAATGTCAAAGAGATGAAACTTGATCTCACCCTGTGTTCATCTCTTCCCTTTCAGGGTTTCCTGAATGCAGTGTTTGAGAGGCTAAAACAGTTCTTGGAATGCTGTGAGTACTTCTTTTTCTTTCAAATTCAGTAACTGGTACTTGATCTAATGCATACAAAAGGCGCGTGCTTAAAAGACTTTATGATGCACAAAGTCTAGGTCATACATGTAATGCAGGTGTAAAATTAGAACTTCAGACTTAGAGGCTTAGTCAATTTGCAAGAAATAATTTCTCCTCTAAACTATTAAAAAGTACAAATTATCTTCACTGAATTACACTATTATACAAGAGTATAATAACCTGGGATTGTGAGATCTTGAGTCCAATATTTGACGCTGACCTGACCTCACTGACTAGTAGGTGTGAACATAAAGCCATAAAACTGCCTAAAAGTTTTGAAATATTCTCACCCTTCTTTCCCTCCAATCAAGTCAAACACATTTGGCTCCCTGACTCATTTTCCACTGGTTTATGGGTTTTGTTTTGCTGATGTATTTTGTTTTAGCTATCTTTTCACAGCTATTACACCTTCAGTGTGAAACTGCAATCAGTTACCAAGTTCATTTTATTTCTTCTTTCTTTTTTTCTCATCGCCTTCTCCTCTCTCTCATTCACTCGCCAGCTCTCTTGACAGCTACTTGGTTTTCTCTTGGACTCTTGAGTTCTCATTCATGCACTCTTTATCTCACTCCTTTAACCACAGTATGTGTGTATTGTCTGTAAACCTTACAAACGATGTCCACTTCTCAAGGTAATTTGAAATGAGATTAACCTGGTTTTCTCCTTATAGATTACATGAGTGAAGCTTTGAACTCAGCTGCTGCACTATGTTGCCAAAAGTATTCGCTCACCCTTCCAAATAATTGGAATCAGGTGTTCCAATCACTTCCATGGCCACACATGTATAAAATCAAGCTCCTGGACATGCAGACTGCTTTTACAACCATTAGTGAAAGAATGGGTCGCTCTCAGGAGCTCAGTGAATTCCAGTGTGGAACTGTGATAGGATGCCACCTGTACAACAAATCCAGTCGTGAAATTTCCTCGCTCCTAAATATTCCACAGTGAACTGTCAGCTGTATTATAAGAACGTGGAAGTGTTTGGGAATGACAGCAACTCAGCCACGAAGTGGTAGACCACGTAAACTGATGGAGCGGGGTCAGCGGATGCTGAGGAGCATAGTGCGAAGAGGTCACCAACTTTCTGCAGAGTCAATCACTACAGACCTCCAAACTTCATGTGGCCTTCAGATTAGTTCAAGAGCAGTGCACAGAGAGCTTCATGGAATGGGTTTCTATGGCCGAGCAGCTGCATCCAAGCCATACATCACCAAGTGCAATGCAAAGCGTCAGATGCAGTGGTGTAAAGCACACCACCACTGGACTCTAGAGCAGTGGAGACGCATTCTCTGGAGTGACGAATCACGCTTCTCCATTTGGCAATCTGATGGACGAGTCTGGGTGTGGCGGTTGCCAGGAGAACGATACTTGTTGGACTGCATTGTGCCAAGTGTAAAGTTTGGTGGAGGGGGGGATTATGGTGTGGGGTTGTTTTTCAGGAGCTGGGCTTGGCCCCTTAGTTCCAGTGACAGGAACTCTGAATGCTTCAGCATACCAAGACATTTTGGACAATTCCATGCTCCCAACTTTGTGGGAACAGTTTGGAGCTGACCCCTTCCTCTTCCAACATGACTGTGCACCAGTGCACAAAGCAAGGTCCATAAAGACATCATGGATGACAGAGTCTGGTGTGGATGAACTTGACTGGCCTGCACAGAGTCCTGACCTCAACCCAATAGAACACCTTTGGGATGAATTAGAGTGGAGACTGAGAGCCGGGCCTTCTCATCCATCATCAGTGTGTGACCTCACAAATACGCTTCTGGAAGAATGGTCAAAAATTCCCATAAACGCTTCTAAACCTTGTGGACAGCCTTCCCAGAAGAGTTGAAGCTGTTATAGCTGCAAAGGGTGGACCAACGTCATATTGAACCCTATGGATTAGGAATGTGATATCACTTAAGTTCATATGCGAGTCAAGGCAGGTGAGCGAATACTTTTGGCAATATAGTGTATGTTAGTGTTTAATTCACCCTTCATTCCTGAACCATTGGAAAGTACTCTGTAGTACATTACAGCAGCCTAATTTCCATGTTTGATTAGCTCTAAACTGTCCTTTCCTTCTTTCTGTGGAGGTTTGTCAAGCCAGCACCCAGCGAGTGAGAGATAAATTTCAGACACAACTCCATGAGCTACCACAGAGGCAGATGTTAGAAAAAATATCATTTTAGATATCTGTCACAACTGTAACCTCCAATATTTACTCTGCTGATCCAGCGGGAGACCAGTGGTCCTGTTGGTATTTAGGCTTGACAGATAGGGGAAACAGCAAGGCAGCTCAGAGCCAGGCTAGGGAGAAATATCAGCTCTGCACCAACTGATAAGGTCAACCATATCAACTCATGTTTTTAGGCGGTCTTTGTGGTCCATTCAGATGTCTGTCTCTCTTTGTTGGGTCATCGTCCTCAAACTGAGGTCACCTATCCATTTCTGTCAGTCAATACATGATGGAAAACTTACATACATGTGGTTACATACATCGATCAGGCATGCCATTATGACCACTGAGAGGTGAAGTGAATAACACTGATTATCTCTTCATCTTGACAACTGGGACATACAAAGTAACAAATGGACATTTTGTCCTCAAAGTTGATACATTCGAAGCAGAAGAATGGAAACGTTGCAGGATTTGAGTGAGTTTGACAACAAGAACCAAACAGTGACGGCTAGAGGGCTGGGTCAGAGCATCTCCAGAACTGCAGCTCTGGTGGGGTGTTTCTGGTCTGCAGTGGTCAGGATCTGTCAAAAGTGGTCCAAGGAAGGACCAGTGGTGAACCAGAGACAGGGTCATGAGAGGACAAGGATCACTGATACAGGTGGGGAGTGAACGCTGGTCCTGGTGGTCTGATCCAACAGACCGGAGAAGTTAATGATGCTTTTGATAGAGAGGAGTCAGAAAACCACAGCAGTCCTTCAGGTGTCAGAGGTCAGGACTGGTTTGGCTGCAAAAGCCAAACGCAATATTAGGTGGTCATAATTTGGGATGATATATATGTCAGAAATATGTCTTCTAATTTTCTCTCTGAATTTTTCTTTTTCGCTTTCTGTATGTGTATTTTATTAGCGGGTTCAGATGTATGACCTCACTTATTCAGATGACTTTATGTACTATCTGCTTACATTACCAGCTGTTGCACACCTGCAAACAAGGACGCAATGGCAAAAACACAAAGTCAGTAAAATGCAGCACTGTTTCAGTTGACATAATCCCTCTTCTGAAAATCTGAAAGAGCAAGACAACACGGTCTTTGAGCCAGTTAACCTTTTTAATCAATCTGGTGTCACTTTAAATTAGTAGTAGCCAGTGGAAATAAATCTGTGCAAAAGGGGGAAGGAAAGTATGACCCTGGCTGCTCAGAAATGATTGGAGGAATGCCAGAAACCGTCATGGTGTCTGCCGATTTTATCAATGGCGTTGACAAGGATGTAAACCACATGGGACACGTTTATTGGCTATAGCATCGTGAGTGAATTTTATGGACCCAAAATTTACATCAAAGGCACGGAGTCACTCATGGCCATTCTTGAGTTCTTTTATTACTGTACTTTATTATATTCACCAGCATAATGGGCCCATGGGACTCTCACAAGTCAGCAAGTTGAAGTGGCTATTTGACCTTAAAGAAATAAGAAAAGTTTCTTGTAGCAAATCAGGATCCATTAATTTCTCCAACACAAGCATTAAGAAGTAGTTACAGTCTATTTGGCCTTGTTCAAAATGGATATTGCAGTATGAGTGAAAGGAAAAGAGATATCTTTTTGCCAGGGGTGCCTGATGGGAGAAGCTGAAAAGTAAAAAATAGTTATGAATTCCCTGCTGGCAAAGATGGAAAACTAAAAATAACACATTAAAAACACAATGTGGTAATTATAACACAATGATAATCAGAGTGATAGCCAGATTTGACCTCATTTAGAGAACACCATCTGCTGGGGAAGGGTATAGGTCATTAATGATTGTAGACCAAAATAGCACTTTGAGCAGAATTTGCTTGGTAGTTTTAGTACTAATACAGCTTTCCCAGCTGCCAGCTCATTTTTGGGATTCACAGGAGCAAAACTCCAATGTCCGTGTGTAAGTGATGGCACCACCACTCTGTTTTGTATTGGTCCTGGCAGCTTTGTGTGCAGCTTCTTCTACTCCCAGCTGTACTCTACTACTTCTTTTTGTCCTCTCTGTAGGGTTGCTAACGTCCGCTAGTAGAAATACATAAGGTAAAGTTAGTAAAGTAATAGTAACTTGTTTTTTGTAGGGATATGACTAAAAATCAATCCTGTGTCTGATATTTTTTTGACCGCAATAATTCTGCAACAGACTGGAGGGAATATCCAGTTTATCAATCAGAGGTTGGTAGGATTAGAAACTCAAGTAAAGAGCAGTTAATTTCCAAGGTTTCAGTAGTTTTACCTGAATTTGTTTGGCTGTGGATGATTTGATGAGAGGACATCAGTCTGCTGGCTTTGTCACCATTTTGATAAAACTGATATCTTGTTTGAGCTGAAGCTTGGTAGTATAACTATGTCATACTTACATGCAGTTCCAGATGGAAGTACTCTATAAGGTAAAAGCAAACATGGGTAAAAGTATGATGGGCATGGGAAAATAATAAATAGGTAAAAATATTCCTTTTTTTGTGTTAAAAAAGTGTTGGACATCTATAACTGCCTACCTCCTCATGAAGGACTGGATTACTTCCTTGGCAGATTTTAAAGGCAATCAAACATCGGAGGAAGAACGATCCAATCAGTAATAATTCAGTAATTAATTCTGCAGTTCATGTCTCCTCCAAATATTAAGTAGTATGGAAATACATCAAGAAGATTGTGAGAAAAACCCATTAAAAATGTACCCTCATCACAAATGGAGCCAAGCATTAGAAGAAATCATGCAAGTATTATAAATCTGGCCAGAGACTATAATTAAAGTGCCATCAGGGTCACAAATAACACCTGGATGTACAAGGGGAGCAGATTTATACAGCCAGATTGCTGCACCTCTTGATTTTCCCAAAAATGAGGAATGATAGTGTGACCTGCCCATCCCCTCTTTAGATGATTTGGGCTTTAAGATGGGTCTCTTATAAAAAGATTATATGGGCACCCAGGTGGTGGAGATGATGCAATACCTTGCTCTGTTTTATAGGGTTATCAAACCCTTCAGTTAAAACTGGTGAGTTTAATGTCCCCCCCAGTCGAAATGCTGTTAAATTAGGTTGAGGGTGCTATATAAGAAAAAGACTGATGGTCTCCAGCTGCACTGAAAACAGAAACATGACTGATTGAAAGAGAATAAACCTCTGTAGAGAGGAGAGCCTCCTACAGTTCTGTGCAGGTTTTGGTTCTGAACTGAATAAAAGGTCTCGCTCTAGCGCAACCTCTCTCCCAGCCTCATTCATGCCATTCAAGATTTTTCTCTTAGCCTTTTACATAAGGTCCATCATAGCTGATCCGACACCACTTAAGATGATTTCTCATCTAATGTTCCATGTCATTCTAAAAAGGTTTCTTTTTTTTTTTTTTTTTTAAATCATTGCTAAAGACCCACCTTTATGCACTGGCCTTTATTACAAGTTGAGTTTAGATACCTCATTATGCTCCTTTTATTGTGTGTTTTTTTTAATTAAGTTACTTGTTTTTATTTATTTTACTGGTTTGTTTTTAAATTTGTTTTTAATTTGTTGATTTTATATTTGCCTCAGCTTGTACAGCACTTTGGCCAACTGCGGTTGTTTTAAATGTGCTATATAAATAAACACAGATTGAGATTGATTGAATTCATTGTGAGTCATAAAATCTCATTATCAACAATTGACACAGCCATTTCTTATGTGGGCTTCATGCAGTGTACTTTTTATGAAGGCAAAGCCTACATAATTTAGGAGAGCAAATTCACAATTTCAGCACATTGTGCTGCTCTTCTGTCTGCTCATGAATCATTTTTTTTTCTTTTGAAAATAAAGCGTTTGTGTTTATTCAGAAATGAGTAAACATATTTCCCAAAATGTCAAATTAGTTCTTTACCATTTGCTCTCAGTGCTCAAACACAAAAGTTGCTCATTTTGAAGGTCAAGAGATAATTCCGATTATTTCCGCTGACATAATGCATATGTCAGCTTTTTTTCTATATAAAGCTTAGAGCAGTATATTTTATATTTTCTTCATCTTTACATTGCCAAATACTGACAGTACTGTCATAGTTTGGCATGGTTTAGTGAATACTGTTGTTAAGTTCTAATACAGTACTGTTGTGTGTGTGTTTCAGCTCGGCAGGTTGGTCCAGACCGCACATGCAGAGAAAAGCTGGAGAAGACGATCATACTGTACACTAAAGTTGTGAGTTGACCTAAATTTACAATAATAAATGACATAATGACATTAATCACCAGGCTGTATGTTTGCATGAAAAATGAAGGACCAATTAATAATTAAGTAAATAAACAAATTAATAAATGTGTGATAAATTTCTCCCGTCCCTTTTCTTTTTAGTTGTTAGATTTCCTGGAGTACCATCCATGTGCATTTATACCCCTAATCCAGCGTTCCCTGGAATTTGCCGTCAGCTACTTGTTCACACCTGCAGGGGAGGGAGTGACCTTTGAACGTTTCATCGTTCAGTGCATGAACCTCATCAAGATGATTGTAAAGAACGATGCCTACAAACCTTCCAAGAACATTGAAGGTAGGCTATGAGGGCTGTGTGAAAGCTGCGCAGGAAGGGAGGAGAATAAAGCGACAGTACAGGCAAGTGTAGTGCAATGGTACACAAGTGGTAAAAATTGCAGACACGAATGAGAAGAAAGCAGAAATGAAAGCCAGACAGTCAGATCTGAATACTGGGTCTGTGATCCAGAGGCTATCAAAGAACGCCACCAGCTCTTCAAAGGTGGTTTGAAAAACACAACTCTGTAACACCATCAGCATCACCGCACCTCACCGTGGCTCATGTTTATTTCAAGCTGACAGAGGCCTCCAGTGCTTCATTAGCTGTGGAGCGCAGCACTCTGTCTTTGTTCCACCAGCTACTATGGGCTTTGGTGTGCCTTATTGAAGAGGTTTCTCCTGAGCAATCGTTAGTTGACAGAGAGTGGAGCTACACTTTATGGTACTTGTGTGAATGCTTTGGTTTCATTTGATCGTTTTATTGTGCCGTGGCAGGCAGAAGTTCAGATTCAGGTTCTCTTACCATTTCCAAACAGGAAAACAAAGTATTTTGAATAGCACAGTTACATAGCTTAAGGGGAAGTTGAGCCTTGACTGACCCGGCTCAGCTTAGCCATCTGACTTATTTATTAGACCCATGCTGTCAGTCATAAAGACAGACAGGAAGACTGATGTGTGTCTGAGACCATCAGAACAAGGCCTTAAGTGTTGTGCTAGTAGTGACTTGGAGGTCAGGGGCCACAGGTAAAGAGGAGGTTTGAAAGTTGATGAGTAAAGTCACATTTCCTTGTTTGCTTTATTCTTGCTCAACTGAATTCCACCATAATTTGGCTCTGAAGTGTAAAGAAGTGCAAACAGAAGATTGTGATGCTCATATGACCGTGGACTTTTTGTCTGACAGATTAATCGTTCACTAAAAAAATCTTTCTTTTCTTAATTGTCCTTCACTCTCCCTCCCTCCCTCCTCCCTCCCTCAGACAGTAAGCCAGAGAGTCTGGAGGCTCACAAGATCAAGACGGCATTCTTCACACACCCCACGCTGACAGAGATTGGACGCCGGCTTGTCTCTCACTACTTCCTTCTCACAGAGGAAGAGCTGGCGATGTGGGAAGAGGACCCTGAAAGCTTTGGTAATAGCACATCCCCAGATAACACGGGCTGAATCCAAATGCACAGACTTATCTAGACCTGCAGACTGCCAGAGTTAACAGGCATGTTTCTGGGAAGCCCAGAATAGCTTGGGTTAGCCAATTCTACAATTCATGAAGTCAGCAGTGTCGCAGGCTTTGCCAGACTTTGCTGTGTAGTGGTGATGCTGCAACACTTGACACGACTACATTGACTGATGTGGATTCCTTATGGAAAAATTATCAATGAAATATATTTGAGGGTAATGATGGTGTTTTTTTTTGAAGATGTGTCAGAGATTATATCTGGAACAGATTTTATTTTCCTTGCAGTGCTCTCACAGTCTTGATGTAATGACTCTGACCCTTCAGACACAACACTTAATAAAGAGAAAAAGAGACCATCAGGGCTCCATGCTGTGGTTCAGACTGTTGACATTTGGATTCACTCCTACAGTCAGATAGAACCACACACAAGTGTATACAAATATATTTGCACTTTTGCTCATGATGTACAATGTTTCTGCTGCTATAATTCATCAATCAGTAAATCATTTACCAAGTAATGAACAAACGCACCATATTGTAAAGGTATC
This sequence comes from Synanceia verrucosa, assembly GCA_029721515.1. Classification (NCBI taxonomy): domain Eukaryota; kingdom Metazoa; phylum Chordata; class Actinopteri; order Perciformes; family Synanceiidae; genus Synanceia; species Synanceia verrucosa. The sequence goes on along the minus strand of CM056551.1, from coordinate 19,281,094 downwards.
TTTGTTTATTTATTTTAAAGTAATGCATTTCAGTATTAGTTACTGTCAAAAGTAACAGTGTTACGGTAACGCATTATTGCACAACACTGACTATTAGTCATGTCAGAGTAGTTCATGTGTGTTAGACACTCATTCTTCTGATGATGATGCACGTAAGGACACTTCTCTTATCTTCTAGCTGTTGAAGAAACTGGTGGTGACTCTTGGAAATACAGTCTACGGGTAAGAAGCACACGCACATGCACGTTATATTGATTAACCGACAAGGGAGTAACAACATGGACAGAGAGGTCCTCCATGATTCGTCTCGAGTCACAAATTTGATGACTCGAGACTCGACTCGACAAAATAATGTAAAAAATAAAACAAAAATACATTTGACTTGTTTAGGGCTTGTCACTTACAAAATTTAGGTACTTGGACTGGACTGGATCAGTTTCACTTTTCACTGAATCGGGAACTCAAGGCATTGTTTGCCATCGTTTGTCTGTGTTTGAGCATGAGCCTTTTGTATAGAAGATTCTAGTCTTGACTTGAGACTTGACAGCAAAGACTTGAGACTTACTTGTGAGTTGCAAAACAGTGACTTGGTTCCACCTGTGGTACACGGTTCTCAGCCTTTACCGCAAAAACAATAGAGCAACATGTCCTCTCCGGTGCCACTAGCTTGACACCATCTACAAACAGAAGAGAAATGTCTTTAATAAGAAACCTAAGCTGTCCTCTGTGATCCAGCCAAATTGTCTAGTTTGCCAAGATTGAAGTCGAAATCTTGCACAACAATAAACAGAACTTGATGCTTAAGTCCAATATAAAACCATAAAAGGTGACTGCAAGAGCTATAACAGCAGAATATTTTAATTTAATTGATTTCCCTGGATGTTCAACTCTCTCTCTGTTTTTTTTTCTTATAATAGAATAATATTTTATTGTTATTATGTTTTTTCTGGCTTCCCCTCATTCATCTCTCATTTTCTCACTGTGTTGAGCCTCATCTACCTTCTTTCAACCATTCAGATGACAACTCTCTCTTCTGCTGTTTCTCTTTCTTTATGTAGCACATTCTTCATAGAACCTCAAGGTCTTGTGGTAAAAGTTCATATTCATTTTAAGCACACTGCAGCAGAAAATAATGATGTCACTACAGTCTACGGGGGCTGATTAGTCAGCAAATTACTTCACAATTTAGTATTCTCGGTAGATTTTTATTGCATCAATGTCCTTTTTGTTAGGTCAGTGTCAGGGTGTTTTTAGATGATAAATACTGTTCAAGCTATAAACACCAGCTGCCCTTTGAAAAGGGATTTCATTATAAATTGAAGTGGAATGCCCTGAGAGTTTTAAATAGCACAAAGTTTTAGGTTATGTTGCTTTCGGACATCCGTCCATCCATTTTCTACCGCTTATCCTCACATAGGGTCGTGGGGGGGCTGGAGCCTATCCCTGTTGTCCTAGGGTGAAAAGTAGGGTACACCCTGGTGTCTCCAGTTCATCACAGGACACATAGAGACAGACAACCACTCACATTCACACCTCCGCTCAGTTTAAATTAGACAATTAACCTAATCCCAATGCATGTTTTTGGATGGTGGGAGAAAGCTGGAGTACCCGGAGAGAACCCACGCAGACACGGGGAGAACATGCAAACTCCACACAGAAAGGCCCCGGGCCGGGAATCAAACCTGGTACCTTCTTGCTGTGAGGCCACAGTGCCAACCACTACACCACCATGCTGCTCGCTTTCACACATATATTTTGTTTAAATACTTCATAGTATGAATGAAATTGATAATGTAGATGTGATCACAGTCCCTAAAAGTGAAGGGTTGCAAAGACTTATATTAACATCTGTGCAGCTTGGTCTGATTGGTCTGTTTTTAAGTTACAAATCTTAAAACAGGAACTTTTTCTACATAGTATCCACCCCCTTTTGACCTTCGCATTAGCACATTTTGGCACTCAGGATTGTTCATGGATCAAATGTCATGATCCATCTATTTCTTCCATGGTCACCAATTCTAATGGCTGATTATAGACGACCATCCCCTATCAATATTACCAACTGTCTGTATTCCCCCAACAGAACAAGGGTTTGTGTTTGTCTTAATCCTGTGAAGCTGGATTGGCCTTTTAGACGTGTCACCTGACCTCTTGCCACCTGGGTGTAAAGGTTATATGCACATGTGCATGCATTGTAGAGCACTATTAGCACATAGCTTGTATGTAACATGTAAATCAATACACTACTGAGGATGGATGGACTATTATTTCTTTATGTGAACACACACACAAATCCACGAATGCCCTGGACATTTTCACTTTTCATTGAACCGGGAACTCAAGGCATTGTTTGCCATCGTTTGTCTGTGTTTGAGCATGAGCCTTTTGTATAGAATATTCTGTGTGTCTATTGACAGTATGCACTCCCATCACTTCATGTGATTTTTTTTTTCTCCCCTCACCACCACTGAGTGCCCTACCAAACCAAAGCAGGCTGCTCAGAATGGGGAGAGCTGGGAGAAAATCCAAACAAATGATTTGTGATGACTCCCGCACACAGTCAACCATAAATTCTGTCAATTAACCATCTTGCTTTTTATTCCCTCTGCTCTCTTCCTCTATTTAGCCTTGCGCAGAAGTATTGTTCCTGGATATCTTCCACAACTACAACCAGACACTGATACCGGTGCTGCTGGATATGGTTCAGAATCTCCAGGGTCAGTAAAATATTAATTTAAATTAAAGTATGCTTTTTTTCAGTTAATCTGAACCCTTTTAACATCCTGTCAATGCAAGGACCATAAAATTCTGTTTTAAGTTGTTTAGATCTATTTTTCATTTTAATTTTCTAATATTTGTACAATGTTACAATCACTTTTCTTAATTTCTGCACATTATGTAAAGCATTACATAAGCCTCAGTGTCAGACTCAATTATGAAATGTAGTCCTGCCTCAATGATGATGATACATCGTTCATATATCAGAAAACAGCGAAGCTTTTAGCAGTTAATCACAGTGTGTGTAACATTCCTATAGGCTTGACAGCAAGTTCCTTGGTGACATTCGGACCATTCATCTCTGCAGTCACATGAAAAACACACTGCACTTGGTCCCCTGGTGGTGCTGACGTGTAGTTCTTGTTTTGTTGCTGATTTACTGGCACTGAAGTGGCAAAGTGGAAATGAGCGCTGCTGGAGCAGGGAAGATGCCAGATTGGTGTAATTCTGTGGCTGAAGGGCGGCAGGTATTGATTTTGAGAAGTGAGCACACAACAAGGGCTAATAAAGAGGGAGAGAACACCAGTGAAATGATTGAGGCAAGAGTGATATAGTGATCAGGACGATCTGAGTTGCAGCTGTGTTATGATGTGGTCACTGGGTCTGTTATTGAAACACATTACTGTAACCAATATAATAACCCAGACGATGTATTAATGTGTCTCTGCAGGCCCGACCAATGTGGAAGACCCTGTTCAGCTGCTAATGAAGGATGCAGGTGAGTCAAAGGCTTCACCTGCTATCATGCCTCATGTCAGGTTTATTCATTGACTGATTTGGACTCGTAACGAGTAGGATGTTGCCAGAATTTCAATACAAAATGTGAAGGTTGTAAAATTGTCTTTATTATTGAAACTCTCCAAGCAGATGGAGAAGGCAGAGAGGATGAATTGAGATTTGAATAAACAGAGCTAAAGTTTCATTTCAGGTTAAGATATAAAATGCCTTTTCTACTTATTGATTTCCTTATTTGGTTGTTTTTTTTATTCTGTATACATATCGCTATACTGCTCTCTCTCACTCATTTTTCCACTCACTTTCCAACATCTTGTTTCCACCCTCTCTTTTTCTTCTCCCTTCCTCCTGTTCGTATTTACAACTCTGTGACAGGTCAGGGCTGCCTCTCTGGTGGTTTTATGGCGTACACAACTAAATCACATGCCGTTGGGATTGCCTGCTATTAGGGCCTCTGTTAAAGCTGGATGCCGCAGATCTCAGTAGTCTGCTGACAGCGTTGATAAAACAGCAGACATCACTGGATGATTGAGCTCTGCAGCACTGATGTGTAATTGTGTCGGTGAGAGCTTAAAGCTGGTGGGAGAATCAAAGGGGCCCTTAATAACAGCAGGTGCTTATTTGTTAATTAGTTGATAATTATAATAATGCTAATACACTTGACTAAGACCTTAATTATACAGTTTTTTGTGAACCAACAATCCAACTCATAACTGAGCTTGATTAAAGGAACTAAAGATCATAACAGGCCTATTAGCCCAGTTTCTTAAAAAAAAAAACCTACATGCTTGAGCCCTTTTTATAGCTGAAAAAATGCTGCTAATTGGCAGTCAGACAAGTATAAAGGACCCTTGCAGCATTGCTTTTATTTTTTGTTGCTGCAGACATTCATAAGGATCACAATTTTTTTTTTTTATTGCCCTGGTATCAGTCCAGTTTTAATGCTGAACCGACAACAGAATTAACTTTGTCTTATCATAAATACTGTACATTAGAACTGAGTAAGCATATTTCAGTGCACCATCAGCCCTCTGAGAGGCTCCTTTTAGACCACTAATGTACAATTGAAAACTTTTGAACTACTCATTTTGGGGAGCTAGAGTAATAAAGCAGTGCTGTAGAACAGGAAATAACGAATATCCTTACCTCAAAGGAAAGCTAAACTGTGGCAGTAAAAAAACAAATATAAGACTCTCAGAGGAAAGAAGGGAAGTAAAATAAGAAAAAAATGTACATTACTTGTAAAAGTTTCAAATTGTCTGTCAATTTTAGTAACCCATAAATACTTTGGTTTGGCCACTGCTTCAGCACCTGTGGACAATCCATCTTTTCTGGCCATCCCTCCACCCATCCATCTTTTTGTCATGATAAACAAGAGAAAATATGTCTGAGAGGTGTGCCGATAGACACCTACAGTGTTTTAGATCTCTCTCTTTCTCTCTTCCTCACCCTCACACACACAAAATCACAGCTGTGTGTAGAGACACTGCAGCAGAGCAGGGCTGAACAGTTTGGTGCCTCAGGCAGTGTTTTAGCTGGTGCCCCTGGCATCGCAGCCAGTAGCATCACTAATCATAGGAGTGATGTTGCAACTCAGATAATAGGCTTAGTAGTTATGTTTTCAGGGGCTTTTGTGACATTTTGCATAATTGTATTAAAGTAATTCTCGTAAGAAACTAAATTTAGACATTTATATCATTAAAATTCAAGTAGTGGCAGTATTCAAATTAAAGTTTCTGTTCATCTCTGGCTTTATCCTTTTCTCTTTGCTCCCTCTCTTTTTGCCTTCATCATTACTTTTAAAGATAAAGACTATAAATAGAAACAGGAAGCATCTCTTCCACTTGTATGGCTTCTTTCTCTGGTCTTCTTGGTCTGAATCGTGTTGTCCTTATATTGCCATCTTTTTCCTAATCTCATCTTTTTCTACAGTTGTGACTCTATTACACACACACACACACACTCTTATACAAATAAATCTGCTAAGATTCCTTCTTTGTACACTTAAGCTCATATAAATCCTCACACTATAACTCTTATTTAAACATCTTCAATGGCTTACACTATATTTAACCCTCTTTATCCCTTTCCGATCATTCCTACTCTTTGTACTCTTTCATTCAAGCAACGCTGCTCAGCTCCCAGCCATACATGAAGCAATACAGTTCAACTTCCAGCTTTTCAAGCAATACGATGCAATATTTAGCTTGTGGCTTGCAGCTCAGTACCAGCTTGGGGTTTTTTTTGGTTTTTTTTTTTAGAAATTGTGTTTTTGAAGCTGTGCCCCATAAAATAATCAGATTTTAAATATAAAAATATTAAAGACCCTCAAATATAAAGTCCCATTAGAGACAAAGCACAACACTTACAAAAATAAGTTTCCATAACCATAAACCATCTTTTTTTGAATGGCTGTTTGAGACTGTTTTTTCTGCAAATGTGATGAAATGATGATACCTTTCTGACTCTTATTGTGGTTGTTTTGTGTGCAGTATACAACGCAGTGGGACTAGCAGCGTATGAACTGTTTGACAACGTGGACTTTGACCAGTGGTTCAAGAATCAGCTTCTTGGAGAGCTACAAGTCAGCCATCACAGGTATTGTGTTAAAGTTGCATTTCCTTTGAAAAATGCACACAGTAATCGCCGCACGTCTGTCATGTTCTTGTATAATTTGTAGAATCATGGGTCACAGCAACTAAAGAATATTTAAGATATGATTCCAGCTCAAGATGGGCAAAACAACACAGATGCTGTTGGGTTTTATGTTAAGACTGTCACAGAGGAGTTGGACTAAGTCAGATTGCCTTTCTAACACTCCACAGTAATTATATTGAATAGTACAACAACGGAGTCTCAACAAATTGATTGTGTTTGGCTTCACCAAGGCAGTTTTATATTTCCAAGCTGTTGGATTGTACTGTACTGGTGTTCTATAATTCCCTCTGGCCTTTTTGCCTGCCATATCTTTTCTAAATGCGTCACTGTAAGGAAGGAAAACGATCCTTGACAAATTCACATTTAGCCTTTCTAATGTTATACAGCCTTAAAGCAATAGTTCTCGAGCCAGCTCCCTTTCAAATGGTTTGTTTTACTGTATGATCTGATGCATTGTGTTATTAACATTCCTGTCAGTGTGACTCAAGCTAATTGACTATTAACCTCAGATATTCAGTATCTCACAGTTCAGATATTGATTGCTGTCAGCAGCACGGTCATTGCATGCCAGAAGGCTCCTAAGTAGCTAAGTTATGCGTGGAGTAAATGTTTGTTTTGGTCACACTAACAACTGCACACTGCAACTATACACAAAATCACTCTAGCAGCGAAACATTTGTAGCATCATCGGCATCATAGCAGGATTGGGGAAGGGAGGGGAAGAAAGCGGCCAGACGAGAGGTAGTGACAGATATGGAGAACAACGAAGTCCTCTGCTCACCCCAAGACAATCAAAACAAAAAGCCTGCAGCACTCCAAAAGGTCGGTCACTCAGGTTGGTGTTGACGTCAGAGTGCTGCCGTGCTGCTGATGACGTGTGGCTCTACTCCCACACAGTGCAGGTGCAAATAAGCCCTGTCTTGTTCCTTGATCCTTATTGCTTTGGTCTTTCTCATGTTCACCTCACCTTAACGCTCATATTTGTCTTTTTGGTATTCATAGTTTTAGTCGATAGAAAGATGTCACCCAGTGTAACAGCCTGGCTCCAGCCATCAATTATTTCAGCTTGTTGCTAAATAATTAAAAGATGTTTACAGGGTAAACAAATAGTCTCCTCAGTGAAATTCATTACTCAATTACTCTGGGCTTTCTATTAACTGCTTAATAATATGCTTTTAAAATAACAGATGGGTCCTTGGAAGATAACCTCTTCGTACTAAAAGGATTGCTTTTACTAAAGCCAAGGTCAGTTATATGAATGACAGCAGATAATCTTTTCAACTTCCATTGACGTCTCTGTCGTGGGGTGAGGAGCCAGGCTGTGTTTCTGTCAGACTTGACATTTTCCTTGTTTTGAAGAGGCTTCTGCAATGGAAATATATAGGATATAGGATTAGTGATGATGCCCCTCACTAGGGTTGGGTATCGAGTATCGAGTATCGATTGGAACCGGGACTACATTTCAGATTCTCCCGGAATCGTTCAAAAGTTTAAATTTCGATTCCTAGTTTCAATACCCAGCCCGCCGACTGGAAGAAGAAGCCGCTGAACACCAACGAAGAAGCGTCCACCGGAAGTGTTTGCTTAACCGAGCGAGTCCAGCATGGATAGCAAGCGTTGGCAGTCTAAAGTGTGGTTTCAGTTTTCTAAAAAGAACGAAGTCTCTGCAAAATGCAACACTTGCGACAAGATTATTTTGTGCATAGGAAGGTGCACGACGAACATGAAAAAGCACCTCCTCCTAGTTCATGGAGTAGACATAAATGAGTGCCCCGTCTTTGACGCGCTGCGCCGACCGTCCTCCGCTGCCTCATCCTCCGGCTCCGGAGTTCATAAATTTGACATTTATATTGTAGTTGAAAACACCCCTGTGAGAAATTCATAGTGAAGTTCATAAAAGTAAAAAGTTTATAGAATTAAAATTGATGAAGAAGGTCAGACTATTTCATTCAGAAAGACCGTTGGTTAGTTAGCTCATTTAAAATATCCAAAACTTTTTTTGACCCTGCCTCTTAAAATAATCGGAATCGAGAATCGTCAGGAACCGGAATTGAATAAAGGAATCGAAATTGGAATCGGAATCGTTCAAATTAAAACGATGCCCAACCCTACCCCTCACAGACTTGGTTGCGTGCCCCTTTTACTGCGTGTCTTCACGCTGTCAGTATGTCATGGTTTTACATTCTGTCACAATTCAATATCTCATTCTCACCTCCCAGTGGAGTGCATTAGTCTCAAGAATATACTTCCTCCCCTGCTGGTCAGATGTATGAAGCCGTCGCATTAAGAATTCTGACATGCTCGATCAATGTCAGAAAGGGAGCACAATCATCCAAAGAATACACTGTAGGAAGGCACTACAAAGGCTTTTAGGGTTACTGTTTTATTGATTTTTCCACAACTCAGTCTCTACATGTAAAAGGAACCATCACTAACTAAATTAACCACTGACCTCTCATCCAGCCCACAACCCTTGTTCCTCTCAAAGTCAGTGTATTTGATCTAAACTTTGACATGATGATTCTCCTCCATGTGCTACAATCCATACGCACCAGTTATCTGCAGTCAATGCTGATTTATTTGATATGCCGGGGAGCTGAACTACACATTATGTCTACAGCATTGGTGGCTGCTGGTCTTTCAAAGAAGAGAAACTCATTGTCAGCTTGCATCATAAAACTCGATAAAACGATCTAAGGAAACAATATTAAACTCAAACAAGGAAATGTTGAAATTGTGTTAAACCAAAACAAGGAAATACTGTGAGTGTGTTTTCTTTACAGTGTAAGAAATGAACAAGTCATTTTGTGAAAAAAATACCAACAAATGGGTTGCAGTTTGTCTTTTGAGAAACGGTGTTATGGGAATGTATGAGAATTTAACAACGTTGACTCAGTCGATTTGTGATAAGTAGCTGATTCTGAACGTACTTTCTAATGCATTTGTTGTCAATGAAATGTTAACACAATCTTACATATTTGACCATTTAATTTTTGACATTTTAGGGGAAGCTGAGTTCCCTTCCCTTGCAGTCTTAGAGAAATCGCCTCTGGTCTACAGTGGGTTCACCCAATGATCAAAAAGTTAGGAAACCCTGTTCCATGCTACGACCCATGATAGAAAACTGTAGATCTGTATATTTCTACTGCAAATATTGCATATCTACTGCACATGTTACATTTCTGCTGTAAATATTACATCTCCTCTGCAAATACAGGTGTTATATTTTTATATTTATATCTTTCATATCATATCGCATATATTTTTAGTTCTTATTTACTTGTGCCTTCAAGCCGAGAGACGGGGCTCGTTATGCATAATGACAATAAAGACTTTTGAATCTTGAACTGTCACACTTTGTGGCAGTGACTCAAGAAGGGACCTGTAGTACCTTGATATCAAAGCTGACCATGTAGACATAAGTGTTTGTAGGACCGCTTAAGGCTTACCGCTCTCTGGTTCATTACTTTTCTAACAGTACTTTTTCTGTATGCTTGATAACCTTTTAAAATCCATAATAATATTTTGGCAATCTGAAATATTGTCAGCATATTTTACTTTATTTTATTCAAGACCTGTTTTGAAGAAAAGCAATCATGTGGGGAAATGTTCATTTTCATTGCAACTGCCGGACATCTTATAAGAATGAAATTTGCACATGTACTTGCTGTTACATGTGCTGCAGTTGAGCAGCTAATAATCTATTCTGCAAATAATAAAGAATGACCCAATACTTTTGTGCAGGAAGATTTAGATTCCTACCAAATGCTTGCAAATGTTGGGTTGAAGCCAATGTTGAGAGTCTAGATTTGCTTGTCACTGTTCTTTACTGCCAACAGGTTAGCACATACTATACTGTGTAAATAAAAACATCGAAAAAGCGATAAAAGGAAATCATTTTCATAAAGTGGCCCACTAGTCCCCTTAAGGTGAGGACAAACATTTGTGTTGATCTATAGGTTGAACCCAACAGAAACCCTCTTTTCATACTTCACTGGTATACTTCAAATGGGTATGTGTTTCCAACCCATCTTCTTGGCCTTGAAGTCTTGTCAGCTAAAACTAAAGCTCTAATGAGAATAGACTGAAATTTCCCCAACTTGGCAATATCTCACAAGAAGCAGAAGGACAACAATTATATTGGCATCTGCCAGAAGCCACATTCAAATCAGATTTTTTTGGCCGACACCCTTGCCTGGTTCACATTTGTTGCCGTTACCAGAATATTCCCAGATCATGCAGCACTCCCTGCCTTTCCATTGGATCGTTTAACACAGCTTTCTTATTTGAGCCTTACAATAATATACGACCATGCTACATGCTAAGCAGGAGAGGGGTTTCAAATAAAGGAAGAAGGAAAAGTGAAGTTTCTATAGATAAACTAGTGTCATTAGAGCAGCTAAATTAATGGCTTTGGACTAGAGGTCCACCTGTTCTCACACCTGCAGGATTTTCTGCTGCCCGACTGCCTCTCAGCTCGCAATGTGTCTGTTTCAGTTACCGTGCTATTTCCCTGGTGTATCGTATCATTTAGATGCTCATCAATCCTGGTTTTGTGTCATCTCCTGGGATATTTTGTGATATTCTTGAGTTGCAACTAAGTGCTCATTTATCTCCATCTGCAATCAGGCAGCATTACCACGGGTGACAAACGTCTACTGTTTTCTCATTTGCTCTGCATTGAGCTATAATGGTCTGTTCTAGCTGACAGAAGCCTTAGACTTAATAATATAGTGTTAAAGTTGCACCGATATGAGTTATTGATTATTTTTAGGATTTAAAAAGTCTTGCAAAGTGTTGCATCTTTGAAAAATAAATGACTCCAGAGCCTGCACTGCAGACGCACATCACAGCATGGCTGTTTGTACCTCCCAGCAGCCCTCAGGAGAGGAAAAAGTGAAAGCAAAGCATCCTCTGCCGTGTTGAACCTGTAGGCCGTCCTGTCCTACTCAGACCTCTACAAAACCCACGAGACAATGCCAGGGACTTATGTACTTCAAAATGGGGAGCCAGATGCACTCCATGACATCACTTGTTTGTGGACCTTCAGTGTTGACAGGCTGACGGATGTCCAGGTGTCCTTCCTCCTGTCCTCGAGGGTAGAGACTGCATACTTGACAGATTGACGTGGTCTCTGATCAGTACGATGATGCAGTTAAGAGTCAAGGTAATGAGCATTTGGCAACATCAACCTATGAAAAGCAACCTACTGTTTAGTCTACACCTTGACCACTGGAAATTCTGCATTCAACAATGCAAACGACAGAAATGTTTGGCTTAGGAACTATTTTTCATGATGTTTGAATGCAAGATCAGGATGACTTACAGTATATGAGGAACTGAAAAAGAGGCAAATCTGTTCTGCATCCGTTTCAATCATCAAACACAACTTATTCTGGCGTCAATCCTCACTGTACATGTACAAGCTTATTTGCTTGCTAATCTCTTCATCCTTTCCCCTATTTGGCTCGTATAGTGTCATTGTGCTTCTTGTGGGTTTCACTGATATAAGTTTGGGGCCTATGTAAGTCTGTCGATATCCCTCAGTAAGCAACATTCTAAATAATATCTGTCAGCAAATCTATTGTATGTGGTTTACACCTGTGGCTGAGCCTCAGGCCACCAGTAAAGCCCCATAAAATGAACTTTTACACAAACACACATACAACCATACTTATCCACACACACACACACACACACACACACCAATAATATCACTCATATTGACATCCCAGAATAGCTAGAAGGAGCTTTTTGTGTCATCTAGACAAATGATGAGATACAGCATGCGTTCTGTCATTCTGCTGTCAAACTCTGCCTGAATAGAGAGGCTGTGAACCACTTTGGCATTTTGTCATTGCCTTTTGTGGCTTGACCTTTTCTGCAGATTTTTGTTAGAAAAGTTATTCGCCCTCCTGGGAGACCAATAGATGCAGCAGTAAAAATGGGAATCTTACACTTAATTTTTATCAGTAAAAATCGTATTTGCCACTGTGGATGTTTTTTGTTAGCCTTGTACACCAAACATAATTGAGTTTGACACGTTCACACAGGTAAAATAAGAGCAAAAAGAAGCACCGTATTGAGCTTTTCATTGCTGTCGTACTGTGCGAGTCGCAGACTTTTGTCACTGCTGGGTTCATGACCCCCCCTCTCTTACCAATTTCAGTGGAACTCTCTTCTGCTGCCATTGTGACTTGGACAGCCTTTCAATGGTGTTGACACCATTAAGCGAATAGATTTCAAGTCCCAGTGAGGATACTGACATTTACTTGCAGTGCTGTAACTAAAAGGCTACACAGACGTGTTGTAGAAACAACCTGAATACCTGCCGTAAGTGGTCGTTTAAACCTTATACAAGGTCTGCTCGACCTTTCTGTTTGCTCCTGGATATTAGCTGTGAGAGACTCTTCGTATCCTCTGAAATGCAAGTTACTACAGAAAGCAATAACCATACCATTTGTGTGCATGTGAACGCACTAAATATGAAACAAAATAAGGATTGCATAAAGAACTCAGACTTTCAGCTACCATTCCAGTAAATGCCCTTCCATTGCTCCATATGGAAGGAACAGTGCATCCACTCAGTGATAATGTTTAATCCAGATTCTTTTATTCTGTTAAATTTTTGTACACATGGATTCTTCTCCATGTTTGCCGGAAAGATGAGCAGCTCTGAGAAGTTAAGTAGGAGGAAACAGATTTAGTGAGTCATGTCCTTTGACTGATGAACAAATATCCCATGTCAAGCTGACTTTTCATTCTTTTTCTCCACTTTTCCAGCACACCAGTAATAAACTCTGCCAGCTGTGTCCTCCCAGCTCGGGAAGAAATTTTGTATTTGTTGTGACATCCATACATACACCACTCTATTATATTGCTTGCAGACCTGGGAAAACTAATCTTTTAGTCACTCCAGCAGATGCATTGAGTGAATAATAATCAGCATATGGATTATGTCATCAGAAAGAATGCTGACAATTGTCAGGATTTATTTTGTGTAAGTGTAAACATATTTGCCAACAGTTGTTGTATAAAAAGATAAAGAATACACCAAAAAGCACCTGTAGACCTACCTTTTAGCGTTTGAGCGTTAGACAACAATTAGTAATCTGATTTGAGTATTTGTTCTTAATGTCACCATCTTGTTATCTGTGTGTCAGAAATTTGTTGCCAAGTTGTTGTTTGGAACCTGGTTATAGAGAGAGCTCTGGGAATGAGCCCATGGCCGTCGTCCACTGGCACTGCTGCACCTGCGCTATCAAGTTGGAACCATCCCATATAATGCTGCCTCCATAAAAGCCAGTGGAAAAGCAAAAATGCTTTTGGTGAAAGTTTTTTTTTTTTTTTTTTTTTTTTATCTCCCCCCCCACATGTATTTGGGAATCAATTAAACCAATTATCTGAACAAAACACAAAAACAAGCTTTTGTGTCGTGCAAACACTTTTCTCTTTCCTCGCACACTCACAGTGTTGTTTCCCCTTCTCAAAGTCCTGAGTCATGCTGTTGTTTAGCTTCTTCTGGCTGGTGGCCCAGACTGTTCTCTCTCTGGCTCCCTGTGGATATTTGACAAGAAGCCAACAAGAGTGTCACCCCCCCATGCTTTATCCTTCCTTTCTCTCATTCCGTTCCTGCCTTTCTCTCCTTTCCTTTACCTCTCCATCCCCTCACTTCTGTCAAGCCGGTCCTCGGATACGAACAAGGGCAGGTGCAGAGGGACACTTATTTCCTGCCCGATACAGCTGTTGAAAACCCATCAGTTTTGAACATGCAACGCCCCACATTTGGGGCATGCAGCAACAGGGTATTTTAATTCATATCACACACCGCTCACTCACCCCGTGGATTTCCCTTTTTTAGTTTTTCTGTCATAGGGACTCAAGCCTTGGACTTCAGAGGCTTGGCATGAGACTTGACTTGTACTCTAGAAGTTTCATTATAAAATCATTTTCTGGGCTATTGATTAGGCTGGGCACTGAATTTCAATACTTTTCTAGCGTTGACCAAAAAGCTCCGGTACCTAAGTGTGTTCTCAGATGGCACTAGGGACGGGGGGCCCCTCAGATTCATAGTTACACCCATCCATCCCCCTACTTTCCCAGCATGAGGCGACAAACATCGCTATAAAACAGAGCATTGATTTCATTGCATTGAAAGCTCAGCATGTGTGTTTAGGTTCATGGTGCGTTCAAGTTGTCCATGAATGTCAGACTTTCCAAGCTCCAAATCAGAATTTTAATCAGAATATCCTGTGAATCTCACCAACCCGACATAGAATCCATGCTATCTGTGAAACAGTAGCTACATGTTTTTGTTGTACTTGAACTTTGTAGTCTGTAAGGCTAGGAAGCACAAGGAACACTAAACTTTGAGGTTACATGTATTAGAGTTCCAAATTCTAACTTCCAGTGAACACACCATAAGGCAAACTCAACTATCACTTCCCAGGGTCCTAAAGAAGAACCGGTAGGGGCCTGTGCCTGTTCGTCATCATGAGGTATGGAAATGGGCATTGTATCTAAAAATTTTGAACAATACCCAGCCCTATTATTGATACACTGGTACCAGTTTTCTCACCAGTTCTGTCTTCTCTTCTAATTTGCTCATTCTTCTTATAATAATGTGTGGATCGATGGTGTCCTGTGATGGCCGTCAGTGTTTACCATTCAGGGTCAGGGCAGCTCTAGTTGTCTAGAAGGAGCGTTTTCCAGCATAATATCCAACCAGTGTGTTTATGAAGAAAATATTCAGAGCAAAGAATTGTTTACAAGTTCTTCATAGAGCCGGCATCTTGAGCTCTTAAAGTGCACCAGAGGACATGATTGATGCATTTAACTGTTTGAATTAATTGTGTTTTTCAATGATAAAAATGCTGTGGTCGTACTGGAGTTTTGAGGCTGTGAGGATATATTACAGAGTATAACTAAAGCCCCTTTCACACTGCATGAAAATCTCGAGTCAGCATTTACATACAGTGTGAAAGGGTCGACGCAGCATTTTGACATGGGTCAAACAATCCTCCAATTGACCCAGGAGTTTATTGGCTCGGCTCGGCTGCAATGTGAAAGGCGTCTCACGTCGACCCGATAACTTATTTGTTGACGCCTGTCACATCCTGCTTCAGTCACAGAGCAGCCTGTCAGGCTTTCACTGTGAAGCTCCAGAGCTTCAGACCTGCTCACTCATAAGATCAGTCTTCCTGTTGATCTCCAGAGACAGATCTCTGAAGGACAGAGATTTTATTCAATCAAAGAAATCAAATGTGTAGCGACATCATCGTTAATGGGAGCGCATAGTGAATTAGTCCTACGTCATTCTGGGGTAATCCCACCGATCAGGGAATCCTGGTGTGAACTATGGACTGTGTTTACATACAGCTTGTACAGCGATCTGACACGCCTTTTTTATTGATCATGGCAGTATGCATTAATACCAGTATTAGTATCAGCACTGCACTGGGTTTGTACACTTTGCAAAAGTGTCAAAATTTCCCGAAACAACAACGTTAGCATGCGACTCACTAATGTCCATGCTTTACCTCGCAGTGTTCCGGCACGCTTAAATCTGCAATGACAACGCAATGACACATGGGAGGGAGGAAAAGCGTCCTAATACTGAGCCGAGGCAGGTTGACCTGGGTTAGGAAATTCTGTGTCGACCCACTAATTTCAGTGTGAACGCGGTATAATTGTGTTTTTTGTATGCTACTAAATTTGAATAATTGTCTAAATCCCTGTTGATTTTATTTGTTATATATCCACTTCAATGTGAACCGGAAAAAGGGCCTAAAATTAGCGTGTCCAGTGGAGTGTTATGTTTCCATCAGTGCTGATCGGAGCTAGAGATGATGAGTACTGCAGAGATATTTGTGCCTGAAATGAATGCTGATTGTAACCTTTCCCACTAAAGATGAAAACCAGATGTAAGTAGATTTTAGTGGGTTTATTTTTTTTGTCCTGTGGGAACTTAACCCACACTTAGTGTGTATGTATCTATTCCACCAGATTAGACACAGACAAGACAAATCTTGAAGTTGGATATGTGAAATAAAAGCACAATGATTTGACTTTTTCCTCAGAACAATTTAAAGTGCGATCTCCACCAGACGTATGTGAGCAATTCCAGGATGAGCCATAAGCAATGGCAGATTTCATCATTTCAATTGCTGGCCCAGTTGTTTTTAATGAATCCATAAATGCTCTGGCTACATTGTGGAGATGAGATTAAAGAGACAGCTGGTTAATTTCTCTAAGTGTTGATGTAGATGAAGAGTGCAGAGAAGTTTGTGAAAGTATTTCTCTTCAACCAGAACTAGCTCATTTCCTCTTCTTTCTCTCCTCTCCAGATACAAGTTGATTCGCCGACGAGTGATTTGGCTAATAGGACAGTGGATCTCTGTCAAGTTCAAATCTGACCTTCGACCTTTACTCTACGAGGTCATCCTGAGCCTCATGCAGGATCCCGACTTGGTGGTAAGGCAGCTACACACACAAAGTTCTTTTTTCTTTTTTTTTTTTTTTGTAAACTGCTTATTATGATCGCAGTGGCAGCTTCCCCAGACAACAATTTGATTCGTAATGACTAAAATGGGCCCTTAGTGAAAATGCACAGTCAGCGACACAAACACAGTTCTCAGCTGAACAGCATGGAACCACAGATATTATGCTGCCAACTTTCTACAAAGCCAAACATAGTTAGTCGGGTTGTGGGAAGGTTTTTGTCATCTGATTCCTCAACATACTAATTTAAATTTTCTTTTGAATTTTTCATCAAGGTAATTTCCTCGAATAGTTTTGATTAAAAAGCTAAACCTCTCATGTACTCATTAACATTTTTATTCATCTGTGGCATTGATAAACTGCTGTGTGATCCTATTTGTGGAAATGTGGCCATTATTATGCCACAGTCATCCTCAATTCAAATTACATTTCACTATCCTTTCGTGCCTCATGGGCCATGCACTCGATTGATGTGTTTTCTTTTAACAGCATTTATATGAAGGAATGTGAAAAATTCTATACATTATTTACTATGCAATTCAGCATAATCTCACCATAAGATTGAACCGTTATGAGTAGCTGGGTTCAGTCTCTCTGCGTCTAATTGCCTTTTTCCATCTTTGAGTGGAGGAACTTTTAGATTGCATGTTTGCTTCTCTTCTCTCCCTTTTGTTTCACCACACATAGATTGTGATTATAATGTAATTACTGTCATAATGTAATCAAGATAATAATACACATATGGCAGAGCCCACGCAAATCCTATTAATATGACAAATGGGAGCGTAAACTCAATAATAGCATTTGAGCAGCTTTCCAGTGTTAATTGTATGTTCCCAGTTATGACATGTGCGACGGGTCATCCAGTTTGGGTACCGGTACTTTGTTTAAATTAAGCCCATATGGTCGTGCTAACAATATGAAATAGTATAAATAGTCCTAGTGAACCATCATTTTGCTCTCACAGCCGTTTACTCTGCGATGGGGCCTGATACCACCTGTTGCTATGGATTTCCAATTAAGTGGCCGGTCACATCGCTTGCATTTCATTACTTTGGCACCATAATAGAATTATTAGCAGGCAGCTTTAGTGGAATTAAACTTGTGCATGGAGCGTTATACACATTTGGCTAGTCACATAGATCCCCTCTGGATTTGATTTTATTTTGTATTTAGAATTATTGGTTGCATTTAAATTTAGGCAGCCAAATTAATCGTGATGTTTGTAAAGATACATGGAAACTATTGAAATTTTAATTTGCATCTGTTTCAAAAGTTATAGTTCTGACATGTAAAATGTGCAGAGATGCACAGTTTTTTTTATAATCCAGTGCCATATATTGTAATTTGATTTATTTTTTAGAGGGGAATAATGTCTCTTACAGTTTCAACTTGTATTTTTTGTCCTTACCTGAAAAGCAGTTGTTTCTTTGAAGATATAAGATAAGAAAATACAAAAGGCCTTCGTATGTTTGGAGTACTACTACTCTCAGTTTCAGTGGGCTTGCTCGCTGTTGCATCACTGACCAGCTCACCAATCATAGCGATTTCCTGATCAATACTGTCCAGGTCAATTAGAAACTCTTGGGCAGAATGAATTATTGATTGTAAACTTTTAATGGGCTAATGGCAAAAAACTTCCCCTCTGTCTATCAGTCCCATTGGTTATCAATATCTCTACTGTGGTCCTGCAGTCCTTGTTGTCCTGCTGGAAAGTGAATCAGTAAAGATATCAATTATATGGTTTTAGTACAGCTGTGGGTTTATCAAAATGACCATTTAGCTGCATGTGGGCTAAATGATTTTTCAGTTGGAGCTGAAGTGTCCATCAGACAGTTTGACAGTCAAAAAGCGGTTTAAATTAAAGCTGGTGCTTTTGATATCCAAAAAGCTTCATTTTTCAAAAAATAACTGTCATATTTAAGGATGTTTTTTTGAAGGAGAGAACAGAGATCTTTTTAATTAATTTTTATTTTATTTCTGCTTTATTATCTGCTTTTGTAAACACCCCAGCCCCTTGTCTTATCCACTTATTAATGGTTAGTCTGTTACTTACATTTCTCTTAATGCTATAAACAGAATATCCTTACTGTCTCCAAGTCGTAAGTAACAATTAGCCTTACTTTAATTATAGAAAGTGAAGTGTTGGCTTATAATATAACTGTTTGTCAAGCCTGTACCTTAAATGTGATGACTGAAATTTTCAAATTATCACTCTTCTTCCTGAGTTATCTGCTGTCTGTGCTAAATCACGTCTGCTTTTGCAAGGCAGATGATGAATTCTATGTCCTCTCTGGATATTATGTAGCCTAATAAAAATGTTTGTTAGATATTTTTTTTTTTTACATGTTATTATAAATACATTTTATTATACTATTATGCTCAGAATTGTACTTATTTTTGCCCTCAAAAAATTTAGATATCTACAATAAATATAGCCTTTGTGATAACTTCACATCCTGTGGGAGCTTTGAATGTGAAACAGTTTATTGGCATCCATCAGTGACATTCATGAGCTGAATCGTACATCACAGATGCCAATTGCTTGCAGCCTTCAATTGTACGAGTTTTTTCTATCCTCATTTCCTCCAATACATTCTCTCTAATAGCTGAATTATTTTCTGATTTAACTTAGATTCTCTGTAGATGCTAAAAATAATCTTTGAGGCACGTTTTAACTCCTTCTGTTTTCAGGGCATTTTCATACCCAGTGGGAGGTAACATGCTCTAGAATTTGCTGTTAAGCTTTGGCAACATCAAGCTGAGATGTTTCAGTCAACAGTTCGTCCCATTTCTGCTCACTTTCCCTTGACTGCACAAAGCTTTAAGATATTTAAATATGGATTTTATGCCACTCAGTCATGTTTTAGTTACTGTACAGATCCTGACTGACATCAGTTTTGAACTACACACTAATAATGGCATTTTCTTAAGGTCAGTCTGTCTCAAACACTTAAGATACATCTGGTGGCTTCACCTTGACAAACATGAATGTTAATATTTGATGTAACTCTTCCAATCAGTGTGAAACATGTTGTAGTAAAATGGTCTGAGACAGACTGTACATTATTCCCTTGTGTACCTGCTGTCATTTTAAATTTCACACATTACTCATTTATTGCTTTCTCTTTTGTCTTTGTGGTTGGCATCTCTTAGTCCCCAATGAAACTTTGACCAGTCATCTATATGAAATTTATCTTTGACTCAGGTAATAATTGTCAGGTGTTTACACCACCGGTTGAATTATTTTCCTAAAGGAAGAGTGTATGCATTTTTATTAGTTAACAAGCATGCTGTTTGCTTGGAGATACGACTATAAATTATACACTGATGCATGCATCATCATTTGGGTATCCAGTTAAGTTTTTTTAAAGGTGCAAACTTTCCAAAGTCAGAGCATATCTAGGATAGAGAGATTATAGCCACAACATGGCACTCTCAATAGCATGAACAATTTAAACAACAACATTTCCGACAGAGTTTACAGTGTATAACGGCAGCCACTGGTTAGCATACATGGAAGCTACATGCATCAACATCAACAACAACAAGACCAAGCACATAAACAAAACACAGCATAGCTTGGATGACAACACGCTGCTCTGCTCCTCTATGTGTTTACACTGCAAAAGTTTTGCAGCTATATGATTGCCCTGACTTTAGAATGTAGCTCCTTGTTACACATCTGAGAACCGTGTTCTCAGATGTCACTATGGACGGGGGATATGTCCCCTTCAGATTTTTAGAGATACCGATCTGTCCCCCCACTTTGCCATTATAAGGAGACAAATATCACAGCTAAAACAGAGGATTAATGTCACTGCAGCAGCACTGGGAGCCCAGCATTTGTGTTTGGTGCATTCACTTGTAAGTGAATGTCTATATTTCCATGCTCAAAGTCAGAATTTAAATGAGAACCCCTTCGGGAAGTCAGATTAACCTTACCAATCAGATATAGAATTCATGCTATTTGCTACATGTTTTGTTGTTGGGAGCTCTAAACGTTGAGGTTACGCTGAGCTGAGCTCCGACTTCAGTGAACACACCATAAAGCAAACTCTCACTCCCCTAAAGAGTAATTGGTAGCAGCCTGTGTTGATCATTAGGCTATTGTCTAGTATATCTACTATGATAAAGCCCAAATGACACAAAAAATAACTTATTGAGTTGATAATGATAATAACAGTAATAATGCATTAATATATTGATGATGACCATGATTAAAGCCTAAATTGTACAGAAGAAGTTATTGGAGTATTGAAAAAAGTATCGTTCAAGAACCGGTATCGAAACAAAGGCATTGAAATTGGCATTGTATCAAAAAATTTTGAACAATACCCAGCCCTACCATTCACACATTAGTTCATATGCTGATGGCTGTCACACCAGGGAAGTCTGGCTCCCTGTCAGAGCAGTTATGAGTTCAGTATCTTCTCCATGGTCACTTCATACTGACAGAGGAAAGAAGATCGACCCATTGATCTTTTGAGTAGTGGTCGACCCGCTCACTCAGACACAGCCGCACATGATGAATGATAATTTGCTGCAGCAAACGTTTTGATTCAGTGTGTTTATTAGACTCATCCATGTATTTCATCAAGCGATGTATTGTCTTCCACGCTTTACTCTAGAATTGAAATGCAATTTCTCTCATTTGGGTTTGAATTGCCAACAAGGCCGGTGCTGATGGCAACTGATGGGCCTCATTCATCAGCGTACTCCTTTTGTTGCTTCTTAATGAATGCAGCATTACTAAAACATTATTCTGTATTTTATGATCTTGCAAACACAGGAAAGATTTCTGCATGTTTAAATCCAACTGTGTGTCAGTTGAACATTTAGCAGTTTAATTTTTGAATGTAAATTTTTATAGGAGGATCTCTAATCCTCCTATAGAGTGAGTGAATGTAAGCCAGTTTTGTCATTTTAAATCTCTGTGGTAGATACAATGCAATGACATGAAGGATGAAATTTGCAGTGTTCTGCTATAATTTTCTTCTCAGAAAGATGATGAAACCTAGTCCCTGCTTTGTTGCGCTGACACGACTGAACCCATAGCATTTTAAATGTTTAATATAAAAGAGTTACACAGAATTAAACATCATTCAGTATGGATTATGCAAATATTTTCACTGTGTCAATGTGTTTTTAATGAACCAATTTCAAGGCATATTCCTTGAAAATAGAGCTTTTTTCTTCTGATGTCCAGATCTAAGAATTCATAACATGCACTCCTTTAACATGCTATGTTATGGTTATTGCAGTGTTGTTGAGTTGGATTGGTTTCCAGTACTTCATAAACACATACTTTTACCAAAAAAATGTATAAATGCCATCATGCATTTTAAAACTGAGATCATCATCCTTTGCGGCAGTGACAGGTTGTGCGCTAAAGACGTGGAACTTATTTTTGTTGGAGTTTTTTTTTTTTTTTCTCTCCTCAAAAGCTTGCCGCTTTAAATTGGTCACTTCAAAATTATGAAAATGCACCAGCTAGTGAACTGTGATACAACTGAGCTTATACTTTTTGTAACATGGTGCAAAATAAGTAACTTCCAGAAAGCAGACTTACCTTTGAAGTGAATTGATTGACATTGAAAGTTGGAAAAGCAGAGAGGATGAAAAGACTCCGACCACTTCAGTAAAGACGGCCTGTGTGTTTAAAAGACTAAACCACAAATGGGTATGTTCATGATTTATTAGTTGAAAAATAAAAAATTTAGCAGGCACAATTTCTTCCTGCAAATGCATGTGACCCTTCAAAAAGATCATTGTTAAGGTCTAAGGTTTACTATATTCAACAAATGTACAACTATGCACTTTAAGAAAACAAAGATTGATGATTTTTTTCTAACAAGAATGGGTTATGTTGTTCAACTCGTTGGGGTAGAATATCATGAATTTTTTTTTTAATTATTATTTTTTTTTTTTTTTTTTTTTTTTTTTGTAATGCCAGGTCCTGCTTTTGTCACATAGAGGAACACAGACCACTATTTTTTGCTCATTGAGAAGTATAACATGAAAGAATTAAATATATAAAATACCAACCTCTGTTGGGAAATTAAATAGTTGAATACATCTCAGTGTGTTTGGACTAAAAAAATACAATAATCAATTCAACCTCCCTCATCCACCCATAGATGCACTTTAAACATGCTGTGATATCATTGTTTCGGTTACATTACACTGCTTGAGTATATAAGGGTGGAGTGGCTACTTCCTTTTTGTAGCAGTAGACAGCCTGTTTTTAGCTGTTGTGTTGCAGGTGCACACTTCAGGAGCGTTCAGTTATTAAAAGCATTTCTATAGTGAGAACTCATTGTTTCTGATGCTGCCATTACAGGAAAATTTAATCGCTGCATGTGCAGCTGTGGCAATCTTCTACTGTTCATGTTTATGTATTTCTATATTTCTTTTGCTCCCTCACTCTATTATTCTCCACTTAACTAATCAAAGCTGCAGAGAGAGAAGGCATAATGAGTTTGTAGTGAACTAACAATCCACATGCAGTGACAGAAGCTTCATTTCTTTTTTCAAAATTTCTTTTCATTTCAAAATTAACTCTAATTTTGTTTTTTGTTTTTTTTCCCCCCCCTTCATAGGTTCGGATTGAGACAGCTACAACACTGAAGCTCAATATCCTTCCTGTACTAACAATGGATTTGATCACGCTATTCTTAAGGTTTAATATTTAAGCCTTGTTGCATTAGAATGCTTTATCGGTGCTTAGCTATGCCAAAGCAAATGAACAGTTTTTTAGTGTTCGCTGATAAACTGCTTGCACACCCGTCTTCAGGAGTTTGATTTCATCCTTAACTTATGACCACCTGTTGATGATTTTGAGTTCCGGACAGAGCAATTTCTCCCAGTGAGTTCATCATTGACGTCACAATAATCCAACCATAAATTAACTTAACCAGCTCTCTGTTTCTCCTTTATCTAACTCTTAAATGGTCCTTTCAATGTTTAGTACCTGGAGTCGATCTTCGGGCTGCTCTTCCAGTTGTTGCAGCAAGTGACGGAGTGTGACACTAAAATGCAGGTGCTCCATGTCATCTCCTGTGTCATAGAGAGAGTGAACATCCAGGTGAGATTTGAGATATTATACGAAAAAGATATTCCTCTGCTTTTAATTTCTTTACCGTTATCAATAGCAGTCTGTATATCGTGTCTGGGGAGGTATATTCTGTAGCTGCCTTGTGAAGAATAGCACCTCCACAAATTGTAGTTAGCGCTGTAGGGTACATGTTATGCTTTAAAAAACATAACGGGTACAGACCACTGAGGTGAAACTGTCGTCTGTCCTTAAATGATAACTAAACATTAATGACTTTTCACATGCTGAGACACTCGCTTGCCACAACCAATCATGTTGATGCAGCCTCCACCCTGCCACTGCAGTGCTTTTGTGGCCATATGGATTTTTTTTTGAGCATCCAATAAGTCGCTCTAATCCACTTAACTGCCAACCCTTAAAAAATTGACCTTCCTCTTGACCCCCCAGGCTCTTTTCAGATCCGTTTTAAGCACCTTCCCTTGACTTAAATCTTTCACGGAAATGGCTTTCATCCTTGTGAACTGTCAGTCTGGTTAAGTCTTCCCCAGTCATTGGCTATACTTCTTGAGTCAGTGGAAGTCCCATTAATATTCCAACTCTTCTCACGAGTGATTTAAAACCCACAATGAGTGACAGCAGCTGAGAAAACGAAGCAATGAAACTGCGCTTGTGTGGAAATGAACACAATGACATTTATGAGATTTCGCTCCTTTTTCTCTGCTGTCAGTGTCACAAAAGTCATCCTTGACTAGTTTGTCTGTGTTCCTCACTTTTTATCTTTCTGCTCAAGGCTGTATGTCGTTTTTACTGTTCCCTCTTTCCCTACCCAACTCCTGTAATCGAGCAGAAAGTCCCAGTGTGGGGTCTGCAGCCCGGCCACATTGACACTACAGGGAATATGAAAGGTTGGCACAAGTCAGCACAAGAAAATGGGAGAAAACTTTTTGAAGTTCATAATTCAGCACTCGGATGTCTTAGAATTGTCTGGTTGCACAGCAGCTGCACCTAGATTGCAGTGTGCCATGACATTTATTTTCCAATTTCACACAGGTATGGGAGTAATGACATCCATTTGGTTTGTGACCATCCAGATGTTTCGTGTTTAAAACAAAAGAAAGACGTTTAGAAAATATATCACTCGGGATAGAGAGAATAGTAGTAAATTCAGCCCAATTTAGTTGCTGTAGTATGAAATATGGATTCAGATGCAAACAATGCCATACCGAAGAATCTGAAGATTGTTAATGTGACTTAACACACAAGGTCAGCTCCGATTGTTTTTGATCTCTTGAGACATCAAGAGATCACCTCAGTGGAGTTCTGGTATTTACTGTCACACCGAGAAAACAAAAACAACAGCCTGTCCACTATTTTCTTTCCACATTGTTTCCACTAAAGCAGCTAATTTCAGCTGGGCAAAGGTTGAGGGATTTGTGCTTTTCAAGTTGTTCGCTTGTCTTATATCCTGTGTACTGAATATCAACAAACTTCCAGCCCAAATAGGCTACTCCTAGCGTGAGACTTGTATCATCTGTATTCTCCACAGTTGGCTCTAGCACATGTTTTTGCTACATATTTTTACTTTTAGTGTTTTACGTCTCAGTTTTCATTTGCTTCTGCTTCAGATCCGGCCGTACGTTGGCTGTCTAGTGCAGTACCTGCCCCTGCTCTGGAAGCAGTCTGAAGAACACAACATGCTCCGATGTGCCATCCTCACCACACTCATCCACCTGGTACAGGTACGGTGCATCCCCAGCATCCAGTGTTTGTGCGTCACGCTAAAGAAGGCACACATAAGCTCGGCGTTCATGCATTGAAGCGTCCTTGTCAGCCGAGCAGAATTCACCAGGTGTATGTTCATGCACCGCCTGCAGTGAGCGATACTGCTGCAGTCCTTTTGTATGTTTAGCCTCTGTTAAATTTTCTGTGTGCATTTCCACACTTACCATCTGTGCCACCTGTGCTAAAATACATTAATAGAATGAAATGTCACTGTGCCACAATGACATTTCATTAAATTTCACCTACTTAAATGTAATAATCATGTCATTCAGCTAGTGGCTGTAAAACACGAAACATGTTGATTAGAAGGGAATAAATGGTAAACTATTCCAATTAATTCCAAAAAATAATCACCAGTAAAGAGGACTCAATGATAGGCTTGATTAGACAAGTCTAGATGTTTGAGTGTGCTGATCTTTTCATCCAGTTTCTGTCAGATAAAAATTCACTGCCTGAATCATCTGCCTTAACACAGCACTAATTTGGCTGGCTCACCTTGCTTTTGTCGCAAGCCAGCTCTCATCTCCACAAGGATCACAAGGAAATAGCCCATTAACAAAATTATGGGACTAAGCAAACCAGTACCAAAAAGCTTTTACAGGGATTTCAACTGAGGTCCGACTTAGATAATGGTTCTACACGTCAGATAGAACCTTTATTTATAAGCCTATCATTCACAGTGAGTGGAGTTACCAGGTTCAGCATTATGACAGGTGCTACTTTTATCTGGCAATAAGTGTAGTTTTAGTAGTCTGGCAACAGGTGGCTGAGGTAAAAAAAAAAAAAAAAAAATGTCTGTTAGGGTGACCGAGGTCAGACGCATTTCCCTAAATGGCTGGGTTACCGTGACACCGATAAATTGTGACTTGGCTGGATAAAACAACTGGGAGAGAGGCTCTGTCTTTGCTGTTTTGTTATTCTCAGATTCAATTGCTCACATTATTATCAAACATATGGTTTAAACTACATTACAGTCATTTGCCTCTATATTAATCAGGTTTATCACTAGCTGAAGTTGAGAAGAAAGTAGCCAGAGACAGAAGCACTGCCTCAGCCTGCAGAAAGATTTGGACCCCCATGTGGCTGTCGTTGCATTACTTCACAGCGGGAGATGAAACGCTTAGTTATAAAGACACACTCCTTTTAAATGAGTAGCCTAGCACAAATACACATCTGGCAAACTGTGGGAGGCACTGACGATATACCGCTGAAGGCGCTGGGATTAGTGAATCATGTAACCACACACTAATGTAGGTTATAATATAATGCTGACATTAAGAAAAAAGAAGAAAATGTATGGTTGACGTTCTAGAGTTGCTGCTGTTTGTTCAACACAAAACAAGTGGTGTGTTGTAGCACGTGGAGGCACATGAGCTCATTTGATTTGTGTTCATTGGTCATAAAATGTTTAATCATAAAGACAAATGTTGTGTAGAAATGCAGTTAATAACATTTGTCAAGGTCAGCAATCAAGATCCATTTTTTGTAAGCTATCTTGCTAAATGAAGCTTTATATAATCAGTTTTAACAGTATTTTTTGTGCAAGTAATAATACAGGTTTACCTACACGCTGACAGAAATACATGGACATAAATTCACTGCACAGTTCATCGTCGCCGACGATGTATATCAAGACATTTCAGGCGGAGACGCGCATTAATCCTCCTGAACTGTGACATGCTCATCACCGCACCAGAGTTTGTTTGGAACCGGACCGAGACCAACTCTTCAATGGGGTCTCGGTCCGGTTGTTCCCAAACAAACCGTACCAATGGGGTAAACACTCCAGGATTCAATTCAACCAAACTAAACATGGCAGGTGTGAAAACTCCCTTTGAACTTGATGGTGCATTTGAACCTGGGCCTTTTCTCAACTAATTCAAGTGAATGGACAACTGAGCAACTCTTGTACCTTAAGGCGTGTATATTGCAGTTGGACTGAAGTACAAAAAGCCACAAGTTTTTACACGTCCTTGTTATTTGAAGTGGGAACAGCTGCAGCGTCCTTGCTCTGCTACGTGCAAGTTATATATTGTAAGGACAAGGTACTGAATGCTCTTGCGCCAGTAGTGTAGCTTGGGAACACTGTGCTCTGACAAGGTGTGCATTGTTTTCCACTCCTGGTCTTGCGAGGAACACCCATTAAGGCAAAGCATACAAAGTGCAGTCCTTAAAGTTCCCTGTCTGCTTTCTTTGTCAGGTTTTCCCAATTTGACTTTCTGTATCTACATGTTCTCACAGGGCCTGGGGGCAGAGTGTAAAAACCTGTACCCTTTCCTTCTTCCTGTCATCCAGCTGAGCACCGATGTTTCCCAGCCACCGCATGTATATTTGTTGGAGGATGGACTGGAGCTTTGGTATGGACTCACACGTTCCACATGCACGCACACTATACATTTAGAAGTTATAGAAAAAAAAACTCCCCATTGCAGACATTCATGAAGAACTTAATCTCCTTCCATACACGTCAGACCAAATTCATGCTATAGTTGCCATTCTTTATCCCTCACTCTCTTCTTTGTCTCTCACTTCACTGGTCCTTTTTGTGATATTAGTGATCCTCATTTACTCACTCATGTTCAGTCCATATATGGGCACCAAATGCAAGCTCTTTGCAGATAAGTAGTGGTAAATGGGCTCACTGGGACATGTCGTTATAATTTACTTTTTCACAGACATCAACTCACTAGGTGGGCAATGAAGCCGCTGATAATTCATGTACCTCACAGTCATACCCTTGATGTTGTTATTTTGGGCGCACACACATTTTAAAGAATCTGCTGTGAAACAGCACACTCTTTTTTTTTTTTTTAAGTAAATGCATTACAACCACAAAAGGTCTGGTTCAGCTGAAGAGAATTTTTCCGTTTTTTTCCTTTTCATTCCTATCCTATCATCCCCACTTAATGTGTTGTTTTGTTTGGTGGAGAGCTGCAGTGTTCAGCATGCTGGGTGTGCTTGTAGTACAAAGCCACGGTCTTATATCTCTGTCCCACCTTTTATTCTGCCTGATAAACAGTCATGTCCTGTTTGCTTGCTTTGTTTACAAAGTCAATGTCATTTTCTTTTGCTTTTATCTTTTATCAGCTGATTTTCCTCTCCTCTCTCTGTAATGTTCTATCTTGTTGTTTTTATATTAGTCTGTGGAACATGCATCAAATCATTCGTTTCTTCTTCTAGATTAGTTGTAGGTGAAATCCATTAACCTTTATGTGTTTTTTTGTCACTGTTTCCTTTAAGCTTTAAATCTAGCATCTCTGCTTAGAGCATGGCAGAGTATCTTATTAAATAAATTTCATAAAATAAAATACGTTTGACAGTATACTGCCATATGGTGTGAGGAGAGAAGAAATGAGGGCTGGTGAATTCATGTCATATTTTAATGTAGACAATTTTCCATTAAGCGGCCCCAACATAACTACAACTCAAACTTATTGTACTGTAGCAGTACCCTTTATGACTGATTTTTCTTCACTCTGAGCCAAAACATCCCTCTGCCTCCATCTTTTTCCAACTTCAAAAGGTATTATTTCTTCCCTCCTTGGTGATGCACATGTTCTTTTCTTCTTTCTGTCTCTGCAATTTTATCCCACTGTAATTCTCTTCCCATTTCCTTCCTTTTGCCACTTTTTTGCCAAATCTTTTGTTCTCCTTTATCACAACATCCCCCATTTTTATTTTCTTTTTCACTTTCTCTCCCTACTCCTTTCTGTTTTTTTTTTTTTTAACTTTCCCTTCTGCCTGCTCTCCTCATTCCCTTCCTCTCATCTTGCAGGTTGGTGACTTTGGAGAACAGCCCAGCCATCACCCCGGAGCTGCTCAGAATTTTCCAGAACATGTCTGCTTTGCTTGGTGAGCTCACATGAGGTTACTTTGTTTGCTTGGTCTACCTGGTGTGTGTGTGTGTGTGTGTGTGTGTGTGTGTGTGTGTGTGTGTGTGTGTGTGTGTGTGTGTGTGTGTGTGTGTGTGTGTGTGTGTGTGGTGTGGTGTGTGTGGAGATGAGTTTGAATCCCCCCATTCTGTGGAGTTTAGCATTGACATATAAATTAATGTAGGAAAGGAAGGTATGAACTCAAGATTTGTGCCACTATGACACATTTTGGATTGTTGACTGATGAGCATGAGGTCAAATAATGGCGTCATGTATAATAGGGATAAGTGTTATGTGTGTGTGCGTGTGTGTGTGTGTGTGTGTGTGTGGTTCACAGGAGAGATGCAGAAATTATTTCACCATAAAAAAAAGTGAAATGGGGGGAGAAAAAGCTGGACAATCATACAGAGTGAACCAGCGTTATATGATCAAATACGTTTAAAAATTCAGACAAGCTGAGAGAATAAAGATGGTAAGTTGATGCAACCCATGAACACTGACTTAATGTTTATAATTGTATTCCTTGTTGATAGCGGAGCTTGCAGAGATCACAGTTGTGGCTTTGCAGTACCCTCGAGGCGTTAGGGCCACTACTCTGGGTCTGTCGACAGCTGTGAGCGGTGGCAGATTGAATGGAACTGGCTGGATGATTTATCACAGGCCTGGAGCGCTGGGACACCTCACTTACTGTAGTGTGTAGACGTGTGTGTGTGCGGCCTTCAGTGTGATGAGGAGCAGTATTGATTTGGTGCTTCTGCACATAAAGAGTGAGTCAGACTAATATGAACACTAGTGTAGCCTGATCGGCTTACTGGAGCATTTGATCACTTATTGTGTGGATAGGGAATCCATGAGACGCAGAAGAGCAAGAGACTCAGAAAGTCTGTCACGGATGGATGAAACGAAGGGGGTAAGATTTAGAGAGAACTGAGAAAAGGGGATGACTGGTGAAACATAACAAGCAGGTGGTGGATAAAAATGATTTAAGAAGCGATGGCAGGAAAATTAACGAAGAACAAGAAGTGACGTGCTGTAAAAGGTTATACTCTGGAGGTGAGCTCGGACATGGATGGGTGGAAAAGTACGGAGGCCGTCTTGACTTTTATATATATGCTGCTGAAGAGAGGAGGTCAACTGTAGCAATGAGCAGCAAAGGAGAAGTAATTTATTTTATAAAGCAGCACAACCATGTAATTTTAGACCAATCACAAGCAGTTACACAGAGGGGGAGGTGACAAAACAACTGCTGCAGTTGTGTTTTTTTAAATTCAGTTTAAGGCATGCGGTGCAGGGTTGTCACAGTTTGAGTCCACAGCAACAACACTGACACATTTTATTACACCATGTGTTTCTAAATGCAAGGACAATGAACCAGGTAAGAATGAAATAAGATTGCTGATCAGTCTGTGTTCGTTCACAGAAGTCAGTGGGCCGTTGCCTCAGCGTGATTGATTAAGATATGGCAAGTGATTAGCACACACTGATTGGCTCCCATATTACTGGTGTGAGTGGCTAGTTTAATGATGGACTGAAGGAAGGGAGAGGGACTGTGAAATTGGTAAGACGGAGAGAGAATGATTGGTTGGATCAGGGAAATGCTTTGGCTGAGTTTATAGGTTTACCTGCAGATGTGCACTGATTTGTGCGCCATTTACCTCGAACAGATACACGCTCAAATCAGAGCTGCAACGATTAGTCACAAATTAGTCTGCATCAGATAATCAAAGGCCGCTTTCTTTGTCTTACGTCAGAGTAAATTAGATATATCTGTATTGTTGACTGTTGTTTGGAAAGAATAAGACATTTCATGATGTCACCCTGGAACCTAGAGTTTTTCTTCACAGGCATTCACAAGTATTTGTCCCTGTTCTCAGATGTTTTACAAACCAAATGATTAATCAAGATAATCAACCACTCCTTTGATGCAGCCCTAGCAGTAATAAATATTCCTATCTTTGTATTTAAAATATACCTAAATATGTAGGACCTTATAGTCTGCTCTTACTGTCTATGAGCAACAACCCAATGTTTAACAATGTCGTACCCACGTCCACCTTGGTTTACGTAACTTCAGAAAAAAATAGGCTCATTTTTGACCCAATTTCACTTACTATCATTATTATCTTCTGTGCTACTACAGAGACACATTTTGGGTTCTGTGGAGATGAGTGCTGCTTTTCTCTGGCTGTGAAAGACACCTTAAAGCAAAGGGGAAAAAGCTTCCACATCTTTTCAGATGCAAGATATCAGCATTTCATTAGTAAAGTAAAAAAAAAAACAAAAAACACAAAATGATAAGCAGATACATGGTGGATGTTTTTGTCCCTTTGTTCTCAGCATTTTGTTTTTTTTATGCAAGTCAGATTTTAACATTCATGAGGAAAAATGTGAAACATTGAAGTGGTTTTCACTGCAATTTCTTCTGATGCTGCTTTTGCATCATGCATGCTTACTGAAATACTGTTTTTCAATATCATGTCATCCTTAGAAACTTTCTGTCTTCTCGTTTTTAACTGTGCTCTTGTGCCTGAGATTGATTGAATCTCCCTTGTGTCTTTAAATTTGTGGTTGCAGTCTGCACGTCATTAACTATTTGACCGATACAGCAGTTGAGAAACGAATTTAAAGTCCAGAAGCTGTTTTCAAGCTGTTTTCAACCTTTGAACCAGTCTGAGATTCTCCTCTCAGCTGTTGGTTCCAAGGTCAGGAAAGATCTTTGTACCTCTGTGAATCACAGTTCAGACCATCTTTAATCTCTACCAGTTTGTCTCGTCTTTGTTCACCATATTTGCACTTTCCCACCTTCAGTAACGTCTTAAAACCTTGTTTTTATCTCCAAACAAACTAGTTTTGAGTATTGTTTCACTGTTGTCCTACTCCATGTGTCTCTGTCTGTCTTACGTTTAAAGCACATTAATCACATGTATGTAATAATTACGGTAGGTTGTAACTATTAGAGGGAAAAATTCAAAGCATCTATGATGAAAGATGATAGCTCAGTGGTAAGGCCAGAGGTCATGACTAATTAGCACACTGTTTGAAAAAAATGTGTCCTTTTAACACTGTACATGAAAACAAGTGGATAATCATTGTAGTCTTAACATTCTTGCATTTATTTACTTATATTGAGGAAGAATCTCAAAGAGGTGTTTTTTGTGAAGCTGGTTAGTCATCATCTTTGGCTGGTTTTGACCAGATCATTCTGTGGTTCATTTATTTAGTCCATGGAGGGCAGCGGAGGGATGCATGCCATTGAGAAAGTCTGGCTTGGTACGGTGTTACAGCTTGCCAGGTGTGTGGCCTGGCCTGCCTGATAAAGAACGCCGCTCCATCACTGCTAAACTGGAGCAGCAAATTCCCTAATTAGAATGTCAAGAGCCTCGCCTTGGCTAAATTGTTAGACCAGCACTACGTCCTGTATCACTGCCACCACACTCACACCACACTTTTTTTCTTGTTGGCATTACACTGAGCAAGTGATGGAGCTAGAATATCCATTCATTTTCATGTCATGTTATGTCACTTACTGAGAAACTTCTTTCCAGAACTCAACTATGATGCATTTCAATAACTTGTTGTGTCTGGCCAACAAAGATAACCACTTTACAAAGGAGTAAAAAGAGGAAAATGGCAGTAAACCCTCACATTTAAGAAGCTGGAACCAGTAAATGTTAAGGATTACTCTACTTCATTTTCCACCAAATGTATCCTCACTAAATAATCTTTCCTACCTTTCTATACTTTATTGTAAATAAATGAGAATAGACAAGACAGTTGCAACTTGACCTTGTTGAAGTGGCTTTAAAGTAATAATGGGATAAAACTGGGCAGTGCAAAACACAAGCCTCATGATCATCCCATCAGTTAGCAATTACTGCAGCCAAAGACTTGTCAGACCTTCCTCACGAAGATCAATGATACTGTATTGAGAGAGCTTTCAGCCTCATCTTTGGCCTGTGAAAGAAAGTCATCTCACAGTTAACTGCCCAGCTAATGTGCTCCATGGATCAATCTGGACATCCCCATCAGAGGATAACCTTTTTATTACAAGCTTCCCAACTCGACGTAATGACTGATTACAGCTATCGCAGATGTTGGATTTATGTGGCCGTACTTACCACCAGGATGGAAGGAAATTGAGCAACATATCGAACGGTTGATCATATTGTTGATTTATTTTGATTCTGTGTTCATCTTTTCTCAAAGTTTGATATTTTTTTATATAATATAATATATTGAAGTTTGATATTATAGTGATCATTGTTTTTTTTTTCTTTGTACTGTCGTAATAGCTGTTGTCCTTGTTCAACCTTGAGCTGCTATTGCATCAACTAAAATTAGATGTTTCAGAAATTTCCTGGACACATTGCTGGGAGGTTTCTGCTATCCCGTCTTTGCTGGCATCTCATACAGGGGTGTCTCCCGATAAAGTTGATTTTTGCCGCTTCAGTGCCTCCCTTGCTGAGTTTTTATCGGCACTCTCATGCACGATTACTCGTCCATGACTTTTCAGAGACTTAGTCGCTCGAGCTCCAATGGGAGTCAGCTGCAACTATAGCTGTTGGCCATGTTGTTTTTTGTGTTTTTTTGCAGTGAGTCCTTTGTGTGCAGTAAAGCCTGGCAAAGCAAATGGTCTCTGGAGAGCTGCAGGGGTAAATCTGTACCTCCAAGAAAGTCTTTAAGGACTTAATAGGTATCTATGCAGGAAATAATCAGTAGCACGCTATAATAAAATATGGTTTGGTGGAGGTTCTCTTCATTTTCAGGTCTTAACTTAAAAAGAAATACAATGGAGACTGGTCAGTTTTCCTTTTAGATTACTTCCAACCTCTTGGGCTAAACTCAGTTCAAACCCTTTGTGTCTGTCTGGCTTGAAAGTCTCCAACAAACGTCTGCATGTCCTTGTAGTGCCTCAGTACAGATTTTGGCACCACTTTTTGGTTACTTAGCAAACATTGCCATCCCCATCACAGACGGTAAAGCAAAAATTGGGTTTGGGAGATTTTTTATTTGTTGTGTCCCCAACAACCATTACAGGCACTTCAGAGGACGTTATCACAGTCAGATGTGAGGCTCATTTTCCTGTTAATGTTGATAACCGAAGCGGATTGGGCAGCACATGCCCAGGGCTATGAAGGATGAACTGACTAAAGCTTAATCAGTGCTTTAGCAGCTGTTTTTGTGACTATTTGATTATAGCGGGAGATGGTGTGTGTGTGTGTTTGGAGGGGATGTTGTGTCCTCACTTGCCTCTTTGTGAAATTTAATTGCTTTTATAGTATTGATTTGGCTAAATAGCCTATTCTGTTTTACAATAATTAATATTCATAAGAGGTTTCTAGCATTCTGTCTATGGTCATTTACAGAATTGTGAGAACTAAATATAGAAATACTTTTCAATATAATCCAATCCTATCCAAATCAAATAAAAGCCATGAAAATGACCACACTTCAATAAGCACCTCTTTTGGACACTAAGTGTATTATTGCATTTTAACCTATGATGCCTGCAGTGTTGTTTGTAGGAGGAACTAAATAGAGACAAAGTGAGAAGCAAATACAAGTAAAGTGTATTTTAATCATTAAAATATGACTGACTTCTAAAACTAGGGCAACTCTAGCCTGTAGCGCACATGCAGGTGTAGTTCAAAAAAAGCTTCCCCAAGCACCCCCACCAGACTCTTTAGGATTCCTTTAACCTCTTGGGTAAGAGTAAAAGGTAATAAACCCTATCTTCTTCTCATAGTCACTGTAGCTGGTGTAGCATAGTATTCTTAATGTACAGTAACAGCACCAGTCACTTCTAATCTGAGGTACCTCATCCCAAGGTCACGCTTCATCCCAGATTTACATTTTTGTCACAGTAAAGACTTGTATAGTTTGCCTGCTCTCTGATCTGCAGTAGCCTTCTATCTGTGCCTGCGGCATTGGTGTTGCAGCTCACTCATAAACGCTCCCCTCCATGTTTGTGTCATCCTGGCCCTGTGGAGTCCAACCAGTGGCATCTGGGCTCAAAGCAGTGATATAAAGATGTTGATCAGCTGTCGCTGAAGGGTTTCTATGAGAGCTGTTCAGGCATATGGCACCAGCTGAAGGCCACCAGTGGTTTAAAGCCTCCTCCTCTTGTCGACTCTCAGTTTGTTTCAGTTACACAGTCTGGCTCAAAGTGGATGACAAGTGCTTTTAGCTCCTGTGCTTTTGTGTTGGGAAGATGTGAGGCTGCCCTCAACGTTTATTACTTCTCAAGCTTTATTTAAATCTGCACTTAATACATGCTGTTATTGTTCTTTCACCTCTGCTATGCTTCAAGATTATATTTGTTAAAAATCTATTATAAGTTTTTATTGTACAAGTACACACCCATTTGCACGTTTAAGTTTAAGCACTATCCATACCTTTAATGCAAAATTGTGCCCTTTAACGCAGCTTATGAGCCTCATTGCCAAAACAATGCAGTTCACTGCGACATAGCTACACACACACTTATATAATGAATTTATTATCATCCTCTGGGAGTTGGTGATAACTGAAGCTCATATTTTTTGGTTTGAGAAGCTTATGAGTTGATGGATCACTCCTCCGCTTCATGCCAACTTGTTTTACAGTGAAGGTGTGCACTTGAAAACAACAACAACACTCACAGTCTGGGATATTAAATCCCAATTACGTTCCTCTCAGTCATGTTTAAATTTCTTACCTGAAGTTTTTAGGAATTTACCTCTTGGTCGTAACTTGTAGCTCCCAGTCTGAATTACATTTTTTCTGTTTTCTCTCTGTAATCTTTACCAAACAGGTCATTGCAGTCAGACCTAAAAAAAAAAAAAAAAAGTCTAATTATTTTTCACAAAACTAGGCCATGACCGTGTTTGAGCTCTAATACCATTAGCGCAATATCTTTTGTGAATCAGACCTTGAGATGGGTGAAGTGATGCACAATTCATGGTGCTGTCAGCGGCTTCAGTCCATTCTTTGTGAATTTGGCTGCTGCCATTTCTCTTGGCAGGTATTGTGAGGCCAGTGGGAATGACTTTCACTTTTAATAATGTTTGATGATGAAAGTATCATTCTGCTGTTAATAGAACCAAACAGAATTCAATCATTCATTCGCCCCATTAACCAGCTCACAACAAAAATGATTTCAGTCCCTGTCGAGGGAATTTTAATATATAGTCTAAATTGCCCCGAGCATAGGAGAAATAATGTGAGCCTGCGAATACATGAGCCGCTCTGTTGACTAGAGCTACTAGATCAAGGTTTCACCTTTTTTATTAAATGAAAATGATCATCAAATTGTTTGTGTCGTTTGCTGAACCTCACTCTTATGATGGGACGTCTGCACTACTGTAAAACAGCATCCAGTGTGCGAAATACGGGGGGGTCCGACCCCCTGATTAACCCATCAGACCCCCTGAAAGCCTCAAAAGCAAACTTTTGAGGGGGTCTCAAATTTTGTAAAATAAATCATAATAATATATACTACTGTCACTAATAGTCATTAAAATGTTTTCTAAGCTCATAATGTCCGATATTCAGAATTCAATATTCACAAAATAGTTTTTGCCAAGCGGAGCCAGCCAATCTTGTACCCGTATGCAAATTAGCCATGTGCTTTTGTTTTCAGTTTGATTATAACATGCAACACACTCAGCGCGTTACATACACCCATACACACCTCACCACTGAATACTGATTTCTTCCCATTTACACAGCTAACCAAGCGGACTCGATTCACTCTGGGGGGCTGAAAGTTGCAACACTGTTGCATTTATCACTTGGTTCGGTTCTGCGTTCACACTGCAATTTCTGAATCGCACCAAACTTTCTGAGCGTCAACAGTCAGTACTATGTAACGTCACAGACTACAAACAGGGATGAACTGGCAATCTTGTATTGTGCTTCATTACATTATTTGAGGGAATGCTACAACGTTAATGTTGCCTACCTACATACTAGTGAACGCAACCGTCACTAATGCTAACGTAGTTCCTCAGGGATTGAAGCTGTTAAGTCTAGTGTTGTTATTTAATTATTTCTGCATTGCTTCAAAAATAAATTCAAACACTTTATTGCACCGTATGCACGTCTCTGCCCCCAGTTATTGTCTTGGAAACCCTCGTCCTTGACAAGTGCACTGATTGTGTGTCGATACCTGACAACATCTATATGTCAATCGAAACCCCTCAAATAATTCACAATGTCATCATCTCAGTTGTCTTATGAAATCCATTTTTATAGGGTTTGTGACAGATTCAAAGTGTTTCAAATTCTTTCCTTGCTATCCGCAATGAATGCTGAGCAGCAGTAAATCAAAGTGTAAAAATAGATCAAATATAAAAAATAAAGACATCTTAAAGTCAAATAAAACAGCAGTGTGATAAAAAGGAAATAGACAATATATACAGTAAAAATATAGGCTGTACAAAGAGGTTGTTCAATGTGCAATATTTGAGCAGAGGTAGTGCATGGTTGAAGACTCCAGTCAGCTGTTAAGGAGTCTGATGGCAGAGGGAAAGAGACTTTTTCAGTCTAGATGTTCTGCATTTCAGATAAACAATGACCTGCCAATTGTTTTTGCCAGTTTTCACCAAAACCCACATGTGTTTGACCTCATTCTTGGATTGACCTTAACTATACACAAAAACTGTGTATTCTGAAAATTTCCACACATTTCACGGTGAACTCAGTCTTGGTAGCTTGATACATGCCTCTGTTTAAATGAGCAAAGAAATGAGAATGTAAGTTTCAGAAAAATGTTGCACCTGCTTAATTCACCCAACACCAAGCTCATCTTTTCACCTCCTCTGCAGGACTGCAGACCTGTCATGCTCTCCTTATCCGATGACACTGTGTGTCCTTGTTCACACGCTGTTAAGCAATCTGTTGCCTTTGCTTTATTCTCTAGAAAAATGAACGACCTGGCCTGACCACAGGAAAGCGTTTGTTGCAGCAGAGCTCTTGTCTTTTCCCTGTCTGTTTCCTCTTGATGCTCTACATTACAGTACCCATACTACTCACAACGACAGTGGAAACAGAACAATTGCTTTAGTGCACATTTGATGCCACTTTGACTTTTTCAGACCATCAGTCTTTGTTGTTCCTGCTTATTCTTGTTTTTGGACACGTCTTTGTGGCTGATTTGTCTTTTTGATCCATGCTCACGTAACACTGCTTGTGTTTAGTGTAATGTTGTTCCCTACCATGTTTGTTGTGTTGACTATTCATGTCGCTGATTTGCTGACTAAATAGTCCCCTGGAATACATTATGCACCTGCACAGATGGTGGCATGCATTATCTTCATTACCTTTCTGTGGCTGGCAGATGGCTAGGGAAAACGTATTGCGTGCATCAACATTAGTATCACCTGTATGAACTGTGAGGTGAGACTGGACCTCCTCTTTTACTGCTTACGACTGACTTTCTTCTCTCTTACAAACTTTGGGCAGGAAGAAGAACCTTCTTTGGCTTTAGGTGATTCAGAAACTAATGTGTTTGAAAATAACATTTAGTGTCACAGAGGAACAGGGTCAGTGAATAATTCTTTGAAGGTTTCAGGTCTTTAGGATTTGATTTTTTTTTTTTTTTTAAATGGATGCTCTTAGCATGATCAAATGTGCATAGAGCCATACATTTATTGACCGGAATCATGTTTTTTATGGGTACATTTTTAATAAATGCAGTAGTAGCTCTGACATGTTTGTTTAGTGCTTTTAATATTTAAACATGTAATTAAAAAAATATAATAATCGCACACTGCATGCACTTAGGAAGCA
Source organism: Synanceia verrucosa (assembly GCA_029721515.1). Lineage (NCBI taxonomy): Eukaryota > Metazoa > Chordata > Actinopteri > Perciformes > Synanceiidae > Synanceia > Synanceia verrucosa. The sequence goes on along the minus strand of CM056551.1, from coordinate 19,241,941 downwards.
AGTAATCTTTATGGTATTCTTTCTGCCTCACTAATTTTGAATCTCTTTATTTCTTAGTTAATAACTTAATAGCTCCCATCGGGTATGAAAAATTAATAATTTTTCTGTGCCAAATTTCAATGCCCAAGTGTCTGTGAGTCATTAATCATCAGGGGATCCCTAATATTTTTATTGGGACTTCTTGCGCTCCCTTTCAGACCCATTCATAAAGTAATACACAATAAGATGTGTTCTGAGATTTAACAGATCTAATTTTACTTTATGTAATAATAAAATGATGTATAGGTTTCAGTTTATCCACAATGTATGGCCTCTGTGTGCATGCAGGGAACTAGCTGCTATACTGGTTGTTAGAATTAGCCGCCCTGTCAGCATGTTTGAAGTAAACGAACCGTTCTAGGTGTTCAACTCAACTACACTGTCAGCTCCTATTACTTTCAGAGTATTCACACAGATGTTAGTCTCTGTGTATTTACAGATGGTTTGAATTTTTTGGGGTGTTGGTGTTGGCATGCATATGTGTGTGTGAGTGAGAATCCTTTATTTCCTGTGTTCATCAGCTGTCTTTCTCTTTTCTTCCTCACCTCTCACTTGTTTGTGCCAAGCAGAGGCTATTCCAGGCATTATGGCCTGTTACCATGCCAGCTAATATGACCGTCAAACCTACCTATTTCCTGCTGTGTATGTTAGTTGTGGTGTACATTTAGGCCACCTCTTACTACTCATGACCTCCTCATTCTCATCATGGATGCTGTCTATTTGCAAACTGAACCATGTTCAAGCTGTATAAAACTCCTCTTCTTTGTTGTGTTTTTCTGTTGTTCCTCACAACTTCTTCCTCTCGTCCTCTACATCTCGTTTATTTTGTCTTTATCATTTATCAGTGCCTATTATATTGACATGTAGAGCATCAATACCTGGCACATGGAATACCATTTATTGCAATTCACACAATCTTTGTATGTCACTGATGTTGATATCACAATGACAGTGAAATTAATCCCTAAGATGCTGTTAATAGTTAGAGCCATGGAAAGACTGGCTTCAATATCCAGCACGTACAAAACACTTACACTGGCCACAGTGTTTGATAGTTTTACTATGAGGGCATTTTCTCCTCTTAATGCATGCTTTATCGGTGCATGTTCACCTTTTTCAGAGTGAATTGTTTTTGAGGTTATACTCTCTGAGCTTGTTATAGCGTATCTGCTCTTTTACGATGATTAAATGTTTGGCCTGCTTTGTTGCTCTTTTGCAGAACCAGTTGTTGTCCCCTTGAGTTTTTTGTCTCTACTGTTAGATTATGCTTCGATTTGAATCCTGTTTGAATTTAGCCATGAGTTATAACCTCTCACTCTGCTCCTGTTAAGTATACTGTAAATAAAAACAGATTTTTGTGTTCCCTACATCTGTGTAATGCACCACAATGTTAGAATACTTAGACGTTGTGTATACAGTGACTCCACAAGTCCTATCCAGCACTCATATGCAGGGCTTCACTCTGTCTGTTAACATGAACTCAGACAGCAAAGGTCAGACAAACACCAGAGACAAAGTAGAAAATATTTAACGCTGGGATAATGATGCTGCAGAGGCAACAGCTTGCTTAATAATTTAGCTCGTAGTTCTTTTTAATAGTCTAGCACCCTCTCCTCAATGTACACCGTTAAACAGACACTTGTGTTTTTTTTATTGAAGGCATTTAAAGCTATTGCTGCAATGATGCAGGGTTTTTTTGCATCATTGGTATCTTCATTTGTGTGGTTAAAACAAGCTCATTCAGTAGATTTGTTTTCCTTTAATCACCACGTTGAGTCAGGTTTTTTTTTTGCCTTCCTTTTAGCATAAGTGAGAGCAAGAGCACAACTACAGTAACCTTGGATGAAGTTGAACCTCAGTTTCAAAAACTTTCAATTAGACCATCCATCCAGTGTGAGATGCAGCGTAAATGTGTTAGACCTCGGACCTGCCTTGAACTACTCAATGTTTTTTTCTCAGTCTGTCTGCTGCCTGCATCAATTAATCCCTTTTGCCCAGTTTGGTAAAGTGTAACATCTGATGCTCTTTTTCAGAGTTGAGCTCCGAGAACCTGCGCACCTGCTTTCAGATCGTTAATGCCTACTTATATTTGTCTGCCACAGACTTCCTGCAGGTAAGTCACACATACACTTTTCTGCCACACATTGCATCAGACTTCCTCATGCTCATATATACAGTATGTATATATTTCCCACAGAACTATGCAGAATCATTGTGTCGAGCTTTCTGCGACCTGCTGAAAGACATCACAAATGAGGGACAGGTCCAAGTGCTCAAGGTACCACACTCTGTCACACAGAACTGTATACATTATTTCTGTTTATTCACTGTCTCTTTCTCAAGAGTTCATCTTTTTATCCTCCCATTTTATCTTTCACCACTGTTTGTTGTATCTGTGTGGCTCAGTGAATAGCAGATGCACTAGTGGTGGAGTCAAATGCTGTACACACATTTATGACAGTGTTGCTTGTGATTTAACACCAGGTTATGATGCAGGATGAGCCTTGATGTTCTCACAACTAAAACATTCTTTGGGAAGTATGGCGGAGGGTGCCTCAAGCAGCCACGTCTGTCCTGCCAGCTACTTTTTATATTTAAACATTAAAATAATGGATTTTTTGAGAGAAACTAGCAATGCTATTTAAACTATGTAATGAATATTATTTATATCACCACACACACACACACACACACACACACACACACACTTACTTAGTTTAGAAAATATCTGTTCAACAAATGTTTTTTTTTAGTTAATTTTATTTTTTGGTTATATTGGTATCTGGTTATACCAATGGCATAAATTTATCATCATATTAGTGCCATTGGCTATCATAAATCCCCACTTCTGTGGGATCCCTCAGGGTTTAGTTTTAGGGCCTTTCAGTAATTAGCCATGCTCAGTTTTGTTTAATAATACAAAATGAAATGGAGCCTCTGGGTGATAGCATGCTTTTCCCAGAAAGATAATTGCCTCTGATTGTGATTGTTTCTATTACTGGCAAATTTATGTAATAGATGCTATCAACAGTAAGCTAACACACTATGAGTGTGTTCTGCATGTGCAATGGTTCCGTAAGTAGGCATGAAAAACGATGGATTAAGATGAGCACGGCAGTCTTTTGTTATCTGGCTTATGATTGGTGTACATGTCACTGTGCACGTGTGCTGCTAAGCAGCATATGTATGCAGCACGACCATAAGACCTCAGTGACATTGCTGTACATCTGTCTCCCGCTAATCCTTTTTTCTGAGGAGTGCCAGTCGACAATAAACCTGTCAGTCTACGCAATGTGCACACAGCAGACGTGTGCCCCAAGAACAGGGATCAGCGTAATCAACATGTCTTTCTTTGAAAAGTTGATAGGCATGCAGGCACTCTCAGAGACGGAGATAGCTGCCCACTGTCTGTCTCTATGCTTTGAGTTTGGTCGCTGACCTTTGAGTTAAATATTCTCATTTGAGGCTTTAATTTGCAATAATGCCATTTGTAATGTTACAGTGATACATCATAATGTGTGTGTGTGTGTGTGTGGGTCCGGGTTTATGTACTAATCTCATAATGGGAAGCCTAATGAGGATGGAATGATCTTTTACTGGTTTGAATCCAGTCCCTGCCCGTTCAGATTTTTTTGTTGCTATATGTATTTATGACAGAAGTATTCTTCTGAACATCAAGGCGAGCACTTATATCACTGAACCTCTCTAGAATGGAATATTATAACCTCTGTGAAGGGATTTATGGCAGGGCTGTTGTATTACAGTAGATAGCTGCCGCTTTAAAAAGTAGTTGAAAAGAACGCTGAGTGCTCTGTATGAGTCGACTGTTACGTGGTAATGCTGACACTGTGCCTCTGTCACGATTTAGTCCTGAGTCAAATTGTGGATTTGTTTTTTATTGCTGTATTAAAGCTGTAGAAATGAACAGCTTTGATGCCTGATGGAGCGCTAATTCAAATTTCTTGGCAAACTTAGACTCAAAGGACTAACCTTGCCACATGCTGTAGGTCAGACCCTCAATTAAACTCTCTTTTACTATCTCTGCAAAAAGAAATTCCTGCCAACTCCTTTTTGCTCCAGTATGTCCTTCCACATTTTGTCTTTACATCATCTTGTTTCTGACCCTTACTGTCTCTCTTTTGGCCCACACTCCCTCTGACCTGAGTTCTCCTCGCTGCTGTTCCTTACTCCCCTCTCTGAGTGCCTCTCATTCTCTGTCTCCCTGTGTTTCTGCAGGTGGTAGAGATAGCTTTAAAGGTTAGCCCCATACTGGGAGCCCACATGTTCCAGCCCCTGCTGCCAGCTGTCTTCAGAGGTGTTGTGGACGGCGAGGTGAGTTTTGCCTGAGCATCTTGTGCAGATCTCCACTGGGTTTTATAAAAGGGCAAACCTGTAAAGTTGTGATATAACACGACTGTGGTGCTTTTTCACTCGTTTTCCCATCTTCTTTTACTGAAGTTTTCAGCATGTCATTTATTAAGTCTTAAAATATTCACATTGTAAGAGAATGTTCCTGCCTGTTCTTTGAGTTTGTCCTTTCCTGCCACGTTAAAATTAATTCTCATGGACACTATATGGTGTTATTGATCATTCAGCTTAGTTAAGGGTCACAGGCTGTCTTTCAAGGATTCTGCTGTGTCAGTGGATCTTCTTTCCTCCTATTACCTTTAATGACCTTTGCTTTATGTAAAAGCATTTGTGCATGGTTATGTTTCTGCAATGTGCTTAAGTGTTCACAATTCACATTTCTGTGTGTGTCTTGTACAGAGATATCCTGTGGTGATGTCCACCTACCTCGGAATAATGGGCCGCGTCCTGCTCCAGAACTCCAGTTTCTTCTCTTCCCTGCTCACTCAAATGGCCTCTGAGTGCAGCCAGAAGGTGGGACACCTTTCATTTCTGTGCACTCAGCAACATCCCCCTGAATGTGTGTGTGAGAGACATAAGGACAAAGTGCCTGTTAAAGGGAATCATTCTGAATGAGGCGACGTGTAATGAGCCAAGGAATTGCAAATGATATCATATTCAAGTTTAGAGTTTTTCCTCCTTCATTCTGAAATGTGATTTTTGTCAGATCTAGAGCAACATTGACTTTGTCTTGTTTTTGCATTGCTGCCTTAATCTAAATAAATGAAAACCCTAGAGAGAGTTCATGCCTCTCCTTTTTTGACAATAGAGGACAAGGCAATGAGATAAATGAAGCAGGACAATCAGGAAAGGTCAGGTTTGATGACTTTTATTACAGGCCATTAGTATATCTTGAGTTGTCAAACACGGATCATGTCACTCTTTTTTGACCCTTCTTTGTATATTTTATTACCACTCTGTTCATCTCTCCCTCCTCTTGTCCACCTCTCTTCCCTCACCCTCCTCTATCCTCGTCAGATGGACCAGTTGTTGGGCAGCGTGATAGAGATGTGGGTTGACCGCATGGACAATATCACTCAGCCAGAGAGGAGGAAGCTGTCGTCGATGGCTCTGCTTTCCCTCCTCCCATCTGACAACAGGTGAGAAGCATTTGTCATTCATTTGTCTGCAGATGGGTCTTTGAGCTGGTGAGAAGTGAATAGCACCCACACTGTCAGCCCAGCTGACACAAGAGCAAATAAGGAGAAAGTGAAGAGATACAGTAGACAACTGCTTTGTTCTTTCGATTCTGTTTGTTGTCTGTAGCTGGTGTAATTATCCTTCTCTGGGGGTCCTTTGTCTGAATGCAGAGAATATTAGCAGTTGTTAAAAAAAATCTTAAACATAAATGATTTATACCATACTGCCATAACATGCTGTACAAAATCATAACCACACACATACACCGATCAGACATAACATTATGACCACCTGCCTAACATTGTGATGGTCCCCAAAACAAAAAGGCTCTGCTCTGTGTATTCTGACTCCTCTCTATCAGAACTAGCATAAATTTCTCTGGTCTGTTGGATCAGACCACAGGACCAGTCTTCACTCTCCACCTGCATCAGTGATCCTTGTCCTCTCATGACCCTGTCTCTGGTTCACCACTGGTCCTTCCTTGGACCACTTTTGATAGATCCTGACCACTGCAGACCAGGAACAGCCCAGTTCTGGAGATGCTCAGACCTAGTCCTCTAACAATGACAGTGTGGCTCTTGTTGTCAAATTCACTCAAATCATGTTGCTTTCCCATTTTTCCTGCTTCTAACATAACAGCATGTATATCAGGTGCCACGATGAAGAGTGTATATGCATATATCAGTGTCTATGCACAGTGTAGGCTTACAGAGGTAAGAGGGTTTCCAGACATGGTGAGGTGTGTGTTGTAAGAGAGATCGTTTTACAGCCAACAAATTGTGGGGCACTTCTAGACACAAAATCATGTTCTATAAATGTACATTATATGAATGCATAGACTAGGGCTGTGATAGTATGGATTTTTGTTACCACGATGATAAAGCACCCAGTGATCGCCACAATCCTGCTACTCCCATGATCACCGCGATCACCGCAACCCCGCTACTGCTACCCTGCTTCCCCATGATCACCATAACCCCGCTACCCTCTGTTTGCCACAACCCCACCGATAGCTTCTTGTCTTCTGGCATAAAATATGCCCAAAATGGCGACTCAGCGTTCAGCTTTGTGACAAGATTTGCAGCTATTGTATTGTTGTTGTAAATCAAGTAGCGTAAACAACTATGGTCAGTACTACATGAGAGGGGTGTGTGTGTATGTATATATATATATATATATATATATATATATAATGATAATAAGAAAACAAAACAAGTTTTAAAGCTGTTGCCTGCAACGCTGGAGCATTTTTCCCAAAATAGTTTCTATCCTGGCCAAATATTCACAACACAGGACTCAACAGCTCTTAGGGTCAGATCTGAGATTTATAAGTATGGCATGGTGTTCTACATTTATTTATTAATGGTGGCCTTAATTTGGCAGCTGTGGCTCAGTGGTAGAGCAGGTTGGCCACTAATGAGAAGGTTCGATTCCTGCCTCCCTCCTAAAGCCATTGTTATATTGTGAGAAAAATAATGTTCTTCTCTTGCCTCAATCATCACACAATATGCTGCTCTCTCCACCCAAAAGTGACAGGTACACAGGAAGGCTGAGTACCAAACGTTCTTCAGTTACCATCAAAAGAGTTTTCTTATGACGTATTCTAAGTGAAACATTTCTTGAAGCGGTTCAGAGGAGTCACTGTGGGGTTTAATGATAAACATTTCTTCCCATCTCGCTGTGTGGTGATGAATGTTTTTATCAAGATTTTGTGAAGCTCAGTTCTCTGCAATTGAGATATTGTAATCATGGGGACGGACAGGCATGACATCTTTTGTTCCGCCCCCATCCTTGGTCTCCAAAGGCAATTGAGTTTGACAGCGTTGGCTGACTAAGTGCTGCATAACAAATCAACTTTCTCATTTACAATCAGAACTACAATTGGTAGAGGTCCTTGTCTTGGCCTTTAATAGCATCTAATTTGTTGTTGTTTTTTTATAAGGTGTAGCAGATTATGTATGGAAAGGCATGGGTAGATGAAATCTTACATGTTACTGGTATTATCTAACAGTAAATTTCGATGATATTAATAATAATAAGTCAAATTATACAACTTTTATTATATATGCATTAGTGAAAAATAAGCAAATGCAAGAAAAAGTAAACAAAGCTCTTTTCTAGCAATCATTCAGTAGCAATAGTAAGATCTTGCTGGAGAATCACTTGATATGGATTATTTGCAAACTTTGTTTTGCAATTATTATTTCAGTTTGTTGTTTTCTGATGTCATGTTCTCAGGGTGAAGGAAGAACAACCAGATTTTTCTAGATCCCATCTGCAGCGCAGAATGACTCTGATTGTCTCTAACGTGTTTTGGGCAGTTGGTCCAAGTAGAGTTACTGGCAGAAGTGATCAGTTGATGCGGTAGTGACAGGAAGCAGAAACAACCAGACTAGTTTATACTTCAGCGTCGCGTCACAGCACTGGCTACTACAAAACAGAAGTTGAGACAAAACGTGAAGTTGTTTCAAGTTGTGTTGTTAACTGTTAATAAGCATGTTAAGTGCATATATATTCCTTTGAGTGCGTTTGCTCATGCAAAATGAAATGTGATTAATATAGATAAAAATTAAGGATATATAATCAGGATTAATTAAAATGAATCCAAAACAACCCTGTGATTAATCTGATTAAATTTTTTTTTGGACAGCCCTACGTTTTTTATTTACACACATCACAGAGCTCTGAGCATCTGAGCTTTTAATTCTTCTGCCAGTGTTTGCCATGTAAGCTCATCCAGATGGTGTCCACATTTTTGTCCTTATGGCCGAGGCGTGGCAGTGCGCCATGTAATGGCATGAATGGCCCAGAGACCCTGATATAAAGAGGGCAGAAAAGATTACTGGCAGCTTGCGAGAAGTACCGGTGAGCGCCGAAATGCACCCAAATTGACAATTAACAGGCCATTAAATAGGAGATATAACGTTATATCAGATGTTAAAGCACCATAAGTCAGCCATAAGGGTTCCAATGGGCCCACTATTTTAAAAAAAAAGAAAGAAATAAAAGCAACACAATAAAATGTAACATAAAATGTTATTGTTACACACAAACATCACAGTTTTTTTTTAGTTGTAGGCTACAAACTTACAAGTTATTTAAACAAGGAAAAACATTGTGCTTTGGCTTGAAATAACTACGTAACTGACATAATTTCCCAGGTTAGGATCAATAAAGTGACTCTATTCTACATCTTTAAGTGAAAGCAAAGCAAAAATACTGCCAAACATTGGTTTTATGCAGGATGCAGACCCAGCCTCCTGGGTGAAAGCCCTGTTACCTGACCTCCACCCTAGTGGAATTTGTCGGTGTGAGTGCTGTCATCTTTTTTTTTTTTTTTAATATACCTTCTTTGTTGATTTACCATATCAATAGATGATAAAACATATTACTGGTTGTAGCAGGGCCCTACTGACCCAAATGGGGCGTATAACCATTTATAATGTCTGTTTAATAGCATGATAACAATGTTAATCTGCTGGAAAATGTAACAGCATGCCAAAGTGTAAAATGCAGTCAGTCCGGTACTGCGTTCCAGTGAGTACTGTCCCACTTTAAGCACTTTGTGGACCAACATTGTGCAGCTGTGCAGCAGAATGCACCACTGGGAATTTGCTTCAAGGCATAAAGCACAAAGGCACCGCTAGAGGGCCTGAAACATCTGCAGGCATGTGATCTATAGGGATTTATTGCGTTAAGCACCTCTTAGTCTGTGTTCTTTTTAATGCTTATCATGTAAAGTATTATACAATAACATCTTTCATACTTTCATGTGATTGGAGGATTGTTCATCAGGTTCAGATAATCTCGTTATATTTCTTTGCTGTCTTTTTTTGCTTTTTGCACTTTTCACAGTTTTTATCAACAATGTCTTTCGATGAGATGCACTCCTTACTTTCTGAAACTTTTGTGCAATGTAAGGGCACTGGGAGATCATTTGTATTTAACATGCAGCCATGAGACCATTTTCACTGAAATTGCTTCAGTCATCAGAATGTCTTGTTCAGCCTTTTAATTTATTTATTTATTTTGCCATACTAGTTAATCATCACTGACAGTTTGCTTTTTGATGGCAAAGCAACAATGACCTTACAACACCACTATGCACACCTTTATTGGCTGACCTGCCATTATCACATTTTGTCTAACCATGATTATAAAGTTAGTAGCTTGCATCCATGCACAAGTGCAGTTGCAAGTTTCCTGCCGCTAGTGAATCAAGCTCTTCTTAATTTCGCATTAGTGCTGTCAGACTATAAATATTTCCCAGTGCAATAGGGTTGATGTGCATACATCATGCTTTCAATTTGCTAATGCAAGAATTGCAGCAAAATAGAAGAATTTTCACTCCTGTCATTAGTTATGCACTCACCACGTAGAACAGCAAATTACAAGGCTATTTAGGGTCTACTCTAGTTATTCAAACTTAATGACGCTCAACAGCATCAAATGTAATCAGTAATGCTTATTTGAAATCCATTTGCAACAACTGCTAATATGTATGATAACATGTTGTGACACTGCTTCTTTAACTTTTTGAGTGCCAGCCATTTTATAAAACAGAAAATATGTTCTGTTTTTACCTTGTTTCATTCTTGTTTTATCAGAGGAAGCTTAGAGGCCTCTCCCACCAAAAATGCCACTTTTTGTCCAGAATCAGTCCATTTTGCTCTCTAATCATGATCATCTTCACTTCCTGCTTTGATCAGTGACCCACTGCCGAAAAACAACTGTGACGTTTTTACGTCGATGGCACTCAAAGAGTTAAGGAAGAAATATTTTGCCACAGACATAATAATTTCCGCTGAAAACAGAATCTAATGTGAAATGTACTGTGTTAAACTGTGGGACAGAAATTCACACTGAAAATTTAATTCTGCAGCCAGCCTTCACAGGTCAGTGTTCTCTTCCGCCCTCCAGTCTCTTTTTATCTATGCAGTGAGGACGTCACAAAGCCAGCTGATTCGGAAGAACGCCAGTTGCTTGTGACCAGCTTGTCTTTGCACACAGCCTGTCAGCTTCCACATCACTTACATTGATTTGAATGGCAGGCACGAAGCAGCTAGTATCAGTCAGCCGTCGGAACATAATCACTGGAGAAGTGTGGGTGCTGGATGGATTTTTTTTATTGACGGACATGTTTAAATCCGTAATAAGGGAGCTTTGATATAATGTCGGCTTCCAGTTGTTGCTATGGCTGCCAATTTGAGACTATTATTAGGGAACTGGGGCAAAAATTTTGAGTGATTTGTTTTTTACTCTCAGGGTATTAGCAGTGAAATGTTGCTGATTCACCTATACCAGTTTACATTATGACAATCAAAAACTACCTACAGTATTTATAAGCCTTAACTACACATTTCTCCTGGCCTCTACTTCTTATATACTGTGTCTTACAGTATAATCATACATGTTTGTATGTGTGAGAGTACATGTAAGTTAAAAAAAAAAAAAATTGGAGGAGTACACATTTGCTCACATGCCTGTGTAGAAAATAGGATTACAGTGCACAGTCTTGATTGCAATTATTTACAGTACTTGAGTAGCAATTCCCACTCATTGGAAATGAGATACAGTCTGTGTGTACTGGCTGTGTATGTATCCGTCATGCACTGATTTTTCAGTTTTTGCGAGACTTCATGCTTAGTGAACTTCATGCAGCATTGCCTGGGGTCCACCTAGCCAGACGTTTGAACTGACAGATCCTTTGATGCACCAGTGGCCATACCCACACATACTTGCTCTTTGTTTCGTTGCTGTCTCTTCCCTCCCTGCCTTTTATTCCTATTGACAAGGGAAACCCCAATCCTTCCCTCCTGTGCTTTCGAAGAATGACTCAAATAATTCATTCAGTGACTGCTGCCCATCTCCAAACCTGGGTGGTGGCAGGGTGTTGGAAGCCAACATATTTCAAAGATTTCCAGCTCAGCAAGCCAAGGCTCTGCAGTGCTTCTTATCTGGAAGAATCACTTTGGTGGCTGTGATAGAGATGAGAGATGACTGTGTGTAAAGACAGTAAGCCTCATTGATTTTCATTTTTCACACTTGAATGTCTGAAGACAATAAAATAAAATTGCCTTTACAAATTAGAAAAATCACCCTTATCATGTGTGATTGATCAGTGCAATGGGAACATGTTTTGTTATGAGATCATAAGTGTTTTCAGCTGTTACCCAAGTGATGGTTTGGGCCTCTTTTTATTACCTCTGCCTTTCTCTGTTTTATAAATGTTGAAAATGAGGGTGAGATACATACACAAAATAATCTGGCTCTATTTTATGACATGAGTTGATGGATGGCATAGATAACCTTTTCTTTGCACGGCCATATGTTTTTTGACAGACACTTTATCACTTTCAGATTTGCCAGGATTTAACCTCGACTGTTGCTCTCTGTTGTCATGTTGCTCTTTATGACCATTTGCTTCTTTGGACAGATACCCATCTTTCTCTCTCTAGCTCTCTGTTTCAAACAATCCCTAAAACAAACAAACAGATAAACACACAGCTGTTGAATTAATCATCTCATGAGTAATGAGTCCCTGTTGTCTGTCTGTTATCAGCGTGATTCAGGACAAGTTCTGTGGCATCATCAACATCTCCGTTGAGGCGCTGCATGATGTGATGACAGAAGATCCTGAAACGGGCACCTTCAAAGAGTGAGTATGCATGTTTCTGACTAATTGAACAAGAAGAAAACTAAGAAAATCAAATGCATACATTCTTCTAAACCACTAGTGCATGAAGTTTCTAATTTTGACAGAGTTCATTTATGATGAGTTGTTGCTTGGTTTTATTAAAAACAAACCTCGGAAGAAAGATTTTAAATAAGTGATGTCAAAGCAGTCCTTTACTTGTGGATCATGCCACTGTGCTGAGTGGTGGTGTTGGACAGGACACATTTCTCTGAAAAAATAATGGACTGTGAAATGACCCAGAAAACACATGCTCTCTGTGGAAGGACACACTCTCCCCCCTGGCGCCGTCTGTCCCAGTAGCATGCCGTTTATTTTCAGTGGGTGTTAAAGTTGGGGTAAACTGACATCAGAGATTAGTTTTTCATTCTAAACGAATACATGTCAGAAAATAACGGCTGAAAACAAGTGAAAAGGCTGTGAAATATGAAAAGTATATAGTACTGCGTGTAGGTTTTCAACATTCGTTGTTGTTTAAAAAGAGCAAAAAAGAGTCTCTCAGCAGTGAAATGCCAACTAGAAGTTTAATCAATATGATGAAGACATTTTTTTTCTCTGCTGTCACAAATTCTCAGCACCTTCCTAAAATGTCCCTGCATGAAATAACTGAAAAGTTGAATAGAGAGGTGAGTGTAAATGTTTCTTTATTTGCCAATGATGTATTGAATTGTTTCAGTCCTCTGTTGCACTTCATAACCAAAGTATAAAATATAAATAATATAAACAAAATGTAAAATATATAAAAATATATCTGCGGATGCATGTTTTATTCATGTATGTTTGTGAAGACAATTAACTGAGGCGGAAAGGAGTGGTTATTGTAATCTTCCTGTCTGTATTTAGGAATTAGGCAAAATTTCAGATAAACAGGCTTTCCTTTCATTCATCTGTTCTTATAAGTGGTTTGGAATTGTTCTTGTGTGGTGTGGAATAATAATCAAAGTCCTTGCCGCTATGGATAAATTCAGTAAAATCTCATGTTACTTGGAAAGCCTTTTCAGCATGGTACTCTAGTGATATTTATAGGAACCCTGTCTATTGACATTGAGCTATCATTAAAGAATGTTTAAGTTTGTGTTTTATATTGTGTTGAACTGCACATGATCAGTGTGTAAGATTTGAATAACTAAATAACTAAAACCAAATGAAGTGAGGGAAATAGGAAAGTTTCAGTTCAACAAAATCTAACCGTTAGAGTTTTTAAAAGTGTGATCATATGTAGACGGAGCTTTAAAATTGTCTTTAACCTAAATTACTGCTATTTTTGGTCACCTGGGGGCCCTCTAAGTTGATATAGCAAACAGTTGATTATCTACACATCCAGCCGTTATGGAGGTACATTATCATTTATTTAGGTTTGTCTCTCTGGCCCCAAAATTCATCATTCTCTCTTAGCTTTGTTTTTGGTCACACACTCCTGAGGGAAATATCTGGCTCTTTAGCTGCTAAATGATCCACTATGTTCAACCAGCTAGACACCAACTGTGTCTGTCTGCTGTCTGGTGTTTTTCCACTGAAAACTGCTGCCTGCTGTGGCCTAAATGTGAGGACATTTTCCTACTGTTAAATAAACTCTAAAATGCTGGTGTTACCGATATTTTACAAGAAAAAATTACCCACAATACGTATAGAGTGCTTACTTTGATCTTTCACATTTGTCAGAGCTCTCCAGTCTTTCACTGCGGGCCACAGGTTTGCACTTGGCATTGGTGCACGGAAATCAAATTGAAGTGAAGCTGAAACTCGCCATAAAGCTTTGTAAAGCCGAGGGAGGCTGCTGATTCAAGTGATAATTCTCTGCAGGATCATCAGTACAAGTGACATCTTTCACACTGTCATTTGCTACATTATAGTACAAATATTCACTACGTTTACACGCACATCTAAGACGAGCTATTGGCAATAACCGAGCTAAAGATTTAACTGGAGTTTCCGAGAAATCCGAGTGTACATGCATGGAAAGAGAATTATTGTGAGGTAGGTTTGCCTCCGAGACACTAGTTGGCACTACACACCCTTTCGCGTTGGCAGTCTTCTAGTTCTTCTGCTACTGTGTTGTTGTCATCCTGCTTCTGTGGTCTTGTCACATGCGGAAGGGGGAGTGCTGCTACTCAATAGTCCGGCTAACCGTGGTTTGCGTATTCATCCCGGAAAAGCTTGATTGAGAACTGCATTATCTAGCACGATTATAAAAACTCCAGTTCGGTTCGACTGCAGTCCAGTGTATATATGGCTTTTAAAACTTCAATATTAGCCAGACTAAGGCAATAAGTCGAATTTCTCTCAGTGCATGTAAACCTACTGAATTCATTCTAACCATATTAAAGTCCTGTTCACCCCATAAGAGAGAGACCAGATGGTGGTTTCTTAGCTATATTTTTTTAAAACCTGTGAGATTTGAGACCCAACCACCTCATCTCTACTCACAACAAGGATTAAGTAAAAAGGACAGAGGAAATAAAAAAAAAAAAAAAAACTTTGCAGACTTTGGACTGAGCACGAAGGTTCTGCCAGTAATTCTCTCTGCATACTGATGAACCGATACGAATAGCAGACCGAGCTATGTACTCGAGTGCCAGAGGGTTCAGCCTTCTTTTGTGTGCGTGCGTGTGCGTTCGTGTGTCTGTGTGCATGCGTGCGTGCGCACGTTATTGTGCACACACGCTGCCTGTTCTGGAATTGTCTCCTACTGTGCAGGTGTATGTGTGGTTATTAACATGGAGTTGAATATTATTGTGTTTGCAGCTGCATGCTGATGAGCCATTTCGAGGAGCCTAAGCTGAGTGATGATGAGGAGCCTCCAACTGAGCAGGACAAGAGGAAGAAACTGGTAAGTCATGCACACATAGATATGTGAACACACACATAGTGAAGATCTAATTTTGCAATCACTAAATCCCTTTGTTCCATTCTCAGTTGAAGTGTGTATAACCATACTGCATTTCTTTATGTGGGTGGAAAATTCTTGTTTAAGCTTTGAGAATTGATCAAAGAAACATATCCTCTTAAACTCTGTTTTGTTATGTGGTTTAAAAAATCCAAACTTGAGAAGACCTGATGACACGATGAACTACAAAAACATGGGGATGTATCTCTCACCCCACTATTTGTTTTTCTTGCTGTACTCATTGTGCTTTGGGACTAAGCTAGCTCAGAGCTGCTAGACGAAGCTGCTGAGTTTGTACAGGCACCATCTTCAAACTCAACATACTAGGACCCCAGTTGAGTGGAAGCTGTGCTGGCCATTGCATCAAAACTTGCTCTTAATTTGAAATAGTGACTTCTAATGTAATCATGAGTTGGTTTCTTTTTCCCTGCATTCCAGTCCTCTTTTTCATTGTATATCTGTCACCAACGCAGATGTGCAGGAGTCTGACGTAGAAGTCACTAATGATGAGCTTTAACTTTCCAAGTGGTCAAAGGTTTGAACTTTGCCCAACACTTTCCTATGGCAACCAGGCAACTGTCAATGTTGATCACTGGTCTTGTTCCTTTAGTTAACCTGTGAACTGCACTTGCACTTGTGATACAAAATAAAATCACTCAGTGAAAATAAACGCCGTCATTTAAGGATCAGACAGTATCTGTTTCTCCAATAAGCACAGAGAAAGGTGGTGTGTTCAGACACTTGTCAATCAACCAATTCAGAGCTACCTCTCAGCTTCAGTTCAGCCTTTCATGCAGTACCTCACATAAACTTACTTTTAACTACTGCAGTGCGCATTGAGTCACTTTAGGTCAGCAGAGATGTTGTTGAGTGTCTAAAAATGGCCTCTATGTGGGGGTTTTGGGGGGCGGGGCACAATGATGTGTGAGCATGCATTCCTCTGCTCCTCTGTCACACTGTACAAGCTTTACATTGTGAAAGAATTTAATTATGACATCAGTGTCTGCGTGTCTTGTCTCCAAATGAGTGCTCAGCAAAATTTCATTTATATACAAATTTAATGCCATTGGTATTTGAATGAAGAAACACAGCTGTATTTATCTTTCTAGTGATTTTATGTGACTTTTTCCTCTCCTTGTGCGTGCATGCGTGTGTTGGGCGGTATCCCAGTGCACTTATCACCTCAGCCCAGACCCTGACTTTTTGCTCTGGGGAATACAGAAGAGGAGACTTAAAGTCGTGCCTGTCTCTGCTTCTTAGTGTGTGCGCGTGTGCGTGCATGTGTGGGTTGGTGTGTAGACTTCGGGGACGTGCATGAACGCATGTGTGAGCGTGACGAGCACGCCCACTTGAGACCATTTTTCAGTTTTGAGGAGAAAGTTAATGAGGAAGATGACCTGTGGCATTTCTTGAGCATCAGTTTGGCTTTCTTATGGAGTCTCTCCTTTGCAGGTGTGTGTGCGTTTTGTGTCTGTGTAAAACCATGTGCAAGAGTTTGCGAGAGGCAGAGCATATTGTTTGTCCTAGCACTTTCTCATGATAAATAGTAACCTCAAACTGCCTTGTTTGTACATCAATGCCTCACTTTGATGAATATATCGAGACGACACTACTGCACAGGACTGTAAGGAATCAATCAACACAACACACCATTTTGGGCTGTTACTTAATACAGTCACACCCACATTGCTTAATTATGGTGTGCAAATTTTATTCAGGCAATTTCATCATATCATTATTATTATTATTTCATCAGAGGCTGCCGTGTGTGGTCACCACACATAAGGTACAGTGTCAAAGGGGAGGCTGCGTTGCCAGTCAGGAAGCCTGGCTGTGTAAACTGGCACTTCAGATGTGAAATGTGGTCCCTCTGGGAAGAAGCTTGAGTGAGTGACGCAATACCAAATAGATATAGTTGGGTTCACCTTTATGCACAGTGCTGGTCTCGACTTGACTCACTTCCTCACTGAGAAGGTGTGTGGCTAGTCACGATTCCCCGAGCCTACTGTGTTTTTCCCTTTATATGCAGTGCATATGAATACTCCTCAGTGCACTTTATTATTCATAATGCAGTGACTATGAATAATAAAGTTCATTGGGGAGTGATTGGAGTTCCTGGCTTATAAATAGTGCTCAACAGCCGGGTCTTAAATATGGAAACTTTTTGTAAAAGCTGTGATATATCTGACATTTACTAATACAAATGTGGATGCCTCTCATCAGTGAGTTGTCATATGTGGATAAAGTTTTATAGTGCATACAGTGTAGTGTATATATGAAGTGAATGCACTTCTACAGTGGCTCAATGTAAAGATGGAGTTTGCCCGGTTGTTGGAAATTATATGAAAACTAACAAGTAGGCAAACTCCCATCTGCTGATGAAGATCTAGAGCGCTAGAAAACCTCATTAATGAACACTGAGGTGAGACTATGTGTGTTATTATGCTGTGTGTTTTATTTTCTCTGTTTGTGTGTATTATAACACTGAATATGCAGGTTTTCCCTAAAGCCTTGTTCACACTACACAACTGTCAGCGTCGTAAACTCTCCCTGTTGTTCACATTACACGACTCTCTGCTTTCTGATTGGAGTCTTGGAGTGTTCACACTACATGACTCTCCATCACCAGGCATGGCCGACTGTCCAACACACACACACACACACACACACACACTGCTATCCAGTCAGCAGCCTGTCACTAACTGTAAACACGCAATCATTTGCTGGCTAGAAAACAAAGGGCAGATCATTTGTCCAGGAATTAGCGAGGGGCGGCTGACTGGAGCACAGTCAATGCACAAGCTTTTCATTGCAAACATGGACAAGGAGCAGAACGCAGCCCTCCAGGATGTTTGTTTGCTGCCATGTAGTGAAAGAACAAAAAAGAAGGTTGTTGCTTTTGCTGCAGCTGCTTCTCCTTTCAACCATGTCTGCTCTCATTGGCTAGAGCTCTTTTTACATCAGCACGACTCGACTGGATATTTAGCATGCTAGATGTTTAGTTTTCGCCTGCGACTTAGAGTCAAGACGTCGGTGAGCATCTGACTGACATCTTTGAGGTGTTCACACTTAACGACCCAGGCTCGCTGAGTGGACAAATGTCTGTGCAAAAACAGTCACCGTCCAGTGTGAACAAGCCATATAGAAAACTGATTAGTGTTGGAAAGTGGCAGAGACAGACAAAAGAAAACAAAAAAAACCCTCATCCATCTTTGCCACCATCCATCCATTTTCTATCGCTTATCCTCATAGGGTCGTGGGAGGGCTGGAGCCTATCCCAGCTGTCTTAGGGCAAAAGGCAGGGTACACCCTGGACAAGTCTCCAGTTCATCACAGGACACATAGAGACAGACAACCACTCACACTCACATTCACACCTACGGTCAGTTTAAATTAGCCAATTAACCTAATCCCCATGCATGTTTTTGGATAATGGGAGGAAGCCGGAGTACCCGGAGAGAACCCACGCAGACACGGGGAGAACATGTTAACTCCACACAGAAAGGCCCGGGATGCAAACCCGGTACCTTCTTGCTGTGAGGCGACAGTGCTAACCACTACACCACTGTGCCGCCCCATCTTTGCCACCATCCTTTCATTTTCTAGTACATCCCATTCTTCCTTTTTTCCTGTCATCTGTCCTTATCTGACTTCCTCACTTTCTACTAGTCAAGCAGTCTCATCACAGTCTCTCTGCCTGCAGGTGATATTTATATGATTGTGCTGGTTTGTCTTGTTGAATTAGATTTTGCTGCTTCCTTGCGGGCACCTGCAATCTCACATAAAGCATGAATAGGGTGAATACAGGGGGAAAAGGTCAAATTGCACTCCTCTGTTGAACTTTATAAGTGCAACGTCTTCAGTGAATCTAATGTGACACAGCTCATGTTGCAAGTGAGGCAAAGTTCACAGTGCTGTGACAACCGTGCTTTGTGAAGACAGGCAGTCCAGTGGAGCTTTGACAGCTTTGCACCAGAAGTGCAATTACTGGATGTAGGACTATAAGCACCTCATACCTTTAATGAGTCTTTTAATCTTAAAGTGCTTCATTGTCCAAATTGAAATCTTCCCCAGAGAATTGAAATTAAAGTTAAACCCCAGAAAAAAAAAACCCAAAAGGTTTATCAAAGGTCTTATAAGACATTATGTAGAGGTCAAACTATCCCAGGTTGGTCCCATGCCCAGAAGGGACAAGGTTATTTAACTGCTGTTGCTGGGAAAACGAATGGAAGGGGAAGTGACTGCTAACTTTGAAAGCCTTTTGAGTTGTCAGTGTGTCCCTTAAGCACTTATCATGTTTGTGTGACTGTGTGCATTTGTCAGTCAGCATCACTGACATCACTGTCATCAAATCAGGACATGCATTTTATACAATAAATTGGTTAAATATGGCATTTGTTAGTGTCTTGGGGAAAAACTCAAATTTGGCCGTAACAGTTTAGAACAGCTCAGACTCAAAAGTGAGAAATAAAAATACTATTTTTAATCAGGAACACAATGTATGTCATGTTGAAGTAGGAGACTTTTATGGATTTGCTGCAATTTACAGATGAAAAGAGCGGTGCCTGCAGTTTGATATTTAATAACGTAAAATGAAGCCAAACGTCAACTTTTAAATTTATAGTTTTGGTTTATCTTAAGCTCTCCTGGATAGCTCAGCGCTCGTCTCACTCTATCACTCCATTCAGTTTGTCTTCATTGGGTAATAGTACATTTATTAAGCATCGCCACTGCTGTTGTCTCCTGATTTTTCCATGAATTTGACTGTTTTCTGTTTTTCTGGGCATGCAGCAGGAGTCTGTGTTGTATTTTGGAAGCTGCTGACTGTTCCTCTCTGTCTTATCTGGGATTTGTAAGGGCCTCTCACTTTGATCTGAGTGTTCCAGCCAACTAGACTAGTTTAACTGATGCTGTGCTGTGGCCTCAGTACATAATGCATCATTTGATTCTTGTGCTTCATCTATAAGGCCAGCACCATCAAACGAGAAGAGGAATAGACAGCATCAAAGACTTTCTCTTCTGGGTACTAATGACAGGGCTCCTTCTCTTGTACTGTGGTGGCACACACCCACTCAAGCCTATTCTTTTTATTTTACTACACGCTGATGTACGTGCACAACACACATACAGCCTGTTGTGCTGTGAGTAGGTGCCAGTGACTGATTAGACTCCAACATTGAAATGGAAGACAAAGCTGCCCTATTTCACACAATAGCGCAGGTAAAAGCGGGGTATAATGAGGGGGCAGGTTGCAAAAAAACGTCACTGAATAGTGATGGAGGCCAGA
The DNA here is from genome assembly GCA_029721515.1 of Synanceia verrucosa. NCBI lineage: Eukaryota > Metazoa > Chordata > Actinopteri > Perciformes > Synanceiidae > Synanceia > Synanceia verrucosa. The sequence goes on along the minus strand of CM056551.1, from coordinate 19,221,487 downwards.
TGTGGTATTATGTATTGAGTCCTCGCTAAACATGCTCCAGATTACAGGCCATTGTGCTGCATCATGGTTTATATAACTTGTCAGTGAGCTTGGAGGTAGATCGCAACTTCTTGAGGAAGCAAGCGGTTTATTATTTTTTTTCAGAAATGTACCTAAAACTTAAAACAAGAACCTAAAACTGAATTTCTGCAGGTCTCAACTAATTGATGAAATTCGAAACAAGTGGTTATACAGCACTTCAGTTTTAGGCTGTTTCAGAAATATTTTGAAACTGTCCTACAAAAGGTCTCGTGCCACCCCATCATGATGTACGAAAATGGACCTGAGCTCAAGGTCCTTTCTCAAGGGAAGACCTGGTTTAATTGGTGAAATTCGGCCCATATCCCTCTGTCAGAAACAACAAAAGATAAGATAGATGTTTCTTCTCCCAGGAAGGTGCACTCACTCTTGGCATTAAACTCTTCTTATGGTTTAGATATATTGCAGCCTCCCAGGTGCAGACCAGCCATACCCTCATCATAAAAGTCTCATTTGGTGTATTCTGTTTATTGTTTAATGTAGTTTCGATTTCTTTGAACAGAACGCTTGGTTCAGTCATTTATAGCATGAGCTCAGGATGTGTAACTGATGAGATTTTTGTTCCAGACAATTAGACTAATGAGTTTTCAGAAGTGCGTCTTTCTACCATTGGTATTGGCAGTAGTGGGTACATATAGTATAATAGACATTAGACTCACAGTTGGAGCAGTCATTTTCAGATTTAAAGATAATTGTGCTAATTTTGAATTTAATAACAATAAAAAGTATATATTGTACGTATGGTGATTCTGCAGAAGTTGACTGACTAACAACTCCTCAGATGAACAGAGTTGCAGAAATTATTGTGCTTTCATTTTTGGAACAGAGAAACCACATTTCTGAATGTTTTATAGATAGACCATGTGTTGACAGGAATACTGTAGAGCTTTATTCTGTATAAATGAAGGCTGTCGGTGCATAAGAAAGCAAATATCACTTTTTACCTTTTTAATTAAACAAATACCAGAACATCTTTTACTTTGCACCTTGGCTTTGATAATAATCTGAATTGCCACGCATGGTTTTGTCCTCCTTTTGTAATCTAAATGAGGCTGAGTAAAAAGTCCAATCAGAGGACCTGCTCCAGAGAAACTTTTGCTTTGAAAAGACATCCCATTAAACCTGCATGCTTTGAAGTTTGAGACGAGGAGGATAAAAAAATTGCATTGTTTCCCTGTGGCTGAGTTAAGAGAACATATTAGTTATGATATTGTCCATTCATGTTCATTATTTTGTATAGATTAGCAATAATACTGATTTAGTTCTCTTAAATGGCAAAGCCATTATATTTGACTACTTTGATGTGTAAGAAAGAAAATTATATGCATTATTATTACCCAGTGACTGTCAGAGTGAACCGAAAATGCTTTCTGAAGCCCAGATAAAGTGTAGATTAATCATGAATTGTTTTTGTTGTTCAACAGTTTTTCATTATTTCATTTTAATGAACAATCAAACTGACCTCGAGGTCCTCTAGAGGTGTATGTTTATAGGAAATGAGTTTCAGGGTGTTATCAACTGTGGGCCACACAAAGCTTCAGTAATGAAGGCCTGCCATTCTTACTTTATTATTGCTTCTGGTCTCAAGCAGACCATCACTGTCAGCATAATTTGGTTTTGTTGAATAACAGACCTCTCTGACATTGTTATTTTCCACCACAAGATATCAAGATTCTCCTTGGTGCTGTCCACGCCGTAGAGCTATCAAAACGAGTTTCCATCTCTGTCGGTTCTGATCTTTACAGCCATTTGTCCACTAGGATTTGTGTGACAGGATTGCACACATTTTGCAGATTATCACTTTTTGTATTAAATTAAGAAATGAATTTAGAAATTAAGTACAGCAACTACAGTATAATGCGTACTGATGGTTGGACTGATGATGGCATTTGTGCCTTTTTAAATGGCTTTGCCAGCAGAGTTCCACTCTCAAGGAATGGGAAAAATATATAAAATATGTCCGTATTTCATTTATTAATGGAATCATATAGTATAGCAAATGTCATTCAAAAGAAACTATATTTTAATGCCAAAGTTGAAACATGTCTGTGGATTGATTTACACTGAGTTAAATAAACAACAAATAATTGAAATAATTGATTGTTTGAATATTCTCCCATTTTTCTCTGACACCAGTTAGTTAGGTAACAAAGGATTTCAGGTTAAACATATTTCTAGGTTAGATACACAAGTATCTGACAGTGACAAGTCATAACCACTGTTCAATCAATCATTTATCAGCACAGATGCTCCTCACAATGGACTCACTATTGTAAAGCCATGTCAAAGAAATTACACGAAGACTAAGGAAAAATAAGTTTATGGCAAATTTACTGACATGGTGTGACAAAGTCCAGTCAGATGAAGGATACAGGAACATTTCTATGGTACTGAATATTCCTTCAGCCCTAATAAAACCAGAAATATAAGGCAGAGCTGTGAGAGCAGCTCGGCCTCACCAGAGTTTCCCTTTGTGAAGAATGAGTGTTAACCAAAAGGCAACTCAGGCCATTTAGATTTTGTAGTTTCTGCTGTTTCACAGCCATGACTTTTTTGTCTTTTTGGTGAAAAAGCCTTTTTTCACATATGATAATTTGACTTTTCATAGCTTCTCATTTAATTTTGTTAATTTGATAGCCTTCTTACAAAGAACAAGAGCACGTCTTCTCATGTCGGTAGGAGAGGTGCTAGTTAGCCATTAGTAAGTGAACACAATGTGCCTGGGGCAATTAAGGTTTGTATTCATTCAGTTACATTACATTACATTACAACAGTGGTCACTGCAGAGCCACTGCTGTGACAGCGGAGACCCATACTGCACTAAGATCTCTTCACTAGGTAAAGTAGTAATATGTAGCACTGACAGCCGGACTTTAAAATTTAAAAAAAAGAGTAGTCAATATTCCTCTCCTCCTTCTCTGATATTTGGAGGTTACCCTCCAGACATGACCATGTTAGCCTCTGACTAGTTCACTGACTGTGTGTCTCAAATGCTCGCTGCCTTCATAACCCAGCTGCACACAGACCACATTGAGATGTGCAGAAGCATGTTAGGTCGGGTAGAATGTGATGTTAGCGTTATCTCTGTTGATCCAGTTTGTGTGCTTGCATGCGCGGCTGCAGAAAGCTGTGTTTGTGTGTCTATTCTCTCCATATATGGCAGTCAGAAAAGGGAAGAGGATGGGATCACAGTCTCATATAAAAAACAAATACATTGCATATTAGTCCTTCCAATGGTATTGAATACACCTGTATGTCTGCCTTGACTGTCAGAGTAGTTCTAAATATTTATCATCAGTGTTGCTGCACTATTTATGCTGTTCCATGGAGGCATCTGAACAAGCCGGCTACCTCCTGTTGAAGATATTATAATGCAAAGCATGCACTTGAGGGAATCCTTGACTCATTTTTGCACACTTACATCTTTGCCTGTCTTTGTATTAATATTGTAGCGGTCCAGGCCAGATGATGACGTAGGCAAATGTGTGCTTAGTATCTTCACCTGTCAGATCTTTACAGTTTTTGGAAGTTAGTGAGGATGACTCATGTAATGAGAATAATTGATTTTGGGTTTTTTAAATTGATCGTATTACATCTTAATTACCAGTGTGACACTCATTCATTTTGAATGCGGATTGCTGCAGTGGAAACCATCCTTTTGCACTATTCACTCAAATTCAAGACTTACTAGACAAGTAACAACATTGTTTACTTAAAAGATGGATTAATCAATCAAATAAGCGTCGATGTTGATGTGGCTGAGAGCTGAGACTACATCAGCCATCGTTGAATTTAAACTGCATTTAAACTATATTGTCTGAAGAGGGCTTCTAAACATTTGTAGGAGTTGTGGGTGAAGCTGGGATTGACAAATAAACTGACCCATTGATATAATTCTTTTAGCATTGAGCTGCCTGTGTAAATCTGGCACTAACACAACAGATACTGTTGGTGTTCGGCACAATGTAGCAAATTCTCACTGGATAGTTTGCCGGCAGTCCTCTGCCAAAGAAATTCTTATACGACTAACTCTCACCCAATCTGGCATGATTATGTTAACTAATCAATTAGTTAATCAACAAATTCCCCACAGAAAATCACAGTCAAGTACCACTTTAAATCTTGTGTCAGACATGTTCTTGTAAGTTTCTTGGAAATAAGCCATTCCGCATAAAAAATGACCCAATAACGAAATTTTATTCAACTAAGACCAGAACAGCTGGTTAGTTACTAAAGCGGAGGTCCTAGGCACCAAAATTACATGCCACTCTGTCGATAATGTTGCTATAAGTTGAGTATTGAGAATGTAAAGTTCTGTCCAGTAGCTCAAAACTGCCAACATAAGCACAACTCTGTCATGATCATGAATTAGGGGGAAAAGTTTGACTCTGTTGCTCACTTGAGTTTGTACATGCAGGTGATGTTTTTTGCAGAAACGTATTTTACAGCTCCCTCACTGAACATTGTGTGCCGCACACTGACCCTTCACAATATGTAAAATTACATTTCAGAAATCGCAGCAGCAGCATCCTCTGTCTCATCTTTTTTAATGTTCGCTCCTCTTCAGATTCTCTTGTGTGAAATCTGTCATATTTTTATTCAGTCTGTGTCCTGACTTGAGATTTGTCCATTTTTGAGCAAGCCTATGAGACTTGCACACATTCTCTATCTGATATGAAATGTTTATACACCGGTGGAATCCTTAATGCAATGTATCTCTGGCCTGAAATGTAAAACATACACTTGGTGCTCAGCTCTTACCAGGACTTAAAGAGTTGGAGTAAGTTATAGTATTAGAAGATAGTCAGTTGCAGAGAGAGTTTCTGTTTGTGTCATTAAGTCATTTTTACTAAGCTGTCTCTTCACTGACAAATACAATAACATTCTCCCTGGGAAATGAGCTGGCAGAATAAGAAATAAGATACCTCAGTGGTCTTGTCAAAGGAAGGGAATTGGTCTTATAGCGCCACTTGAATACTAATCTCAATTATTCATTTGCAATAATCCATCTGCCTTTAAACAGTAACAAAAAATAAAATGATCCATTTAATGGGGTCACTGCAAGGAAAACACCATAAAACATGAAAACTAATTTTTATTTTCTTGTTTACTTCCAGGTTTGCCAGTCGTAGGGCTGTGACAGTATGGACTTTTTATTACCGTGGGGATAAAGCACCCAAACAATGCGGCACCCCGCGATCGCCACTAAGTTTTTTTTTTAGCTTTAAATTTTACTGTTTATATTTCATGTCAGACTCTATATGCACTCCTGTAACTTTCAACAGCAAACATATACAGAGAATTTTATTTTTTTTTAATTTTGATTTTAATATCTTGTGGTGATGACGGTAATGAGCTCAACAACGTGGTAGACATCATCATCCCAGCCCTAGCCAGTTGTCTTCTTTCTTGCATTACTTTGTATCATTTCTTGGCTTGTGAAATAGTGTGAAGCTTGCAGCAGGGGTGTGTAATGTATCCTGTCACACGTGTATGATAGAGTGTGAGAGCCCTCGTGTGCAGCCCTTATTTCATTCAAAATTTATGAAACAGATTTATCCTTCATCTTGCCTCACACACACAAAAGCACTCAATGCCCTGAGACATCATCATGATTTCATCAGTGCTAAAGTAAGGAGATGTGATGCTGTGCAAATAACCTTTGAATAAAATCTGCAACCCCCAATAATGTAAACTCCAGTAAGTGGTTCCCATGCATTTCCAAAGGGTCAGCACTTTTCCAGAGACCTGTATTTCACTGATAACTGTATAAGAGCATTCTTAGGGCGTATTCACTCCAGGAAGGTCCGTTAGTTCACTTGCTTTGGTCGGGACCTTTTTATTTATTTTTTTTATTTTATTTTTAGTGCGGTTTGCTTTCACACTGTGATTTATTGCAACAGGACCAGAGTTAACACATGTGCTAAGGTCATTCAACCATTGGATGATAAACGTGTGGGCGGGGTAAAGCAGGAAGCCCAAAAGTGAAAGTAGGCTGACATAAACAATGGAGACTTTGCGTGCTGTTCTCCTTATCCTCGTAGCAATATGGTTTATACAGTTAGAGCTTTTTGCAGAAATCTTCGAGTGTCAAGATCGTTTGATGCAACAAGACATGCAGCAAAATAACTGAGAAGGAGAGCTCTCATGTGTCCAACATGCTACAGTAACAACAGGTCTACTGTACAGAAGACGGAACAGGTACCATTCCCTTCGCGCGCGCGCGTCACATGCGTGAAAAATAGGGAGCCCATCAAATCCAAAAAGGTAGATTTATATGCTCTATATGTCATACCACGTTTTTATTTTGGTAGTAATTAAGACATTGAGAAGCATTGCATAATTTCATATGTCAAGCTATTTCATGAAGGTGATTCAGACTATGGAAGTCCTTCCCCATCATAATTATTAAGTTATAATTTTAAACTCTGTCCTCTGAAACCTCTACTATTGGGAGGGAACCCCCAGTGTTTGTGTTCAAATAAAAAGGTTTGCAAAGCTTGAAATCCAGGGATGTCAATTTAAATGAGAGCTGTCAAAGCTGACGCAAAGTGAACAAGTCTCCACAGACCTGTGGATGAAACTAAATGGAAAAAAGTTAACAGCTCTTGTGAAAATGGGTGGCATGTCACATTGTGAAATGCAAATAGAATTATAGTTAATTAATTGTTTGACAGCCCTAATTGGAATCAGTTTGGGCCCAAAATGAATCACATGTATACTACAAGAAACAGTTAATTTGTATTATGGATCCTCCTCCAGGCGGCACAGTGGTGCAGTGGTTAGCCTCACAGCAAGAAGGTACCGGGTTTGCATCCCGGGCCTTTCTGTGTGGAGTTTGCATGTTCTCCCCGTGTCTGCGTGGGTTCTCTCCAGGTACTCCGGCTTCCTCCCTACATCCAACAACATGCATGGGGATTAGGTTAATTGTCTAATTTAAATTGGCCGTAGGTGTGAATGTGAGTGTGATTGGTTGTCTGTCTCTGTGTCCTGTGATGAGGTGGCGACTTGTCCAGGGTGTACCCTGCCTTCCGCCCTAAGACAGCTGGGATAGGCTCCAGCCCCCCAGCGACCCTATGAGGATAAGCGGTAGATAATGGATGGATCCTCTTCCTGTGCTTTCTTTTTACTGTGCATTCCCTCGTAGTTACTATGACATTATAAAAAGTTATTCCCTCCAAAAGTCGCTGAATCTTACAAATGCGTAAATTGGGTCTTCAACGCCTGCCAGATGGCACAGCAGATTTCACACAGGATGTCACGTATCACTGTTTGACCCAGCTTGTTGCTCAACATCCCAGGTGCAGAATCCTCCCAGTCACTGCCAATCTGTCCACCAAATCGAAAAGCATAAAAGCTCTGATCCTATCAGGTATCAACATTTTTTTAGTTTTTTCGTGATAAATTCTGATACCCAAGTGTCTGTGAGCTATGCTCTCAGATGGCACTAGGGACGAGGACATGTCCTTTTCAGATTCGCAGAGACAACGATCCGTCCCCCCACTTTCCCAACATAAGGAGACAAACATTGCAGTTAAAACAGCACATTAATTTCATTGCAGCACCACCGAGAGGCCGGCATTTGTGTTTCCGACTCGTGGTGCGTTCTGTTGTACACGAATGTCGGAATTTCCAAGCTCTAAGTCAGAATTTAAATCAGAACCCTCTGTGAAGTTGGGTCTCCAACTCAGAAAGTCAGATTAATCTCACCAGTAAAATTCATGCTAACTGCTACTGACATAAACAGTAACTACATGTTTTGTCGAACATCTATAAGGCTGGGAGGCGCTGGGAGCACTAAACTTTGGGGTTGAGATGATCTGAGCTCCAAGTTCCAACTTCCAGTGAACACACCATAAGGCAAACTCTCACTCCCCAGGGTCATAAAGAGTAAATCTTACAGCCTGTGCTTGTTGATCATCATCAGACCATTGTCTAGTGTGTCTACCATGATAAAGCCCAAACTACACAAAAACATTTTATTGAGTTGATGATGATGATGATGATGATAATAATAATAATCATAGAATAATATTGATGATGCTCTGTGATGAACTGGAAACTTGTCCAGGGTATACCCCACCTTTCGCCCTAAAACAGCTGGGATAGGCTCCCCCACAACCCTATGTGAGGATAAGCGGTAGAAGATGGATGGATGGATATTGATCATGACCATGATTAAAACCTCAATTACACAAAATAATTTATTGAGGTGTCGAAAAAAGTATTGTTCTGGAAGCGGTATTGAAACAAAGGTATCGAAATTGGCATCGTATCAAAAAAATTTAAGCGATATCCAGCCCTACTGTTAATAAATGACTGACTGTTCAGTTTCAGTGAAGTACTTTAACAGTCAGAGTATAGTAAACACTCTTTTGACTGTCAACTGTCATCCATCACAGGATTTCTGGATGTTGCTGCAGAGATGAATCCTACTTTCCTCCTTCATCTGCACACCTTTTTGGCACTACTGTTCTTCTCAGCACCTTTCACAACTTCTAAGTTTCCCTCATTTTTTTTAATACGCTCTTGTGTGTGTATGTGTGCACCCGTGTGTGCACACTTAAAGGTATGTTTGGTAATATGCACCCTTATGACATACTGCTAAAGGACTCTTACATTTACGCCCTCCAGTACAATACTAATTAGGGTATTACAATTTGTTCCGGCTCATTGAGTGAGGAAATTACTGCAATTAAGTTCTAATCCTCCCTCTAAATGAAGGGACCATGATCTCATGAAACCTTTTCCTGTTTGTGAGGAGTTACGCTCTCTCTCTCTCTCTCTGTTCTGGCCATTTCTGCAGGCAGGCTTGTTTCTCTGACCTCTCCTGTCTTGTACTTTTCTTTGAAATTTCACTTGTGTCCTTCTCGATAATTATTTAATGGTGTCTTTTCTTTATGGTTGATCGGGCTTTGTCACTGAGTAACGCTGACGAATGTACATGACCTCGTCTCTCAGCTCACTGTTTTGGCTCACTCTACTCTACCTGTTTGTCCACACTAATGTGAGTAAACATGGAATATTGAATTTCTATATATTCACACCAGAATTGTCGGTGTTACTTCCAGATGTCTGCTCTTCGCTTCGTATCACTGTCACCGTCTAGCATGGAGCTTGGTTGGTGACGCTGGGTGTTTTGACAGACATCGGTGCTTATCCTGCTTGTTCATTGCAGCTTAACGCTTTGTTCTGTTGCCTCCAAATTATAGATGTTGTCTCTTGAGTTTTTTTGTTGTTTTTTTTTTGTTTAACACAAAAGTTGCAAATCACTACCTAGAAGAAAGTTTGAAAACCTGTGTTGTGTTTTATTATATTTTGTGTCAGGTTTGCAGCAAGTACTGGAAGTAATTTTCTAAAACACCAGAGTCCACATGCAGGACCAGCTTTTTTAAATGTAGTCACATTTTATGGAGCTCAGTGGTAGAAAATGCAGGTGTCATTTGGATGGGATGACAAAAGTCAACAGAAATTTCCACACCACCTGAATATCTTGTTTTTGCTGACCTCGAGTTGTTTTCACTTCTCACCTTGCTGCAATGATGTTGAAGTGTGAGTTTGATAATACATTGCAACATTACTGTTGGTTGTGGTTACAGGTGCAACAGATCATATGTCTGATTACACCTGCAGTTTGGTCAGAAATGTAACACACTTGAACCATTCAACCAGAGAGGGCAGTAACACACTGCTTTTTATCCTGGTACTATGTTTCCACTGAAGTACCTCTCAGCCTAAGAAGTATCAAGTAGCCATGTCTTATTTTAGTGAGATCCTCAGGCTTGTGCTGATGCCCACTGGGTTGGTAGCGGCACAGGAAGGGGGCAAGCATTGATTTCCCTTTTTCTGATTTCAAACTTGACAGAGCACTGCAGTTGTTGCTGTGTGATTCAGGTGAGACGTATCTGGGATCAGTTGCTGTTAGTGTTAAGGCCTTCAGAACTGCTCGCTATCAACATCCCACACTAGTCTTCCTCATGTCCAGACGAGCTAACCATTGATCGGGTCTAGACACCGTTATTAGAGGTCCTGACCGTATTGATTCTATAAGGCAGTTACATCAACACTTAAAAGCTAAGAACACCTACATAGCCACTTAATGTTAAAAAGAAAAAACACATTCCTGACCAGGAGTCTGAATTACCTATAGAGAGTCCGAATTTAATCGGCCAAAAAAGTTTGTAGCCAAATTAGTTTCAATTACAGTCAATTAAATGATCATCGACTAAGAAATGTTCATCATCAAGTTATAATTGGGATAATTCAGAAGCCCTGTATAAGAGTTATATAGTTAAAGGAATATTTTGTACTATGACTCTGAAAACACAAAGTAAATGAAAGAAAAGACTAGTTCATCATGAAAAAAAAAACCTTTGTTTTTACCTTGTTCCATTCTTGTTTTATCTGGAGTTTCACAAAATCACCACTTTTTGTCCAGATTCTGTTTGTTTTGCTCTCTAATATTGATCGTCTCTACTTCCTGCTTTGATCTCTGTGGTGTATACCATCGCTTTATGTCCCGACTACAAATCCCAGAAGCCTCAGTATTACTCACAGGTTGTGTGAGAGTGCCCTCTTGTGCCTGCTGATGAAAAAAACACTTTGACGTATATATACGTCAATGGCACTCAAGCTTTGGATTTTAAATGATGTATAAATATGTTAATGGCACGCAAAGAGTTAATTATAAAGCGGGTTTCACAGATTAAGATCAGGTTTCTGACACAGTGAGTAGTTGTAGATCTTGGAGAAGCTTAGTCAAGTCTGAAGAAATGACCCCAGTTATGTCTTCGGGGTTACCTCAACAGATTGCCTGAGTTAATAACTTGGCTCACAGTTTCACTTTCAGACTCATCTCATGTGAGTTGTGGGTTCAATCTCCCACTCCTACTGTCTACATGTCATTGTGTCCTTGAGCAAGACACTGAACTCCCAACTTGCTCCCAGGGCCTTTTGTTTAGGTGTCCTTTAATCAGGTCAGTGCATATGGGGACATCAGTAGATAGCTGAGCTGAGCAGGAGTTGGAGTAGGAGAAGTCTGAGGTAATGGGATTAGTGTCAGACTCAGATAATCAGCAGGCCCATTCCCACCAGGCCAGTGCAGCTCTGCCAACACATAAACTCAGAGACTTTCACTCGCATGCATTATATCCATTCGCCGTACTCTCACATGTGCATCCATAAAAAAAACATGCATGCAGTCCTTTGCATCCCTTATTCTTTGACATTTAGAATCACAGACAGTTGTGCCTTTAAAGTTCTTCTCTTAACCACCTTCAGAGGTTTGAGTTGTGATGTCTTTAAAGAGTATGTAAGGGTTGATCAGTCCACCTTAAGCAAGTTACTGTGAACTTCATTCTCCAAGTAAGTAAGTCTGTCTGCTGCCTGTATAACAAATTTTAGGTGAAAAACGTGAAAAATGCCAAACGGCCTGATGAGTCTACTTAGACCTGCCGGTCTTGCAATGCTGATGACATGGGTGGGATCGACTGTGTTCATGGTTGTGAAGAAACCACGCCACCATAACAGGAGAGGGGGATTGGTTTACAATGAGAAAAATATGAAATATCACCAGACTTATCCTTTGAACTTGTCATTAAGTAATTTTGCAGCCAGAAGTAGTGCATGTCAGACAAACTTGACTAAGAAGGCTGCTGTCATCCCCGTGAGCTTCACCCAGACCTCCCAGCAGCTCCCAACTTTACTGTAGAAATCAAAAATAACTCAAATCTGCTACTTAGAAAATAACGCTTTTTTTAATTAATAATGGCAGTGTGAACATATAATAAGTTGGGTAGTTTTTCTTACCTGTTTACAGCCAGTGGGCAACACCGGAGTCTGTTTAATGAAGCCCATACGGAAGTAACTAAACTTGCATTCTCTCCACCAGCCAGCAGGGGGCGATACTGGTGGTTTCAAAAACAAGTCTCTTTGCATTGATGTCTATGGAAAAATAAGCATCTCTCCTGCTGTATTACCTCTGTAAACCCTATAAATATGAGTTTTTGGTCTCAGTGGTTAGTTTAAATGTTTTAATACATCAGGATGTTCATTTTCTGAATTGTGGTCTAATATATGGTGAAAATAAATCTCTGCTGTCATTACATCCTGAAGAGGAGCAGCGCTGAAGGTCTGAGCTCTCAGCTCATGTTTCCTTCATCTGAGGAGACGCTGGCACTGTTTACCGTTAAGTAACGTTATGTTGAGCCACGATTAACATTCCAGTTAATATCACTGTTCATGTGAATTAAGGAGGCTTGTCGCTAACCAAGATAGCTTGCTAGTGCTAACATAGCGGTTGCTATGCTAACCGTACGGTAGCATTACCAGGCTCCTAATCTGTCTCGCGTGTGTTAATGTGATGGTAACATTAGTTCCACACTCATGATGATAAAGTAAACAGTAACACTACTTTGAGGAGGAGCAGTTCTTCACAGACAGGAAGGTAAAGAGACAGAGATATATATTATGCCGGTACCATTAGCATAGCAACCGCTATGTTATCAGCTAACCAGATTGGCGATGAACCTCCGTAATTCATGTGAACACTAACTGGAATGCTAATTGTGGCTCATGACATAACGTTACTTACCAGCTCAGACCTTCAGTGCTGCTTCTCTTCAGGAAGTAATGACGGCAGAGACCTGGCAATCACACTGTAGCCACACCCCAAAGCTTTATGTGTTATTTCACACCCTTTACAGTCTACCGTATGTTTACAGCAGACATTGTGTATTTTGAATTGAGGTGTGTTTAGGTGTGCATTGGAAAGCTCGGAATTTCTAGTTCCCAGTGATACCAAGCATGCTATTGTTAACCAAGCAGAAAATTGTATGTGTATTTACAGAGCTTATATTCTTACGCCTTAATAAAACATAGTATGAACAACACAGATCTGTTTTTAAAAATAGCGTGCATATCTTCCTTCACAACATTTTAAGTAGTACGCCACAGAGTCCGTTTGGCTTAAGAGGCTAAGGCTCTGTTCAGTTTAGTTGTTTGTTTGCGTGACAACCCCATCCATAGAAGAAATAAAAGCACCAGAAATGTTTGGCAACAGGTTTGCTAATGTCATTATAGATGGAACAAGTTCAGCCTGTGTTTATTTTAATGGTCATTCAATGTAAAAGTGGCCAGTTGTGAGTGCACCGCATCATCACTGTTATTATTATAATAATTGTTGTAATTACAGTTTTTCTTCTTTCTAGCAGATTTTGCCCACTTTTTTGTTTTGTTGTTTTTCTTTTCCTCTTCTCATCACTTCACTTCTTCTGCTCACTTGGCAGTTACTAAACCCCTTCCACTTTCCTCACATCTCATCTGTCTCTCTTCTTTTCATCCTGCCTCTCATTTATCTTCTGTTCTCTGTGAGGCCTGAAGACTCAGCAGGAGACATGTCCATCTCCCTCGATCCTTTCTCTCATCTTCACTCCATTTCTTTACTTCATCAAGCCTCCGCTGGTCTCATCTTTCCTTCCCCTGCATTTCTTCATGACGGGAATATTTCCTCTTTGCTCCATGAAGGCTGTGCTCTTTATCTTCATGCAGATTGCTTTTGTCATTTAATTCATCACTTGGTTTTGTTGAAGCGACTCTTCTCTACGGAACAACACACTCATTTCTTCTCACCTCTGCTCCTCCTCCTGTCTTTCTGTTGCCTTTATCTTTTCCCTGTTTGCCCACACGTCCCAATTACTCTCCCATTTCATCTTCCAGACATAGTTTAACAACAAGTGCAATCCATTTGTACATTTCCTGTTTATATATTCAATGTTGGGCGGCACGGTGGTGTAGTGGTTAGCACTGTCGCCTCACAGCAAGAAGGTACCGGGTTTCTGTGTGGAGTGTGGAGTTTGCATGTTCTCCCCGTGGGAGAACTGTGGGTTCTCACCGGGTACTCCGGCTTCCTCCCACCATCCAAAAACATGCATGGGGATTAGGTTAATTGGCTGATTTAAATTGACCGTAGGTGTGAATGTGAGTGTGAGTGGTTGTCTGTCTCTATGTGCCCTGCGATGAGGTGGAGACTTGTCCAGGGTGTACCCTGCCTTCCGCCCTAAGACAGCTGGGATAGGCTCCAGCCCCCCCGCAACCCTATGAGGATAAGCGGTAGAAAATGGATGGATGGATGGATGGATGGATATTCAATGTTTCTGGCGAGAAGTTAGAATTTGTTTCTTCTTTCTGTCACTAACAGATCAACTGCCCATTTGAGTCTGTAACTCTACTTGGACCAGCGTCAGCCAGAGTCGCCCTGCAGATGGGTTAATTGTGTTAAAAAATGTTTAATCTGATTAATTATGATAATGGTTTAATCCACGTTAACGCACTAATTTTGACAGCTCTCGTTCTTATTCCAACTTTTACACTACTATAACTTATGCCTTCTAAAAGACATATTTGCAACTTATCTAATCTAAGAATAAGAAAAATCCCCAATTTCAACCGACAGAACACATACATACTTGTTCACTATCAAACAGAAATGCACATTTCTCTCACTGATGTGAAAAACAATAAGATAAGGGAGAATTTGCATAATTTGGATGATATAGTGGGTGGAGATATGATTGCAGAACTTCAGGTGAACTGTGAATCCTAAAATAAAACAGGTACTCTCACTCTTAGCATGTTACACTAGTGTGCTATTAGTACATTGTTTTGTTTGTAGTACCATTTCTCACACTCACTCATGTGATGTCACCATTCCAGTGTAATAAGAATGAAATACAGTGACTGGATGAGAAGGCAAATAACTGAGGGTCCTTCAACACCTCACTCTGTATGATTTAACTGACAAAAAGAAAAGCCTTTTTCCATTTTCAAGCAGCACTTGGATTTATTGCCTTATGTAATCGTTAACACGTCTGTTCACTCGTCATGAACAATATAACACTTTGAGTCATTTTTGACCACTTGAGAGCAGCTAGTCAGCGTTACCGTTGGCGACTGGCTGCCGAGCCTGTCGATGAGGCGTCATAAATTAGCTGATGAAATTAGCATCTGCGTGCAGTGTAATCCTCTGAAGCCCACACTGTCAGCATCCCCTCAGACAATACAGTTCTTAGTTTACACTTCAGTACATCATAGAGCCCCTCAGCTCATTACATCACACTGTGGGGAGTGTACGTCTTCACACACACAGACACACACACGGACACGGACTGCATTTGTGTGTGTTTGCAGTTCGACATCATGCACCACGGGATGTGAGATAAAGGCTGGAAAAGTACAGGTTGTTGCATCATTAACTCCACTTAGCAATTGCCTGCCTGACTTAGTTTCCTTTAATGTCCGCTGCTACAAATGTGCTTCTCCGCTGAATAGAGCAGCTGTAAGAGACTGTAAGAGAAATGGAGTGGTAAATGGAGAGGAATGAAAATAAAAGAGGTCTGAGTGGTCAGTAGGTTAAAATAATAGATTCTTAATATGCATAATTATTTTCAGTGGATTCATGGCTGCTTGTTAATTGCAGATATTGTAATGCATTAACAGGAAATTAAGCTGTTTTAATATGATTATGTGGTGAGCATATTTGGGTTATTGGTGTGTGACATTTTGAACAACACTGATGCTTTTTACAGTGATGGCATGGGACTCTTTACTTAGTTTGTTTTGGACAAGGGCAGCAGCAGTCCAGGGATTTCATTAGAGATGAGGGCTTTCACAGCGCTGTCATTTCATCTGTCTCTCTTCATCTTCCTCTGCCTGCCTCTCATGTTGCCCACTCCTCTCTCCTGCCTCCTCCTCCTCTGTCTCCATCCTGAACAGTGAGGTACAGCTGCCCGCCCGCACAGCGTCCCATGTCATCTTGGTTTTTCGTCAGTCTTTACGGTGTCCTTTGCCACAACGTCATCATGCCAGTTGCTGGTAGACCTTTTTTTTTCTTTGTACAACAACGCTCCTTTCTCTTGTTTTCTTCTTCCATTTTTTCCACACTTTTCCTTTTCAAACTTTCCTCTCTTCTGCTTTACAATCACATCCTCGCCTCCTTTGTTCTTCTTCTCTCTTGTCTTCTGTTTTTCCTCCAGGGATGACACAGGATCATGCTTATTCTTCTTGTTGGTAGCTTCCACTCTTCAGATTGGTTTGCATCGGTACTGTTGTGCGCACAGAGCCTCGGCACAGCAGGTGTCCTCAACATATTGCTCTTATCTCAGCACTCTGTTATCAGCCATCTGAAACATTCTGCCTTTAAGCTCCACGACATCCCGTGGAGATTTTGTTGTCTCTCTCTATTTAACTGGCTCTTCATCTGTTGCATCTTTATCTGCGTTATCCTTTTCAATTTACACACCTTCCACAAAAACACTCACACACGCACACCCTTTTAGCTCTTTGTTTTGATACATTGTTTGTTTGACTCAGATACTATACACTGTACCCACAGCAGCGTGTCATTGAACTCATATTTATTGGGATTAATACAGTATGTGTATTTTAAATGTTTTTCTCAGTTAGCTTGGATATTTAAGAGGATCATTCTGATTAAGACGTACTTACAAATACCTTTATATTAGTCTCACATGTAGCAGAGTTGTTCTTGGAGGTTTTATGCACACGCACACGCACACACACACACACACACACACTCTCATCCAGCAGGTCCTTTCCTGAAGGTAATTATGCAGGTTAGTTTACAGCTTTTCCATTAAGCCACTCTCCAACAGTCACTCTTCACTAGTTTGATTGCACAAAGCAAATTAGCATGACAAGTCTTCCCTCCAGTGATTGGCTGGAGACTAAGAGTTGCCATCACAATATTCTGGCCAATGTGTGTGTTTTTTTTCTTTTCTTTTGGGGTATTTTTGGAGCCGTTCTGGGTCTGTAGTGGTAGAGTGCACATGCAAGCACTAATGTCAAGTTTTTATGTGATCGATTCTTACTGAGGGAGTTTTTGCAATTCAGGAGACAGCACACTGTTATAAAATTACAATAATTATTAATCTGTGAGGAAATCAAAGTCACACACATGACACAACTATCACTTAAAAGCACTTTGTGATTTGAGACTGATTCAAATATGTATTTATTATCACAATACAGAAATCACTGTTTACATTAACCCATGTGATTGATTGAACATATGATGTTAAAAGTTGGCCGTGCCACATATTGGAATGGTTTTCATTGTGGAAATGCGTTCACAGTACAACCCTCTCATTTATTTGTCAGGCTTTCTAACTTTTCCGCCGTGTTGTGTTTTCCTCTGCCCTTACTTCACTCCACAGAAAATAAATGACCGTGTGCTTGCTCACAGCGATGTGTCGCCTCTCGTCAGCCATCCAACTTTTCCTTGCTCTTTTACTCTATTGTCAAGGATTATTTTCCCAGTGCTGTCGTCTGCGTAAGATGAATGGCAGCGGCTACATATACTGAATCATTCTCTACAGCACGAGCTTTGTGTTGGATGTATCTGTCGAAGTCAGAAACGGTAAAACGTCTGGGTTGCTTTTTCTCCCCATTTTGGTCAAAAGTGACACTAAGAGGTATGCTGTTACCAACCTGAGCAGGGATGGTCAAGCAGTTGAATCATTGTATATTAAATATATAATGTGGTTGAAATTAATGTTACAGTGAAAGAGCCTTGATTGAGTTTGTGTAATTTCCTCCAAACAGGATTTGGGTTTATGTTATGCAATGTACATCTTAACATTTTGTACATTCATAGAGTAGGTCACAAAGTAAGCATGTATTGTAAAATCAGTGCTTCCATACCAGTACACCATCTAAAGATGGTGCTTTTAAAATGAGTCTAGTTTCAGTTCTTTTCATGCTTTCCACGTAGTTGTTCAGGAATTCAGGAATTTTAAGTAGTTCACCACAGTTTCAATATCTACCCACCCAAGCTGACCTACCACTATTAAATGTGAGACAGCAATCAGTGCGTGACTGAGTCTGATTGGTTTGATTGACCACAACAATAAAAAAAAAAAACAATCATCTGGCAAATGATTCTATCCAGACTGTGAAGCATGCTGGGGAAAGCTCATCTGAGCTGTTATCACCTACAAAAATCAAACCTGGAACGCCTACAGAACAATACCGCTGACCCAGCCAAAACCAGATTTGAATCCCCTCACAGAAATGTTCCAACTTGAGTGAGCTTGAGAAAATCTGTGATGAAGAATGAGAGAGAAAAGAAATCTCCAAATCCAGATCTGCTACAACATTTGAGACATAAACGAGAAGAATCAATCATTCAAGAAGATCAATCAAGAATCATTTCTACCAGGATATTCAGGAGAGAAGAAGGACTGAAAAACAAACATTTTCTGTAGATATGATGTGGTTTAACAAAAAGTCTTAATTTAGTTCATTTGAAATTCAATGAGCAACCTGGAAATGACACAGTAGTTTATGTGCGTGCATCAGAAAGAAAATGAGCCGCTTGTTTACCGTCGGCAAGTTTAATGTTTATATCCCGTAAAGGTGACTTGCACACGCTTCTTCAGGCAGGGTCCTAACTGTAATTTTTCCATTTTTTTTTCCAGTTGGCCCTGGAGGACCCAGTGCACAGTGTTTCTCTCCAGCAGTTCGTCTATGAGAAGCTGAAGGCGCAGCAGGCCATGATGGGGGACCAGGGCTTCGGGGTCCTGATGGAGACCGTGGACACAGAGCTCGTCAGGCAGCTCCAGGAGTTCCTCCAAGGCCTCTGAATCACAATCCTTCACTACCTTACAAACATCTTTGCCTATTGCTCCCCTCTCCGCCCGTTTTTGAAAATGTACCGGAAGGCTAGTAATCTGCCCGACGTGTGGACTCCTAACCCCACCCTTCCTCAGCTCCACCTATGCTATGCCTTATCTATATTCAGATCTAGCCTTGTCGACTGTCCTCAGCTAACCCCCCCCCCCTTTGTCTATTATCTGGATTCCTTTTTTTATCGAGATAGGGTCTATGTGGGTACTTAGGATATGTCAAAGTACCTTCAGACCCACATAAAACCATCACCACACTAGAGCTTCCACTCGATTGTTCTAGTTCCTTCTCTTTCTGTGGTTTTGAGGTGGAATGCGTAGAAAATTGGATAGATGGTTTTAAAGCTTGGGGTCTTGATGGGTATAGAAGAATAAATCACCTGCAAGTGCCACAGCAGGAGCCTCGGACTATTTTCTATGGAGAAACGTACAGATTGTAGCAGAAATGAGGATAAACCCTACCTAAAGGACCTAAAGCAGTGTTTACAGAATCTATTCTTAAAAAGAGAAAAAAGAAATGTAATTTTGTATGTATGTAAAGTATGGATGATATTCTGCATGATATTTTAGTTTGTTTTTACTTTGTGTTAATGTCTCTTCCGTTTAAAAATCATTTTGTCATACCCGGAGGTCAAGTTGAAGTAACTACTGAAAGAACTCAAGCATTTTTTTTTTCTTTGTGAGCTGAGTTAGAGGGAATTTTGTTTTGACTGAAAAATGGGTGATTTTTAAATGCTTGATTTGTAAGAGTGCTGAACCACATTTTTTATGTATATATACATACTGCTGCTAATCGATGGTGTGTCAGAGCACTTTAATAACCAAAAACTGTTTCACACGTCTTCATCTTTTTCTCAATGGTACAACCTCACATCAGTGTACTTCAGCACGCTGCTGGAAGGCCTTGGAGCGGTGCAGCAGGATCGTTAAATTAGTCTCTAGTCGCATTAAGACTCTCATCTTGAACTGTTGCCATATTTTATGTCTCAGTGTTAATTTGTACAAAATACTGACTGCAACATGCCATTTGGTTGTGTCTTTACAATTTCTTTTGAATGAATTTCTGACCCAGTGGCTATTAAAGAAGTCCTATTGTGACTGTTGCCACTGTGACTTTTAAGAGTCAAAATACATCTCGTTGCGTGTAGCTATCCTGCTGCCACACCAGTTTTCTTTCTGATTTGACCAATGTTTTTTTTTTTTTTTAGTGGTAGTGATGAAGCTTGGATATATTTGATTTGACAGAATAACCATTTTTTTTTGTCCAGGAGGTTTTCTCAAAACAATTGATTATTTTGAAGAAGGCAAACCCTTATTATGAAAAGCAAATATTAAAATGGCTGGTTATTGTCACATAAGATCTTAAATTAATACAGTTTATTACATGTTTCAAGCAGAATCACAAATTTGTTGTAAAAATGGATATTGTTTATTTTAATTTGAATATGGAGAAGAGAAATGTTGGTTTACTTTGGGTCCCTGCCTTTATTCTGAAATCAATTCTTCAGATGTGGTTTTATTTGCTCTCATTAGGCTGGTTAACCTCCCTGGGAAGGAAATGATCCTGACACTAGCTCCTGTGACACTGTGATAGAGTTGAGTAGCAGTCAGAATTACAGCCTTATACTTTCAGCCTTATCTTGGAACGCAAAAGACTATTTTGTTCATTTCATAACTAGTTAAACCATAGATGAATTCTGTGCTCTTACTATGTTAATGACAGCTATTATGACGTTTAGAAGAGACAGTAGAGAGTTTTGGGTTATAAAGTTGGTTTTTGCTTTGATGGGGAAAAATAATCCTTGTTGCTTTTTCCAAAGCATTCAATAAAATGCAGTAATCAGTCAAAATATCACGCTTGTGTATTTCTATTACTGATTATTGTCTAGATCATCCCTAAAGCTATGGTGCTAGTGTGGCTACGAAGTGATTATGAAAAATATGATGTGACAGTCTTGGATGCGAGGTGAGCTTCCTGCTTTTTTACATTGTTACTGTGTGCTATTTTTCAAGTGGAAGATAATATTAGTTTATTTCCATCAAATATATTGTCCATTTCTTCTGGAACTTTCCCTCACTAGTACCATACAGTATAAGCAGCTATTGGCTGTCACACTGTGGAGATTGTCTCATTCAACAAAATGTCTTGGTATGTTGAAGCATTCAGAGTTCCTTTCACTGGAACTAAAGGGCCAAGCCCAGCTCCTGAAAAACAACCCCACATCATAATACCCCCTCCACCAAACTTTACACTTGGCACAATGCAGTCCGACAAGTATCGTTCTCCTGGCAACCAACAAACCCAGACTCATCCATCAGATTGCCAGATGGAGAAGCGTGATTCGTCACTCCAGAGAACGTGTCTCGTGTCTCCACTACTCTAGAGTCCAGTGGCGGCGTGCTTTACATCACTACATCTGACACTTTGCATTGCACTTGGTGATGTATGGTTTGGATGCAGCTGCTCGGCCATGGAAACCCATTCCATGAAGCTCTCTGTGCACTATTTTTGAGCTAATCTGAAGGCTACATGAAGTTTGGAGGTCTGTAGTGATTGACTCTGCAGAAAGTTGGTGACCTCTTCGCACTATGCTCCTCAGCATCCACTGACCCTGCTCCATCAGTTTGTCCTACCACTTCATGACTGACTTGCTGTTGTTCCCAAACACTTCCACGTTCTTATAATACAGCTGACAGTTGACTGTGGAATATTTAGGAGCGAGGAAATTTCATGACTGGATTTGTTGCACAGGTGGCATCCTATCACAATTCCACGCTGGAATTCACTGAGCTCCTGAGAGCGACCCATTCTTTCACAAATGTTTGTAAAAGCAGTCTGCATGCCTAGCTGCTTGATTTTATACACCTGTGGCCATGGAAGTGATTGGAACACCTGATTCTGATTATTAGGATGGGTGAGCGAATACTTTTGGCAATATAGTGTATGTAGCTGCTCTTTAACTGTATGCTCTACAAAGGAAATAAACAGTCCACTTTTCCACAGACTGACAACTGCTCTCTTAAGTTTGGTTACAGACTGCTACAGGACAAGAAAACATCGATCCATTTGTCTGAAGTGCTTGAGAATAAATGTACTTCTAGCAACCGGTCACTTGAGTGGCTTATAAAGTGCAAAGAAGTGATTAAGGATTCTGCACTTCACCTTCCTGCTTTTTCTTCCTTCCCAACACTATTAATCCAAGGTACCTGGTCATTCATCTTCCATCCTCACTCCTATTGCACTGGTGTAGTCCTTTAGAGACAGAGAAGGGCCACAAGATGACTATCTGCAAGGCTTTGTGTTAATTACCCTGTGGGAGCATGGGACTATTAACTCTAATCTATAACTTGCATTCTTCATTGGATTAGATTATCCTAAAACTATAGGTAGATGATAAATTGGCACATTTTCATATCAATACATCTGTATTTATAGACATCTGCCAAGGTATTCCCCAGATTACTTCAGTAATTTGGAAATTTCTTGTATGTGTAGAGTAGAATATAAAAAAAAATAAATCAGGGTTTCCATGCATCCTGGAAAACCTGGAAAATGATTGACACGCGGAACCCTGTGAATAAAAGCTGTAAATTGAGCTGTTAAACTTATTTCTGTCTTATTTCCTGAAAAGTTAATATACAAGAATCACTTCGACACTGAAGGCTTAACATATAGCTGGTAAACTGTAGGCAAGCATTTGGATTATACACATATATGTTTTCTTCTCAGAAGTTAGATGGAAAGATTGATACCTATCTCTCTGGATTACAGTATCAATCTGTTGGACTACTCCTTTAAAACTTTTTGTCTGAAACATGTCCCGGCCTTTCACACCACCATCCAACTCTCATCTTTTGAAAGAAACAGAACTTCCAGTCATTACTTATTCAACCTTTCTCTCCAAATGAATATGCTGCATTTGATGAATATGCTGCATGAAGAAGCTTACTACATTTTTTATGGTACTGTGGATACTGTATATCAATGGAACAACTGTTGACACTATGCAGTTGACTTGTACCCAAATATTGGTAATATCTCTTCAGACTGAAGGTCAATCCATAGTGTGCCCTCACTGTGTGAGGATCTCTGTGCTGTTTAGAAGATTTCCTGTTCGTCCAGTTCACAGATACCTTTTGTTGTCTTTCACGTCCGTCTCCTCAACCACTCGATGAATATCATCGGCAGGTTTACCCACATTGATCCCTACGCTCCAGGCGCCTCTCAAAGTCACTGAAATCTTTTCATGGAGCCTCCAAGGATAAAATGTGCCATTCTCATGTGAGCCTGAGTTACATGATAATGACAAGTGAAATGCCTTGCAGGTCATTTGTGTAAAAGAGATCTCGCTTTTTACGTGTACTCTTAATACATCCTGTGCTGTGGATTTTGTTTGCCCCCATTGCAGGAAAGTGTCAGTGACAGTGTGTGTGGGTGAGTGTCTATTTGTCTGTGCATTGATTCTGATTAAAAGTGTCAGCTCCTACTTAAGGTTCCACTGATTATTGTGTGACCATACAGTGTAATACAGCATGTATTCTAGCTTGAATGTCCCTGTATGCACCTGTGATGTGTGTAACATTTTGCCCATGTTCATCACTAAAGAATGAAGCAGGGATGTGAAAAGTCCATTGATTAAAGTGTCACACTGAGGTCCACTGATTAATGAGTTTAGTAGGATTGGATGGAGGCAACTAACAATGGGTTTTAAACCCAATCTCAGTCTATTCAAACAGCACTGACATGAGCCAGGTGTTATACTGTACATAAATGGCACCATGTGTTTAATGTTGACAGGTGTTACTAAAGAGGAAGTGCTGTTTTTTGGTGTTTTTTTTTTGACACATTTTTGTCTAAATGTCAGAAAATAAGGAATTTAAATTTATTGCTTATTATAACCCCCTAAAACCCAAGGTGATGTTATCAAATTGTTGTTTTGTTGTTTTTTTATTTGTCCGAACAGAACTCAATTTTAATAAGTTTATCACCATATTATGAATTTACAAAAAAAAAGTTGAGAAAAATTGCTGACGTCATCTCCTTGGTCCTTTGTCTAGTGTGGTGATAAACGGATTAAAATTGAGTGTTGTTCGGACAAAAAAAACGCCCTTTGATAACATCACTTTGGGTTTTAGGGAGTTAAAATAAGCAATAAATTTAAATAATTTGCTTATTTTCTGACATTTCGACAAAAAGGTTTTAAATGATTAATTGATTGAGAAAACATTTGGCAGATTTTATCTGCACTAAAATGAATGATTAGAGCAGCTCTGCTTTTATGCACTCAGGGTAGTAAAATTGAAGTCCTTGCGGGCTCTTTGGGAAGTAGCCTATTTGACACTCATCCAAATGCTTAGCAGAAGTGGTAAATGCTTCCATATATCACCATCATTACCAGTGAAATAATGCTGTCACGCAGCTTGTTCTTTGCACTGGGCACAGTCATCAGCAGCATCTCAGCATAACTGAATACAAATAAATATTTGATGAAAAATAAAATCACCGGGTGATGAGAGAGTACAACACAAATACAATGTCATATTCTGTGGGAGAACAGAGATGGGAGCACAGAAAATAGAGTCGCTCTCCGAATCTACTTCTCATCTCAGAGTATTACAGTATTTATTATGCTGCAGGCTGCAGGGAGTGCAGCCAATACTAATCAGGCAGGTGGGCACAAGGTGTTCCTCTGGTAATAATGCAGTCTGTTTTCTGTCTCCAGCCTGCTCATATAGCGTATAATAGTAGCCCAATCAGATCACTGGTACATCTCTCTCTCTTTCATCACCACTGTGTCAGTTGTCTCAGGAGTATGACTCAGCACTTCTTGAGGTGATGCCAGGGGCTGCATATCAACCTTCACATACCTTTTGATTATCGACAACAATACGTCTGTAGCATTGATTATCAAAAACTGTCAAATATCTTGACACGCTCTGTCAGATTTGTATTTATTGTGTGATCAAATTGTTTTTTTTTTACTTTTAGACTTTGTTTAGGCAAATAGTGTATTGTGTGGCTGTGGGTGGTTAGACATCATTATTCACTAATGTATTGACTGAAAACATGTTTACATTCATCAGTCTAAGGGAGTGCAAATATTAGCTTTGGTATTAGTCGGGTCATATTGGAACAAAACCAAAGCATACTTCTAGAGATGCCTAAAGGTATGTTTTCTTATTTAATTTCAGTTCTCCTCACAACCTTGCAGATTAAACTGTATTTTAGCCTAGAGTGGTGTGTTCATCGACCATATGTAAAGGTTTTCTCAGAGCTGGGCATAGGTGATAAATGAAATTGACAATTTTATTGATCATCTGTAAGGACAGAGGGCCCTCGTGACCTATGGGATTACTTGTTTCCATCTGACTGATGATACCTTTAAACTGTTGATGTGTCTCTGAGCAGAAACCGATCATCTGTCCCTTTGTTCTGCAGCACACAGTGACAGTTTTTTTTTTTTTGTCTTTCAAATTGAGTAGCTGATTTTCAGTGTTGTCTTTGAGCGCTGGAAGAAATCTCTGGATTGAGCTCAATAATCCCTTTCCTTTGTCCTAATGTTAAACCCTGTGATGTGCTGTGATGGGAGCTGTAACACAGACTCCACTCAGCTGAATTAGGTATTGACGAAGGTGTCATTCTCCATTAGTCTTGACACGTCTTCATTCTTAAAAGGTATCAAAAATGCTCATGTTCATACACCACCAAAATGAATGTGAGATGTTTGGAAATATTCAATGTCAGCCTGAAGTTTGCAGATGAAAGGACGGATCACTGGCGGAGACGAAGTGTCCCACAGAAGGGAAGTAGACAGTCTGGTGTCGTGGTGTGAGGACAACAACCTCACCCTGATGAGGGAGTCAGTATTGACTGACAAGATGAAGGAGATAATAGAGGACATGAGGAAGGAGAGGAAATCTCATCAGCCACTGTTCAATCGGGAGCTTGAAGTGGAATGAGGTGAGCAGCTTTAAATACCTGGGTGTCCACATCACTGAGGATCTCACCTGGACACTGAACACCACACAGCTGGTTAAGGAGGAGGAGGAAGTACAGCCACCAGAGAGTGGTGAAGACTGAAGACCATCAGGACTCCACTGGCCTCTCTGCAGAGCATCTACCATCACAGAGTCCACAGGAGAGCTGCCTCCATCATCAAAGACCCCACCCACCCCCAACATGGACTGTTCAGCCTTCTCCCCTCAGGGTGGAGGTACAGAAGTGTGAAATGCAGAACATCTTGACTGAAAAACTTTCTTTCCCTCAGACATCAGACTCCTAAACAGCTGACAGGAGACTTAAACTATGGACTACTTCTGCTCAATATTCCACATGTCAGCTCAATTGCACATGGCCAATATTGCACATGGCACTACCTATTTGTACAGCCTGTATTTTTACTGTATATATTCTTTTTATCACATTGCTGCCTTATTTGTCTTGAAGCTGCTTTTATTTAACTATTCTATTTATCTATCTTTTATCTATTTTTTTTTTCACTTTTTTGCTCGTATTCATTGTGGATAGCAAAGAAGTATTTTATTGTACAGGGAAACACGTTTAATTACTGTTCATATGACAGTGAACGCCTTGAATTGAACATTTATATAAATGTAAATTTAAGACATCTATGGCACAGCTGTTGAGTCCAAGACAAATTTCCCTGAATGGGACAATAAGGTATATCATATAGAAAGTATTTAGTCGGGGTGAACACCTTCATAAAAAAAACAAAAAAAACAACTAAAAATCAAAATTGATAAATCAAATGAAGTGAAAACAGATTTGTTGGTGGTGATCTAACCCTGGACGTAAAGGGGCGTGGCTTGTTTGCCCCTTCCGGCCAGGTAAAAACCTCTGCAGGAGGATATTTTAAACCTCCAGCTCAGGCTAACCTCTGCAGCTCGTTAATATACAGTTTACGTTCGTCACGCAGGGTTTCTGTAAATAATTAGTAGCACCCAAGCTAACCATGAGGATTTTTATTGTCGTGCAGCTGTTTTCACACCCGGAAATGAAACACTGAAAATGTTGGGTCACTACTTCACGTGTGCTTTGTGCAAAAATAATGGCATGCTAGCTAGCTAAAAGTTTAAACAGAGACCAAACTGGACAAAGTCAGCCCGTTAGAAGACTGCAGGTGGACCAATAAAGTCTACTGGAGCTAAAGTTAAGCACCGACATGAACACAAACCAGTGGATAAAAGCTGCCTCATATCATCAGTGCTGGCGACGCAGTCTGGACTTTCCTGCTGACTCGACTACAGTGAAGTACTTCACTTCCCGGCATGCATTCATCACAGGTAAACAGCACCTTTACATTCTTTATTTATTCATGTTGTGTTTTAGTTGTTATTCTGCTGTAGGTGCAGCTGCAGATGTGTGTTTGTTTGTTTGTTTGTTGGGCTGCTGTGCAGGCTGTTGTTGGTCTAAAGGTGTGTGCAGTGTGATTGCTGGCTTTGTCCCTCTCAATCTGAAGGAATGTAAAAAATGCAGGCAAAAGTTTTTATTTAGTACTCTGAACAAATCGTCACAGTTCAAAAGCCAATTTATATAGTCAAAAGTCTCTCTGATTATATAAATGTAAATATAAATGTATTTTATTCATCCAACATCTAAACCAATCAGCTTTTCCAGCTCCAGAGAGAGAAAGAGAGCACCTGCAGCTGTCAGCATATATACTGTACATCTATGTATCTTGGCTTATTCTGTGCTGTTGTATGCAAAGCAAAACCAAAATCAGTTTTTCTCTACATTGGAAACTGAATGGATGAGTGCTCATCATAAGCAGAAATTATTTATTTTTATTTACCCACAAATAGATGAATCAAGCACTCAGTGTTATCATATTGTCCCTGACATGATAGTATAGAGACAGATGGAATTCTGGAAGAGAAAATAATCCTTAAATAAATCCCCGGAAATGTCTGGAAAGGAATCATTGATAAGAGGTAACCATAAAGGAAAGTAGATAAGGCCTGTGTCCAAAAAGACTGCAACAGCCTCTTATCAGCAGTATTATAAAACTAAAATGTCCTCTTATCGGTTATTCACTGTATAATGACACTCAGTGCAAGGTGAACATAGAGGGGAGAAGGACATTGAAAGGCTTGGATTCTGTGATTGTGTGTGTTTGCATGGGGAGATAGTCATGTAAATTCAAGCCTGAGTGGCTATCATTAACTCTTTGAGTGCCAGCCCTTTTTTTAAAAAATAAAAATTGTTTTGCTCTCTTATCACGATCGTTTCCACTTCCTGTTTTGAACTCTGTGGCGTATACCATCTCTTTATGTCCGCACTCCAAATCCCAGAAGCCCCAGTATTACTCAGAGGCTGTAGAGAGCGTATTTTTATCCCTGCTGCTGAAAAAAGGAAAGACGTATATATATATGTTTATGGCACTCAATCATTGTATTTTAAAGGACGTAAATTTACATCTTTGGCACTCAAAGAGTTCAAGAGATAATTCAACTTTTTTTCTGAATTCAAGTGGTGTAAACACGTAAAAAGGGAATTATAATCTTGCATGTAAATGAGAGTGAAGTACAGCAGCAAACCTTGGCCAGTAACAGTAGTAGTAGTAACTGGTGAATTATATCTACAGACGGATAGATCCAAACATGGTTTAGAATCATCACACAGGCCACGCAGCGACACATTTTATCTTGCATTCAGTAACAGAAACAAACATCAAAACAAGATCTGTGTTCATGCAGTTTTCTGGTTACAGACATTGTTGGCTGAATGATCACCAGCAGTGTTCCCTGCCCATGTTTGCTCCAACAGAAAAATTTCCCTTGAGCATCTGGTTATCTACAGGTCTCACACTCTCTCTCTCTCTCTCTCACACACACACACACACACACACACACAAACCTGCAGGAACACCTTACACAACAAGATAAAATCAAGTCCATGCAATCGAAAAATCCCCACAAAGTTAAATCAATACCTTTCAGACAAAACCTGCACAGAAATTTTACATTATTTATAAGCTTTGCAAAGATATATTAGTATTACCTGCTGCGTTCTTGCACTGGGTTGAATTATACGACAGCTGTTCCTGTTATTGTGGCCACCCTGTGTAGAAAACAGCAGGTCAGCAGGGGGATAATCTACTTTCTAGTTTCGCTCTGCTGCTGCTGCTACAAAAGACTTTGCTGGCACAGCTCCATATCAAAGAGTGTCTTTACTGTAGACAAAACATGGCTTTAATCTCTGCTTCATTACCCGTGTGTGTGCGGATTGCAATTAGCTGACATGGAATTGACACGGTTAACTTCACAACACCTAATAGGCTGTGAGTTAAACTGTGGCACGCCAGCAATGACTGATGACTGTGTGTTTTTGGTTTGATATGGCTCGAGGTAATCACGCCGTCAGCCTCTTGACAGATGTTTGACAGTGCGGCTCCAGGTTCACTCGAGTACCTGTAACTGGAGTGCGCGATCAGAGAGCAGAGTAAGTGGAGTGTAAAATCATCACCCACACAAACACACTCACTACATCCTCTCTCTTTTTCCTACCTTCCCTCCGACCCCTCTATCATGTTCAATCTCTGTCTCTCCCTGCTGGTGGCTGATTAATATTGGATGACAAAAGCTGTCATCATTTCACAAGTAGGGAAGCAGAATATAAAGTTGAATATAGGAATATTTTGCATGCATGTTTCTGCAAAGCATGTGAATCCAGGTCCACAATGACACTAATATAATATGGCAGAACTCTTGTATCATAATTCCTGTCTATTCACCGCAGCTTGAAAGGAGACATGCGTTCAAAGTGGAGCATAAGCTCACACAGTCAGCCCTTTTTTTAATATCAGAAACAGCATGGTAACCTTCCAATTTTCTCCTCAGTGAAGTGAACAGCACTCCAAAAACTGTTAGCAGCCTCCAGCTCCCACACGTCAGTTGTCAGACTCCCACGATGGGGAGGAATCCTCAACAAGAGATTTATGGGTGCCCTGGAGGTCCAGACAACTTGTTAGATTACCTGATTGCCTGTGGTTTCAATTTCACATTGTAGGGGATTTATAAATTGAGGAAAGGATTTCATCAGTGACAGCATTATGATAACATAGCTCTGTATGCTGCCTGGTTGACATACAGAACACGTCACACAGTAGGGATGTCATTACACCTGAATGTGTTTGTTCTGTCATCATTTCTCTGCACATTCTCTGTAAGTTGTTACGCAGCTCTCTTTTCATATCATGTTCCTTTCATAGATCTGTCTTTGTAGTTTTGGGCTTGATAGAGATGAGACAGAAAGAAGTATTTTTTTTCTATTTTGGATTTCTGTAATATTTACTTTTTACCTGTGATATACAGGATGCTTGTTTGTTTCAAGGGAAGTTTTTTTTTTTTTTCCCTACCGTTTACGTCTATATTTGGTGTATCAGATATGTTTAATGAAAGTCTGCATAGGGACAAAATCATGGCCTAATATTTTTGTATCAATATTACACTGACATAGGGTTGATTATTGATGCTTTCACAAAATATTTAGAGATTTTGTGGACATAATAAGCATGTAAAGGCAAATATAAGAACAGTTAGAACAGTCTAAAGCAGACTAAGAAACTAGCAAAAAATATTCAAACTGTTTTAAAATATCTTCTCATATCAATTGACATACTGCCCAGCTCTAGTGGATGAAGCATGGGTCAAATGTGTGAAACCAAAAGCATAAGTATTTCAAACTTCTTTCTTTAGCTAAACCTAAACATAATTAAGAATGCAGTTTTTGAACCAGAAGTGGTTAAAACACTTTAACATGCATGTGTGTGGAAATAATTTTTGGTAAAGAAACATGTCAACATTTTATGCTGCCAGCAGAGTTTATTTTTGCTTTATTTCTAAGCTTAATTTTCATTTTCTATGCACCACAGCCTATCCTTGGTGAATCCTGTGTAGAAATAATGCCACAGATGTTTTTTTTTTTCTAGATCATTGTCTCCTGAAGTTTCTAGATAAGTTTAATTTTCATACATCATCCAGCCCTGCTTATTATCTGCAGTTCAAAGGAGTTAATGGAGTACAACTCTGCAATCTCTGCTGCAGCAGTCTGTCATGGTGCTTTGGAGTGTTTTTTTTTTTTTTTTTAAACATGCTGTTATTAAGGTTACAATGAACCAGAATATATAGAAAAGAACAACAGAACAGGCAGATTAACCATGGAGACTGTTCCTTTCACTCATCATCCTTCAGAGACTTTCTTCCTGGATATATCTTAGATTTTTAATGTCTTCTTGACCTGTTCCTCTTAAGCTTTTACTTTTCAAGTTTGTTTAAAAGTAGGAAGACATCACAAAATGTAGCTCTTTTTTTTTTTTTTTTTTTTTTTTTTTTTTTCATTTATCAAGGACGGGTCAAACAAGCATTTTAAATTAACGGTGCCTTTTAACATCAGATACAGTAGAACAGATCTTAGACGAGAACCGTTCCTACACGCTCCTCTGTCACTGTTACCACTTAATCTGCTTGTACTCGCCTCTACTTAATCATCTTTTAATGTGTGTGTATCCAAGTGTTGAAAACTGATATAATTTTTCACCATTCTTCCCTCCTGAACTCATTCACCCTCCTTTTCATTGTCTTCCTTCCTATCCTCCTGCCTGTCTTTTATTTTGAAGCCGTTTGATTATGGAGATTTATAGTAATTCTACATACAGCTCTTGGCCACCCACCTGCTAGAAAATTGTGTGTGACATTGTGAAATTGTGTGTCTGCGATTAATGCAGTTTATTGTGGGAAAAACTAAAGTGACACCCCAGGCAACATTTGAGCTTTTCCCCCACTCAATTAGCAGCCTTGAGTCCTTTCCCTGATTACTTTTAAAGAATTCACCGTCACACCTTTACTCCTCTTCCTCCTCTTCCTCTTCCATGACTGACAGATAGGGGGGAAAAAAAAGATTTGAGAGTGAACTGCAAAATGAGGGTAGAAGGCAAAGAATGTTGTTAGCAGAGAGTTCATTGACAGTCATCTGTGATTCTGGTAAGATGTGGGCAGAGGAAGAAAGAGGCCTGAGATAAGAGGCAATCTCAGAAGTGAATACATTAATAGCTGGAGCACTTTGATGAAAGTTGTCAGAAGCTATGAAATGCATAAGCAGTGGCTGTGGCTCTTTTGTTCTGCTTATCATAACGGATTCATAAACAAAAGCAAGGTGACTGTTAATGTGGTAATGTGGTGTTATTTGTGAAGCAGCTTTTTTTGAGTGATGAAAACATGCATTCCTGCTGAGGGATTTCTGTATTTTTGGAGTGGCGCTATTGACTGGTTTTGTCATTGAACTTGCTGTCGGATCAATAGTTTAAAGAAGATATATGTCCATGTGACAGCTGGTATTAGTCTCATCGATGCAACAAACTATACAGTAACTGCATTATGGATCTATAGGCACCCAAACACACTCACAGCATCCTCTCTCTCTCTCTCTCTCTCCAGTTCTTGCACCCAGTTTGCTCAGATACACAGTACAGTAATCCCCTGCATCATTATTCTTCTTATGTCCATAAGCATTCATGCACAGGGGAACGTTAGTAGCAGTTGTCTTTCTTGCCTTTGCGGAAAACAAGGCTTTGGTCGACAGGCACGCAAACTGCTTTCCATCCATTTCTTGTCTTTTTTTATTCACCTCAATTTATACCTTTTTTAAAAGTATATATGCCCTTCAGCTCATTTTAGCTTAATGTCCCTGTGTGCATGTGCGTGTGCGTGTGTGTGTGTGTGTGTGTGTGTGTGTGTGGCAAGTAAACCTGGTGTGAAATGTGATGTTTTTGAGGTTGTACGTAGATGTCAACGGGAAGTGCAGTTTCCATCACTATACTTCTCAGGGGTGGAAATAGTGGTTACTTTATATGTGATATGCCCATATCAACACACACACACACACACACACACACACACACACACACACAGTATGTCACAAACCTAGAATTTCTAACAAGGTGTTTCAGTGGACAAATGTGCACAGCATGTAGGTCGCAGCAGGAAGTGGCGGTGTGATTGGTAGGTTGGTGTGAGAATAATCCGTTTGGCTTTGAGAGCTTCCGTAAACAACCACTATAGATTAACAGCAGAATAAGTACTAAATCTTCTTCCCATCACAGAGCTCTCATAGATCAGCCAAATCATGGTGCAGTGTAGCCTGTCGCACAGCGTAGAATATTTTGGCTCCACCAGATTTTCCATACACACACACATCACATATTTCCACTGCCTGCGTCATGTCCATAACAGTTTAGCCAGAGGGACAAACAAATGGAGTGGACAGAAAAGATTAAAATTGCAATTTATTTGTTTAATAATTCATTTGTAATTACTTCCCTGTGTGAGATGACAATGTGGTTGTGCTGGTTGCATGCAGCTCTGCAGAGTGTCACTGTATATCTCAATTTTGCACGTTTGGTACAGTTCTTGATATGGACTTGGCCTGAGGCGACAGTTTCATCATTTATTTCATAAATTTGTCATTTTTCAAATTAGTCTGGAGCTTTTTTTCTGCTACACAAGCAATGTGTGTGCTTCCACATGCATGTGGGTATGTATGTGTACTAGATTTAGCATCCATGTGTCACAGTGTTTCCTAGTGCATGCGTTTTTATACTGGTATGTATTAAAATGGCAGCATACATACATACATCAGGGCTGAGAATAGAGAGTGTACACACATTATCAAGGGATTTGAGATGATTCATCAGCTAATATTAGTTAGGCTTGGTGTTTGCTGCTGGCTTTTGCACGCATTATTTCTCCCTTGGGATTTTCCTGTGACAATAATCCCTTGTTCTTTGGGAGGATACAGACAAAATTACTAGAATGACAGTTTCAGACTATCCATAGACGGAGGCTGTGTTCAAGCCGAGATAAACAAACCCTGTCCTCAGGTAATGAATATGGGCTGTTTGGCAGAGATGTTCTCATGATATGTTTATTTCACAAGGCCTTTTAGGTTTATTATGTATGAATATTATCCCAGTCCCTGGTCGCTATCTACAATGAATGTAACAATGCTGCTTATATTTAGTTCCTTTTATCATATACAGTGACTGTAGTGACATTTTGTTATGGACAGTTGCTGTTTGTGTAGCCCGTTTGATACAAAGAGACACTGTTTGACAACAAATCAATATGAATATTATAAGATTGCGATGTAGCAGGAACACCATGTTTCATCTCAAAGTCTTTATTGAGTTTTGTAAAACTGTGTTGCAAAGAGTCCTGCATCAATTACATCATCAATTAAGTGGGTGAATAATATTTTATCTGCAGTAAGAGATGCCATTGTTCTCTTGCTTTCTGTGTTTGACACAGCGGCCCCTTGAATTTCAGCAGCTGAAAAAAACGCTTTCTTCTGTAATGTGAACATGGCTTGGGAGCCTTGGTTTACATATTAATCTGTTACGGATTAATCTGGTGCATTGCTGGTGCTTTCCTTCCTCAAAATTCACATTACCTGCTGATGCCTCAGAGGAGCAGGCCTGCGAGTTGGAAACAGAGTGATGTTCGTTCGTTTTGGGCTCTTAATGCAGAAACCAAGATCTATTTCAATCTGTTTGACTGTTTGATTCAGACAACAATGGCGGCTCACAGCGAGGAATCGTGCGTCGACATTGATTCTGCTATTTCAACTGTGTTGTCTATACAGAGCCACAATTGGTTCTATGCTGAGCCACAAAAGAAACACAAATGGAAGGGTAGGTGTGGGTGGATAACATTGGAGGCACTTCAGGTGTGCTGTGACCATTTCTGTGGTGTTGTCATGAGTCAGTATTGGAGCAAGCGTGTAGCATGTGAAAATCAGTTCAGAGCCACTGAAATTGAGCTCACGACGGAAAGTGGGGGACACACGTCTTACTGACCCTCTCTGTGACATTTGTGACCACTTTTTGGTTATGCCAACAAGAGCAACTCAAGCCAGAAAATTTTTGCAAAATTTTGTTGAATTTGATTCATTTAAATGGCCGTAATGAAATGTCAAAAACATGACAATACATTGAATGGACCCATTGTTTGCTTTTCTTTTGTGGCTCAGTATATTGAGGTCGCTCTCATCAGCGTCACGGCTTGGTTTCGATGTGAGTGGTTGACGTGGAACATCATTAATGCAGTCGGCAGCATTTTGAAATTCAGGGTCTAAGTTGGAAAATTCTAACTGTCCGGTCCGTCCCTCAACCTCTACTAAGCTCCGACACCGTCCACCAAACCCCTCCCCTTCTGGAGACGAGGTTGTGCACGTGAGTCCACGCCAGTGTACGGACACAGGCTGAGAGCAGGCATAGCGTATAAAGCAGCTCACACTCAGCATGGAAGATGGTGACAGCTGTAATATAATTACCTGTTGACAAGAAATACGGCCAAATCAATGTCTAACTTGAAGCCTTTCAAGTCCCATAGTTCCCTTCACCTCTCAAATGCGACCCCAGTGTTTACATGAGTTTTATTTTGCACTCTGTCAACTTTTCTTTGGACTTTTTCACATCTGTTTTCCTCTTCTTAGTCATTTTGGTTGTGTAGGCAGTGGTTGGCAATGGTGGAATTGGAACTTTTACATTTTTCGGGTGTTCAACCATTTCTTTTGAGAAGCTGATATCAATGCTCTGGCCGGAAGAACTTTCGTGAGCGTGAATGTGCCTGGCGGGAGGGGGAGGGGGCAGGCTTGTCAGCAGTGTGTGCACAAGCTGTGACTGACAGGCAGCTGTTCCTCCCCCCTAACGTGATTGGTTGAACACAACAGGGAGCGCTGGATTTTTGCAAACACTATTGCAGGCTTTAGAAGGAGCTAAAGAATTAGGGATTTTTCTTAAACAGCCTATTTCATATACTACTTCCATAATCCCATGACAGTTTAAGCAAATATGAATAAAAAATGTTGCCAACTGCAGCTTTACAGATGACGGGCAAATGGTTTATCCAATCACATGCAAGGATTTTTTTATAAGGCCCCGCCAGAAGGATGTGTGGAGCTAGGCGGCACGACATTCAGCTGGCAAGAGTCAGGTTATATCCCCCTCTGTTTTGTTCTGAAGATCCCTGCCTTCATGGGATCAGTACAGTTACTGTTTTATAGATATTCCTAATGAGTGGGACAAACATGGTGCATATTATCAGAGTTATTAGAAGTTACTGATCACATTTTTCAGTATGCTGCTGAAATCAATATATCACCAGTGTCCACTCCATTCGCCCAGTTAGGAATGCACCTCACCAACCTGCTCTGTGGTGTACTATTTAATGAAATGCCAACAGGGACAGTCATGGCTTGGCATCGCTTATATCATTAGTACCTTAGCTTGCAAGTTTTATTACCCTCCATTTTCTCTCTCTCTGTCTCTCTCTCTCTCGGAAAGTTCTCATATGCCAATATATACATTTTTAAGTGCATTAATAAAATAATAAGAACTCGAATCGACTAGTATTTCTGATGCAGACTAGCAAGTGTATAATCAAGCTGATCAATCAATCACACATCCCAACATCCCTCTTCAGTGTCCACTGGACTGAATCATGTCCATTCGAGTCATAGTTATATTGCAGCATCTGAGTCTTTTGAAGGCCTAAACTTGGTTTTTGTGGTCAGCCAGCAATTTTTCTCATTAACTCTTTGAGTGACATCGACTTACTCCGACGTCATTTACAATCCAACACCTGAGTGCCGTCGATGTAATAATACGTCAAAGTGTTTTTTTTGGCAGCGAGTTGCCGATCACATTCTTCCGCAGCCTGTGAGTAATTTTGGGGCTTCTAGTAGATTTAGTCGGTATACGCCACAGAGATCAAAGCAGGAAGTGGCGACGATCATGATTAGAGAGCAAAATGGACAGATTCTGGACAAGAAGTGGCATTTTTGGTGGGATTGGCCTCTACTCTACCTCTGATAAAACAAGAATGAAACAAGCAGAGAGATTAGAGAGTCTCTTCTTTCTCTGAGTGTTTCTGAGTTTTCAGAGACATAGTACAAAATATTCTGTGGGTCTTGAAATATGACTCAAAATAGGCAAAAATGCTGGCACAAGGCCCTTAATGTTTTATTAAAGGGCTGGCACTCAATGAGTTAAAATTAGCAGATCAATGTGGGCTTTACTGTGTAATCTCAGTTCCTCTCCTTCCTTGAGAATACATTGAACTCGTGCTTCGGTAAGATGGATAAAGTTGTAGCCTTGAGGAGCAGCAGGTGCACACTGCATCATGATGGCAGGGTGTGAGTGAGTGACAGAAGAGGCCTTGAAAGTCTGGTCAGTCTGTATTTACTTCCCATCTTCTCATTCCAGTCTGAAGAGACCACCGGAGGCACACATGGCCATCTAATCACCACCATCCCGGTCATTGTGACTGATGGTAATGGAGTAGCTGACCCTGTCGTTATCATTACCAAAATATGAGACATGAGCCCATCTGGTATTCCCTCACATCACTCTCTAGCTGCACCTCCTGCAGGTTGCTCGGAGAATGTGTCATTATGAAAAGAGAATCGTACAATATTTCAGACAGAAAAGGCTCACGCTGACCTTCAGTGAGGGCAGAGACATAAAGCATCTTTACTCACTGAAGAGTTTCTCAGCAATCAGTCTGGCGAGATGCAATTCCAGCCCAATGTGTTGTGCCACTCTGTAACTACTGACTGATAGATGGCGGCAAACAGCTGTACGTGGGGAAATGTTCCGTCAGTAAATGGTTTCTTTATGTTTAATGGTTATGGTTATGCTTGTGTGGCTCCTGGAATAATGAAGTGTTATGTTACTTGCTCTTGTCAAATATAGATGTATTTTGGTTTTCAAAAAAACAAAACCAAACAGAAATGATTCACTTGCGTAACCCACACACACCATATACTACATCAGACATCCCATTCAAGTGTGTGTGAGCCTCAAGATTGACAGTGATTAATCCGTTGGATCAGCTTTTCTATATGGAAAGTGTGTATATATGATCCTTCTCTGTATCTTCACCTGGAGCCTGTAAAGTCTAGCAGGTGAAATGGGAACTTGGGTTAACACTCACTACCCACAGCATTAAACTGATTGCTTTTAACACAGGCAGTATGACTGCAAGGTCTCTGTGTGTTTGTGTAGCAACAATGGCCTTTAATTTGAAGACACAGGCTATAAAGCCAGCATTAGCGTTAATGCACTTGCAGTGCCACTTGCATGTGTTTGCTTGCTAAAACCAAGCCTGTCTGCGCTGAGTGGAGTGGCACAGCTGAGGATGTGTGTCAGACACTGCAATTTGTTTCTTGTTTTGGCATAAGAAATAGCAATTTAGTTTCAGACCACCTCTTATGCAACACTTTTGTAGCTTCAGATGGTGGAAGTGCACAGGCAGGTCTCTCCAGGATCACATCGACCTCTTTATATTTAGATTTTTGTCACTTTCATTATGATGAGATGTGTTGAATTGGTAGTTTATCATCTGCGATATATGTAGCATCCCTCCCTCTTCTTTGATGGAATGACACCAATTTTGTCTTCATTTTGAATGTGAGATTACAGGGTTTAGAACTGCTGCAATGCTCTACCTGCTTCCATATACCTAGACAGCTCATTCTATCATAGTGAACCGCTGCTTTCAGGTAAGAGAAATAAATCATTTTCATTTTAAATTTGAGGAGATTATTAAAGCCATAAGACATTCCCAACTTCTTGGTCTCGAGTCCCTCGCATGAACAGCAGTTCATTATGCTGAGAGAAATACAGAGTAAAAAGAATCTCACACTTTTTATTTATTTAAATAAATATGGGGAATTTATTTACATATCAGAAACACACCAGCTAATTTATATGTCATTTTTTTGGGTCCTATGGCGTCATGTGATGCACTCAGAAGTTTTAATTCCACAGTTTGGCCATTAAAAATATCTGGCAGTTTGGTAACTTCATGTTTCCTCCTCTCGCTTCAATGGTAAAACATCAGTGTGAACATGAATCGGAGCAGAACTAAAAAGCATCAGTGTGTTCAGGTATTCTGCTACATCTAAAGACCTAAATGCCTCAGTCATCAGGTGGGACTTCCCTGAAAAGTCCTCACATCTGAGGAACATTTTATCTTTAAATAATAAGTCCTTGTCCTGGGGGCTATTTGCAGTCAGTAAAAATATAAAATGAACTTCTTTTGAACTTTTTCACCTTTGCTCCTCCAAACTATAATCAAGGCTTTAAGCCAGAACTACTGAGTTATCTAATGGCAGCAGCTCCTGTGTCAGGCAGACTGCCAAATGGACACATATTACTAAAGAACACCCCCTTCCTGAGGTTTGCCTCAGGTACTGTGGAAACAGGGCATTCCTGTGCTGTAAAGATCCCAAACAGATTTAATGTCCAAGTTGTTGTTATGAGTCTGAAGCAGGGCAGATGAGGTTTGGATATGGCCCCTGTGGAGCTTTGTGAACTATGCGTGAAATGATATGCTGTGTGGGTCAGTAAGAGAACCAAACCTGTCAGTCACTGTGACTGCCTTCTGTTTCGCTCACTGGATGATTGTCTGTGCTTTCTCATGCTGAGCGCTGTCAAGTGTGTGTTCATGTACTTCGTCCTGGATGTGTGGATGTGTGAGTTTCTATGTGCACGACTACGTGTGCCATTCAGTAGCAATGATGAACCTCGAGGCCTTGTCTGACAGACCGAGAGACAGAAATGACATGATGCAAATTGTCGCTGACCACCTTAGTTTTTCTCCCAGCGGCGTCACTAAAATGACAGAATATGACGAACAGTCAGCTGTCATTTGCTGCTGCTCCCCCAGCTGCTGTATTTTCATACACTATGCAGTAGACTCAAATGAGTAAATTATCAATGCAATTTCAAAAGCAAAATGTGGGAAAGTTTGTTTCTAGTGGTATTCCTACTGTAGGCCAATTTCCTTTACATTTTTTATTTTACTGGATAGAAAGATTCAAGGTACATTAATCAAAAAACAATGGATTGCACTAGTCACATTAAAAACTGTCTTACTAAATCACTCACTGCTGAAAGTTACACTACTAGTTACATTACTTTTAGATTACTCTGTAACATCACCTAACCATTACTCAACCCAAAAAAATGTGAGCTCATTTAACACTTTTTCCAATCAAAGGAGGATACTCTTTAATATCACAAAGCTCGTCAGTCATGAACATCACTTTAAATGGCACTTCACAGAAAAATGCACAAGGCTACAGTACTGACAGTGAGGTGAATGTCTCAAAATGTTTACACTTAACATCACATTTTTGTCCTTTCGTGCAACAAACTGGAAGTAACATGCATATTTCCACCCTTCAAAAGACGAGTTATGCCGAATGTTGTGCAAACACACACAAAAAGTGATGTTTGATTTGTTTTTCTGTCTGCCCGTTATGCATATTAGTTGAATGATGTAAAGTAAGATTTTTTGATTGGCAACTGTAATGTAATCTGATTACAGTAAAACGCTGAATGCAATAGACTCAACATGGTGCCTGGGGACATGAACCATTTCATATCCGCCTGGTAATACAGCCAGAAAATAATAATACAATTGATTGTACAAAATTCCAGCCTGACACCAGTGGTGTTACCTCACTGACGCAGTGCAGATTTTTAAAACGATAATGTCATCCCTCTAGATTCTGACATGTGTACCAGCCAAGACAAAGATTGATTTGAGGCTGCATTTCGAGCGCATACACTCAACCAATTACACAGCGGCATTACTAATGTGTTCTGTGGCTCGGCTGCCTCTAAATTACAGACCATCAGGGGACTGGTAAATCTAACACTGCCACAGCATGGCGTGATTTTCACCCCTCTGTTCTACTCTCAGATTTACAGCCTGTGTCTTGTGTGTAATTCACAATCATTAAGGCCATTTATTAGTCTCAGACCCCTGACTGTCATACAATAATCAATTGGATAGTTTACATGTCTCGCAGCACACTCTGAGGTTAAATTACACTTCTGATTTATCAGCATTCTCACTTAAATTCCTCCCATTTATCACACATTGAGAGGACGAGCCAGTTGTTTCAGGTCTGGTAGATGCACATATGAGCATTTATATTGTACATATGCATGTTTAATTTGAACACAAAATGTTTTCAAATTCACACTTTATTTATATTTTTTTAATTTCATCCTTCAGTTATAACACATACTTAAAATTGTTTACCACCTGAACTAATTCTCTGTTGGTGGAAATATTGAAATGCATGTTCAGTTAGTATGTTCAGGGAGAAAGTAACAGGTTTAAACACATCCATTAAGCGCCACCTTTGACTGATAGACTGTGGCGAAGACCAGAACATTCCATAACTGAGTGCATTTTTAAGTAAGTATTAAATTTTGAATGCTGGATTTATTACCGTCGAGACAAGATAGAGTGTCTTGCATTAATGATCATGCTTGTTTTTAGATGAAGAGGGTAAAAATATAAATCAAAGGAAGTCAGATTTTTCAGACAAAAGGTTTCCAAGTTATTTGTCTCCTGCGATATTAATTCATGGTCACACAGAGAGACCAGACCACCAACATTTCCATCCACAAACAAATATGATAAATCTTTGCTGTTTTCCTGTTTCTGAAGATCGATTCTCCTCTTAGATTTCCTCTTAGCATGTAGGAGAACTTTGGTTGCTGTCATCAACTCTTAAAGTACCATTGACATATATCTACACACACACACACACACACACACACACACACTTATGTGACTTATTTTGGGGGCTTCTGGGATTTGTGGTCGGTATATAAAGAGATGGCATACACCACAGAGATCAAAGCAGGAAGTAGAGACCATTAGAGAGCAAAACAAATGGAAACTGGACAAAATTGGTGATTTTGGTAAAAGTGGTCTCTATTCTAGTTAAGAACAGAACAAGGTAAAAACAAACCACGATGAAATAGAGAATCTCTTTTCAGATATTCTGTGGTCATGAATGACTCAAAATGGCCAAAAATGCTGGCATAAGGCACTTTGGTTTTTATAAAAGGGCTGGCACTCAATGAGTCAAAGGCCACGCATGTAGGAGAACTTTGGTTGCTGTTGTTAAAAAGTGAATGGCCCTCTCAGATCCAGTTGTTGCTAGAACACAGAATAGAATAGAATAGAATAGAAATACTTGATTGATCCCAACCTGGGAAATAATAGTTTTTGTGAGAGTGGGTCATTTGGAATTTAAACGAGTCAGTGAGAGAGTGTTTACATGGGAAGTGAGAGGTGAAGAGTGAGGCGACAAATGTGTATAATGATGTGAGGGAACAAGAGCGAGAGGACAGTTTATCTTTAAGAATATCTAGTGAATGTACTGTAGAAGTAGAAGTTGAAAGATAAATGCTCACTAGATTTTTCCTACTATGTTTTCTTGTGTCATGTTAGTGCTCCATCAAGAGAACCCGCTCTTTATGCAGATATAAACTGCTCATTCTAAGGTAAAGAAAACACAACAAAGAAAACCTGCTTATCATTAATATTATAATCCATTTCTGCCAATAGAGCCCCTAAATGTTACACATTGTTCCTTTAATATGTTTGGAACAGTACTGGTTTTATTACTGCCTATTGGGAGTCATTCTCATGCCAGCTACTTCTCGCCACAGTTGGTATGATGTGCAGATGAGCCCCAGTCTGCTCATTAGCTACAGTGAGGTGAACATGATTGGCATCCGGTGATGTCTTTTTTGCATTGTAAAACAAAGGCCAATCACAGGTAATTTTACAAAGTGAAAAGAAAATCTGTGGTACTCCCCGGCCCCTAGCTTTTATGAGACTATAAAGCTGTGCATTTTATTCCACCATCAGCCTTCCCTTTGTGTCCGTCCTTATCACTTGCATTGCCGATCCCTGATTTGCAGATGACTCATCCTGTTCTCTGAACCTTTTGGGTTCAACAAATTCAGGTACTCTTAATTTTTGGTGCCTCTGGCAAATATGCAGATGAGCACATTTCTAATTGCACAGCATAAAGTGCTGATGTACGCTTTAAAGCACTGAATCTGAAGCTATTTTTTCTGTTCATTTAAATCTTAATAAAAGCAAAAGGCAGATTGAGGTGTATTTTGATGAAAAGACATGGATCAAAGAGCAGATCCTGCTGTTTGAAGCTTGATGCATTCACTCTTCCTGTCTTTAGAAAATTATAGCGCACTCACTAAAAGCACTGGCTGAGGGAAGCAGCAGCAGTGCGCCCTCCTCATCTGTCCCCCCTCTTCATCTCTGTTTAAATGTCTGTGTCTGTTTCTCGTGACAACAAAGGTGCTTTCATATCTCACACTTCCACCCAGAGATGCGAGAAGTACGGTGGCATGTGTCGATGACGAAGAGTTTGAAGTGAATACTCCTCAAAAAATAGCAGATTTTTAACGTTTCGATTTGTTCTATTTCGGTTTGAATCCCTTGATAAATTGGAGTACAGTCTGTCTGCCCTGTAATAAATCGGAGTTGATGGAGGCACAGAGCAGAGTGAGAGCTCTTGAATCATAGAGAGACCTTTCATGAAAAGTTTCCAGCGCAAACACAGAACAAAGAACAGACCATGTCGTTTGAAGCCCGGCACAGTCGCTCTTATTTTTCTTTTTCTTTTTTTTTAGGGGAAATAAATTGCAAACACTATCCA
The DNA here is from genome assembly GCA_029721515.1 of Synanceia verrucosa. NCBI lineage: Eukaryota > Metazoa > Chordata > Actinopteri > Perciformes > Synanceiidae > Synanceia > Synanceia verrucosa. The sequence goes on along the minus strand of CM056551.1, from coordinate 19,178,131 downwards.
CTTTCGTTGCCCCTTCCTCTCTGCCTCATCTCTGCCTTTCTCCTCAAATACATTCATCTTAAAAAAAAACTTTGATGCGGAAAAAAACCCCATCTTGATGATGATGAGTTTGGATAACACATTTTGTCTCTTTTTGCAAAATAAAAGGAGACAGCTTAAGATGAGACAACCGACTTGTCCTTTCTGTGTGCCACCATGTCCAAACACGAAAGCAGTTTTGACATGCCTTACCCTTCTATGTTGGGTTGAAAGACAAGGAAAAATGTAGACAGCAAGAATATAAAGTTCTCAGACATGTCGACCCCAGTATGTGTCCAGCGCACAGTCTGATTCCCTGTAATTTGATAATTAGAAGCAATTTGGATATGATCTTTTTTTTATATAGTGGTCGGACTCTACAGTCAACCCTGCTCCCAGTCATCACTCACACTGGACAAAAAATGGACACAAATGGACACAATGTGTAATAACAGACTGTTGAGAGAAAGCTGTGACTGTCTCATACTCTACACGTGCAATACTTTTATTTATTAATGTACAATCTTCTTATGGATTAAATTATGGTGCAGGGCTGTGTGTAGCATATGAGTCATACAATATATGCCGTAAAGGGAAAGTTCTGTTTTTTACACATTGAACTTTATTTCTGAGATAAAATACTGCCATTTACTCACCCATGTCACTTCTGAGTCATTTGGAGTATTTCTGATGATATTTGGATTTGATGATGTCCATTTAACGGGAGTGAATGGGGCACAGAAATGCGACCAGTAAATGACACAAACTTGACCATTTCTCAAATGACAGACATTTAATAAGATGGGCTACACTATTACTATTCTCATTTCACAGTGCCTGAACTAAAACAAAGCATGTATGTGTACAGTCATGGTCAAAAGTTTACATACGCTTGTAAAGAACATAATGTCGTGGCTCTCTTGAGTTTCCAGTTATTTCTACAGCTCTGATTTTTCTCTGACAGAGTGATTAGAACAGATACTTCTTTGTCACAAAAGACATTCATGAAGTTTGATTCTTTTATGACTTTATTATGAGTCAACTGAAAAAGTGACCAAATCTGCTGGGTCAAAAATATACATACAGCAACTTCCCCTTTAAATGTGGATGCTGAGAAGCCATTATAAAGAGCAGCAGTTTCTACCTTGATTAGCATGTGAAGTGCCAGTAACAGTTAATGCATTGTATATATGAAGATTGATGTATTCAGTGGAATGAAGTTCTCATGTAAAGTTTGAGTTCAGCAACTATTTGTTGAACATGCTGAGACTGCAAGTTTTTTTTTTTTTTTATCAATACAGTCCAGTCTGCATGTAATGAGCGAAAGTTTCGACTCTATAGTTGAAAATTGGTACGTTGTTTAATTAAGCCCCCCGGGAGAGTCAACAGCTTAGATTTTTCTTTTTTGAGTTAAAGGAAATTCTCTGTCTGTAGATATTTGGCCGTTAACTTTCAAAGCTATTCAGCAAAGTAAAGTTATTTATGCAAATTGACTGTAATCGAAAGGTGAGGGATGAGAGAAGTGGGCATGTTGCTGGAGGGCTGCTGGACAAGTTTTTATTGTTCAAATACAACTCCCAACTTCAGTGGGAATGCCCTTGAGCAATGTGTTTGACCCCAAATGTCTCAAGTGGTCAAGCAACAGAAGACCGTGCTTGTACTGGGCAGATCCCAGGTCTGTGTGTGATGGCAGCTGTGGTGAGTGAGGACATATGAATCCTTCAGCAAAGGCAGCAATACCATGACCTAAAAATACGCAAGTGTAGTGTGACATTGTGTGCAAGCAGTATTTGACTATATTGTAAAATATTTGAGTGCAAAGGAACTAGTAAGTTCAGCTGCCAGATATATTAAAAGATTGGATGGATTTTTTGTATAATATTCTTTTGTTGTGAACTACAGTACATTTATGTTTCATGCTTTGTGATTTTTATAAGGGCATAATTTCCTTCCTTTGGAAAGCAGGATATGTTGCCCTTGACTTTAAACTTCTGGGTGACTTGCACCGCTGACACTTCTCTGATCTGATCACACCAGACCTTGGGTGTGATCTGAGTAGACAAGTGTTGCTTTGGCAACCACACCCAGTCATTTCTTTGAGCTGTTAAGTTGTCCTTCATTCACATGGTAGCATCGCACTGGATTTCGCCAAATACAGTGTTGCAACTCGGCGGGTGGTCTGTCCCAAAATCCAAGTACACATGGACTTTGTTTAATTCAGATAATGGTCAGCGACCTGGCTGACTCTGCTACGCTAGGTGGTGCTGTAGCCCTTTCAACAAGTGGTGTTGGAACTACTTCAGGTTCATGGCTACTTAACAACAACAATAAATAATAAACTCTGTCTCCTCGCCCGTCCAAAGTAAGTTGTTGATTTCTTCGAAGCCATGGTATCGTTCTTGATCAGCAACAACATTACTATTCATGACGGCGTCGGCGCCTCCTTCCACTTCCGCGTAAAATCCCCGACAGACATTCTTGAGCAGGACGCGAATACAATACGATCCTGTTCACAAGAGGCACAAAGCCGATTAACAATGTCTTAAGCCAGGGGTTCCTGTTGTATTCGCAAATCCAGTCCCGATATGATCCTTAGCCTGTGCACGTGAATTTGATACGTTTTCGATGCCTTTATTATACAATTAAGCTTGTCCATGTGCACACAGTCCATGTTTGAGTTTGGGTGAGCTGCTAAAACTGTTGAACTATTGAACGTGGCTCTTGGATGTTATAACCGTCAATAGCAGCAGTGGTAGTAGTAGTAATTGTCAACATACAGTAATTGTAAGTGTTATTCAAAAGTAAATGAGGTAAGGATTTTAATACAGCAAGAAATTATAGTTAGTAGTAGTGTCCTCTTTCAGCTTATAGTGTTTGTTTATAGGTAATTATTGTAGGATGATGAAGCCAAACTAAAGTACCTTCGCTAAAAAGTGGTGTTTTGGTGATGTCAGGACACACCCTGAACACGTTACTAAACCACCGCTAAACCACTGGAGGCCAGCAAAGACAAGCTTTTAAGATATACATTCAAAAAATACATTGATTGCAGAAAATGCAAATAACTGACTAGCTGTTGTTAGCAATAGTATAGTAGTATTCATCAACACCCAACCATCATCAGTAGTATTTAAATGAATCAGTGGCCAACTTTTTAAAAATGTTCATTCACATAAAAGTCATGGTAACCCATTGGTTTACATGTGCAGAATGATGAAATCAAAGCCCATCTTTAAATACCACAAGGTCTGTTTCTTCTCCCCACATACAGCTTTTCTCATTTGCTCCCCTGTGACCCCTCTTGACCATCCCATCTTTCCTCTCCTCACTGTCCAAAAGTCTCTTCTCCTCATCTTCCTCACTCCTGCCTTCTCCTCATCACCCCCGCCCCTCCATTTGCCATCAAGTGTGAAATGAGAGCGCAATGAGTTGACTTTGAGAGCAGAGAGGATGAGAGCGAGAGGCCTGTCACAGGAGAATGATCTTAACAGGCCCATCCACCCCCAAATCCCCAACACCCACCCGTCCAACACACACTCACACCTCGGTTCATCAGTCACAGAGAAGTCTGCAGTGACACAGGGGCCACAGATTGGTTGCTTATTGATCACAATCATCCAGGCAGCTGGAGGATTCGCTGGTACAGTGGGCCACGCATCTAACTGAGAATCCCTGATAAAGACTGTAGTGAACAATGCATAGGCACACACACACACACGCTCACACACAGGGCATGGATTTATCCACGCATGCACACACACATCAGCAGTTCCATCAAGGCCTCTCTCCATTTTCAAATTGGTTTACCCTCCTGACTAAAACTCCAATACTCTCACGCAAAATGATAACTAGGAGAAGTAATTGGATTTTAAGGAGGAACACTTTCCTCCAACGTGAAGCAATTACTGATTTTAAAGCAGTAGCAAATATTGATATAAAGTGCTGACATAATAAAAGCAAAGTCACAAGATGTGAATAATGAGGAATGGCAGTAAAATCCACGAAAAAGCAAAACACGCTTAATTGTTTCATGCACGCCAAAATGTAGTGTCTGTTAAACAATACATCGAAATAGAAGGTTTTAATTTGGTATGTTATAGCCTTCTTTTTTGTTGTGTTAATAGATAGCTGGTATTCAGCTTGGTGACACCAAACACCTAACATTACAGAGTATTTATAGTTATTGGTTAGATATGTTATGGTGGCAAAAATAACCAGGGATGATACTTTTGATATTACTCTGACATCTCAACCTTGACAGATTTACAAAAATATCCCATCTCCATTAGTAGGTGTTCTGGAAGTGTTCGTAAGAACATCAGGAATGCACTTTAAATGTCAAAATTTCAGCTGCTATGAATGAGAGGTCCTTAAATTGCTCATCCATGGAAACTGGGTAAACAACATGCTCTGAGGATCAGAGCGGCTGTGGTGTCTGTGTTTTTTCAATTACCATTTCCAAGGTTTAGAATGAGCTATAAATCTTAACTCATCTTTCAAACATTAGGACTTGACTCATCAAAAACGCTTGTGTGTCTGTTTAAACCTTAATTCATGCACATGGCTCCAGACCTATGATGGGCAGGTCAAAATAACATCATCTGGTCTATTTTTAGAGCATATCTGCCAGTGAAAGGGTCCGATAGCACTCTACGTCATTTCAGTAGTCCTATCAGTCATAACTAATACATCTGTACCTGTCAGAGAGTGTGATTGTACAATTTGTGACTAAAAATATACAGCTGCAAAGTCTTCATTGCACATGGCTGTTCCAGCTATGTTGACATCTGACTGCAAACTGTGGCCGTGAAATATTCTCCGGAAAACAAAAAACAGTCAATATGACCAACATCATTCATCCCTTAAGGGAATTCCTCTGATAACCCGCGGTGGAGTCGTTGTCAAGGGATGTCCCCGCCCCCCCCACATCAAATTTACCATACAGACATTCTGTATAAATCATGTCACACTTTTATACATCTCGCTGGTGTTTGTTAAGGGATTTCTCTTGTCTTTACCTCATTGCAACTTATTGTTTAAAGCACAAATAGATGTTTCCTGAGTTTCTGTACAACACCGAAGGCGCAATGACAATAGACACCGAAAAATAAAAGAATTCAAAACTAATTATAGCTGTCATTATTCCATAAGATATTTGTTTAAAATTAAACCTACGTTTTTAGACCAAAGAATCTATTTTTTATTGAAATGCTTTATTTCCTGTCAACCTTTTTGACTTTATCTCAGGAGCTGGTTTAAAAATACTGCTTCTCTCCAGTCTGTCTCTGCTCACTTTCCTTCATTCAGTCCCTTCTGATATTGCAGGACTTTGATAATGTGAATAATCAGATGAGCTGGGCCTGTGAGCCAGCATTGAAATCAGGCTGTGCCAATTCAGCCAGTAAATCATTTTTGCACGGCTGTGAGGAAGAAGGACGACTCCACAGTAAAGTCTGCCTATATATTTGAGATGAGAGCACTGTGTGATGTGAAGAACTCACAGGGAAATAAATGAGAGGGAATTATGTAGCAAATTTGGTACTTACTTTCTGTCAACAAATATATTGTGTAGTCCAGGTTTCTCTACCTTTTCTTTACAACCTACGTCTGATTAAAAAATGTCAGAGGCCCCCCCTTCCCAAATAAATGAGGAAAAATGTGGAAAAATAAACTGAGCTGTAAATGTGCATTATTCCAGCTCTACAAAATAAATACCCTGTTTACTCAACACTGCCTGTTATTATGAATCCATATTTAATGTATTCAGGGTCATATTTGCTCACCACATGCATTGGAGATTTGACTGGCGCTGGATTTTCTCGAACATCACTTTTTGTTTGAAAAACTGATCCATTTTGAGTCGCTGCAGCCGAAGGAACATTATCAAGCTAACAAAACATGTTTGTCTCTGATGATGTGCTGTGATTGCGGTGGTCATATGTCAGTGTAGTGAATTCTCGTGCAAACATTTCAGAATGATTCATTACATTTTTATTTGAAATTCTATTATCTTGCATGTCACAACAATTTTTAAGATCATATTGACAGTGATTTTATGAACAATGATTGCAGTTCACAAGAAGCCAACCGGAGTCTTCCATGGAGTTGACCCGTCTGCAGTCAACATCCATCCATTTGGCAAGAACAGTCATCCACAGGTCTGTTGGGGCTTGGCCACTCCAAAATAGTGCTTTACAAGCTAGCATCCTTTTTTTTTCTTTAAATAAAGTGAACTGATTCAGAAACTTATCGCTGTCATGACTGCAGCAGCAGAAAGCAGGAAGCTGAAGCAAGAATCATTATGCTTTGACTTTAATCGTGATTAAAAAGATATTTCTAAAGGCAAATTCTGGTGATTTTCAACCAGCTGTGTCATTATGTGACAAGAGTGTGCACACAAAAACGGAGCCCAAACAGCACCAGACTTCCCCCGTGCTGCCAGTGTCCAGAGCTCCCCGTCCATCCGTTAACAAAAGTCTGCCATTAAATGAGCAGGGATCTCTGGAAGCTGACAACATGAGGGGAACATTGTTCATATGCACATACTCAGATGACATAGGTTAAAAATCTGAAAAGTATCCCTTTAAACATGCCAATTACTGCACCTGTACCATGTTTTTGGTGACTGATGGATATGTACAATGAGCCTGAGTGACCTGATAAAGTTTTGTTAAACCTCTGACAAGTCTTCAAGCTCTGCTCTCAGAGACTCAGTATGGTGGATTAACAGCAAATAAACATTAAAGTATGAAGAACTTAAACCTAATGCATTAAACTAAAGTTCTACTGTGTGGTCTAACTATGGTTGATGTATTTAGACGAGTTAATAGACACATTTACTTAGAGGAGGAACACAGTAAATGGTAGCACACTGCATGTGTCCTGTTTCCTGAGTAATTCTGTGTGTTTACTTTAACATACTTAGCCTTGTGAGAAATGCATTGTGCGCATGTGATCTCCCGCTACTCTCCTCTCTCTCTCCTCCTGAGCTGGTGAGGAAGAGAAGAGGAGACACAATGTGACAAGCAATTGCTGCCAAGAATATAAAAGTAATCCAAGATTACAGATGAGAGAGAAAGGAGAAGATGACTGAGTCATGGATAACATGAAAGAATGGTTAAAGTAGTTTTCTCATGAGGGGATATGCAGGGCGAGTGATGGTGGATAGGAGTGATAAATAAAGTCTTCCGGTATTTGTCTTTTGTAATTATTCAGGTATTGTATATAGATTATATACTGTCGTTTCAACACGTCAGGTTGTATTTTGTGAGTGTGTGTGGGTGGGAGTTTTTACACTGCACATACAATACAGGATGCATCCCAGTATACAGTACACATTATAGGCCTCCAGTAATGCTTGTTTGCCTAAACACACATTTTTTTCCATATCCAATAAGCCAGGTAAAGAACACAGCCATTACTTTTCTGCTGATTTATTTTCTAAGTGCTATCCACTTATATCCATCTTCATGAATACAGATCACAGCTGATTGCGCTTTCAAATTAAGGGTCTTATGCAAACACAGGCAAGCATTTTAAGAGTCAGCCGTAAGGAGGATATATTCACAGACCGAAGGACCAAGATGGCGAATATTTACAGGATAAGTGCTTATGAAGGAGTAGAGTGAGAGCAGAATGTTTTTTTTTTTCTCTTTTCATAATTCATATCTACAATATGAATTATAAATGCATTAGCATGGAATTGTGGATAAGCTGGAGAACAACTGTATGTACTAGAAATGTATAGAACACTGTGTGAAATCCCCCAAGGTCTGAGCTTCGTGCTTTTTCCTTTTTTTATCAAAGGAGGGTTGAGGTTTATGTAAGCCTCAGACGTGGATTGCACCCCTTCATAGTTATTTATAAATGTGTTTCTAAATACACAATGATCTGCAGGTGTACTCCTCTGTGAATACGAAGTGTAAAGAACTTCAGTATTTTTAAATGTGTGCATTTGCTGAGGCTTCCCTACACCAGAATACATCTGAGGATATGAAACGCAGCTCGCTGTTGAAGAATTTTCTTTCATATAAGCTTCTGCGCATCTAGATTCAACTTTCACCACAGAAAATGTTTATTTTAAAAATGTCCTCACGCACACTACTGAGCAGTCAAACCACACACATATACCACATGATCGCGCTGCGGGCACCTAATTATTCATGCATTTATGTTTACAGCTAGGAGTGGAAATATGAGGGTGGCTGGATGATATTTCTGTGAACATGGAGGTTTAATACACAGCAGGGGTCCAGTTGAAGTTGCAGTACAGCAGCAGATGGTTCTCCGTAACACAAAAGTGTACATTAAAACCACATGGACAAGCTGTGGATTAAATATCAAAGAGCAACAGGATTAGCACGCAGCATCGGTCCTCTCACAGCACAATCACTGCTTCATGGCAAATATTCTAAGTGTGCACTAACATGATGTATTTTTGTTGCTTCTGTTGGAGAGTGGAGGAGATCATATGCATTCATTATTAATCATAGATGGCCTCTAACTGGGGTGAATAAAAACAGAAACACGCAGAAAGGAATTCATTTTAATGATCAACATTATGCTCCTCTGTTTTCAATAAGACAATAATTTGTTTTTTAGCGTATATTGCATGTATGTTTTTAATAATTACAATGTGGGTTTTTTTCCATCCCATGGTGCAGTGACTGTAAAAGTGACTCGTTTCCCTTTGGACCTTTTTATTACTCAACTTGAAATCACAGTAGATTAATTAAGCAGCAGAGGAAAAGACAGAAAAACAGGCAAAAGGAAGAAGATGGGGAAAATTGCATCATAAGAAGTAAACAGGAAAAGGAGACAAAGCAGGGGAAGGAATGAAATCAGCAGGAGAAAAGGAAAAAGTTATCATATTGACTCTTTCTTTCAAAGGAACAAGTACTGGGTTTGGATCCAGCAGGCTGAAGGTCAAGTATTGATTATTGAAAAATATTAAGCAATGGAACATTTTTTTTGTTTTTTAAAATCTCCTTCCAGGGGAAGAAGAAAAGGAAACAGGTTAAAGAGTGGAGATCAAGGTAGTGCTAATTAAAGAGACACAGATCCAGATGAGAAAAGTTAAAATTAGATACAGAGAAGCAAATCATCTGTTCAGTTAGATATAATTGTCTGACTTTATTCCATCAATCCTGAACTTACCAAGAAGCACCAAACAACCTTCTCAAAAATAGGATGTGATGCTCAGTTTATCTTCTGCTCGGTCCTCTCTAACAGTTCACAGCAGCCCTGTCAGTCTGTGAATCACTGCAGGCAGCTGATGTGTGTGGCATCAGAACTCAAGCTCAAAGAGACACTGTCATCATGTCAGTCCTGTACTAGAGGCCGAGTCAACTGAAAGTACAGTTCAGATGTAATATGTCCCACCTTTTCTATGCACACTGAGACTGTTAAGTTGTTCTCCAGGTGTCTCATTTAAATTTGATGTTCTTTGGCTTCATCCTCTGTTTTGGCTCGAGTGTTAAAGCCTTCCCTAAATGAATCACTTTTATAACTGTTTGAAATGTGTTTGCCAGAAAGCCAACAGCGAAATGACACACACAAAAAACTATTTCTGAGCACTAAGTAAGCTGGTTCACTTGAATATCAAACACAGCACAGGTTTTATTTTTTATTTTTTATGACTCAGATGCAAAAAAAAAATGATCATGACTACCTACCTTTGCATTGACTTTATTGTCATGTGAGTTGTAATCATACTCAGCTATTCTGTTTGGTTTATGAGATAAGAAATGCCTCACATTATTTTATTTACACATTTTCAAAGTGATTCCTCTGAATCCTCCAGACCTTGTTCTGATCCCATTGCAGTGATTCACGTCCTGCAATCCAACCACAATCTCTGGACTCCTGTTCGTTACCTTGTAATAAACCTTACCACTGTCACCAGTTATTACCATGCTGTTCATCACATCCTGAGTGGTTATCTCCCATACTTGAAAATATACAGTGTCTGCACAACCCTATAAAGTTCAGACCTTGTACTATATGACACATCTCAGCTGCAAAAATACGAGATAGCCAAACCATCCCAAATTACTCCACAAGTGTCATTCCACTCGGTGAAGTGTCCTCGCAACTCATCACACTCTACACATATTCCCTGCTCCTCACACACGGCTATAAAATGTAATTTGAAAGTAAATATTCAACAGCTGCCAAAACTTTACTGTTAACTGTTCAAGGCCTACTTTGTAGGTTCTGCTCATTCCTCTAAATCGCCGCCCTGGATCCCATCCTGATTTATATTTTATGGTGTCACCTTTTACCAGCTTCAAGGTTTTATTGATTACAGGTCGGCTAACTGTTTTCTGCTTTGTTGCTGCCGTCCTTGAATGGACTCCACATTTTAAAGTTAACTGTTGGCGCTCAAATGAGCAGTAGTTGGGATGCAGACCCTGTAGACTCTAAACAGTTGAGCTGAAACAATGCTGTACACAAAGTGTTCATTGGACTTTAGATATTCAGTCGTTACTCATTGTTTCCTAGCACGTTTGCATTCATTTCACAACACTACAAATGGCTGAAGATATAAACCAACTTCTCCTAATGACTGTTACAAAAGATGATTCAGTGTTTTTTGATCTGCCATGTATGGTTAAGATTGAAGTTGAATCAAAACTCCTTGGTTAGGAGGCTCAGGGAAATATTACAATTAAATGAAATAGTGAAAATTCCTGGTTTAAAAAAAAGAATTTAAAAAAAACTTTATTTAGATGATGACATACAGGTCATTTGACATTTTTATCCCATTCTAAACATTATAGAAATATCAGCATAACATAGTAACACATTTCTAACCTGCTAATAGTATGTCTACTGCATCAACACAATTTGTTTTCTTTGTGGAAAAAGGTTAGCTTAGCCTGGAAAGTAGTTGGCTGTTAAGGGCTCACTGTTTGCTCCAAACATATGTGTGTAATGTGTCATCTGACCACTTCAAAACGTGTTGATACATGTTAAAAATTGCCACATATGGTCAAATTTGTAGACAGTCCCTACAAATAAATAAAAGGTTTAGGTGGACGGGTCATTAAGTGACAAAGCAGCGATGCGAGTAAAGAATTTATAACTTACAGAAAAATAGTCCACCTTCACTCCGTCCCTCCCTTAAACACACACACACACACACACACACACACACACACACACACACGCTCAGCTTTGGTGGTGGCATGTAATATTAACGCATCCTATACCATCAACACTTAATTCGCTCTTGTCTTGTCTCTGTCTCTTACATTTATTGTTTGATGATTGAGTCGGGTTTTGGTGGTTGAGTCACGCTTGTTTTTGCAGGTCGGTCAGTGCATATTGGCTTTCATAATGGGATGGCTGGGTGTGTTTAATATAAAGCCAAGCTATTGATGTCAAGTCTGACAATATGTTCTGCCAACCACCCACCCTGATTAAGGGGAGTCATTGTCTTCATGACCACAAGAGGTCGCTTGTCAGGACGATGTTGTCATTTCAATGATAACAAAGTGCAGATGTAGTTGTGGTGAGGACAGTTTTAATTCAACACTGCTCTCCTCCTGACTCAGCTCTCCTCTCACATTCCATTTCCTTTAGCACTTCATTTGTTGCCTCTCACTTTGTTACGTGGCTTTTTTCCGACTCCACCTGACCTCCTTCTCCTTACAAACTGCCTGCCATAGTCGATCATGTATTTATGTTGTATTTCAGTTTACCTCTTCTTTTATTCTGTCTCCAGAGACTGCAAATCAATTTGGTTATCAATAATTCTCTGTGCTGTTGTCACTGAGTCACTTTCCAGTGCATTTGTCACACATGTAAAACGATTCTGTGGAAACTCCTCAGGGAGCCTGTTTGCAATTCATTTTTCATGTTGAACTTTGCCAGAGATCAACATCTCTTGGTTATAATGAGATTGCATCTCCATGGACTATGAATTATTTCTGAGAGTTCTCAGTTCCCATGGTATGAAAATGTCAGCTTGCTCTTAAGGGAGCAACATTGCAATCAATTTCCTAATGCTAAAGTGAAAATGTCAAGAAGTGTCGATGTTGATTTGCCCAAAGGCCCCTGTGGTTCAACTGAAGCTCATTATAATGTGTATATCAGTATTGTAATGCTATACTGTATGAAACATCAGAGTCTGAACTTCTGAGGAGTTCTTTTTTCCTTTTATCCAAAAATAAAAGGACTTTGCTTTACCTGACAGCATGAGAGTGACAGAGGCAATTCACACTCACACACAACCATCTGGACAGACGGTTGTTTTGGAAAAAAACCCTTGGAATATATATAAAGCATCTTTTTAATATTTCAGAGTAGTGTTGCTGACCATATTAATCCCATAATGACTACAGTGTACCACCTTCTCATGGCTACTTCCAGCCGTGTAACCATGCCTCACAGCTCAAACAGTTTTTTTTTTAATATGACAATGATTTTACTTAAGTTTGTACTTCAAATGTCAGCTGGTTTTACACTATAACGCCAGGATTCATGCTAAGCATCACTGTCTATGTAGCTTATGTTTGCAACCATGATTTTTACATTAATTTGAGGGGCTGTGTCTTCATTTAGGTTATTTATAACTGTTTTGGTAGAAAACACAATATATGATGATGATAATATTAAAATGCATTGTAATTGAGATATAATGTATGTTTAATGCTATTGCCATTGTCAGTGTATTTAAAACAATACAATACTTCCATGACTTCAAATTTAATGTGTATCCTGAAATTTTTTTTTTTTTTTTCAATTTTGAAGATGTGTAAAGAAATTATTTTATTTTAGCTATTCTAATTGCTGATTAGCTATTAATACATTGATTCACAATGATTACTTTCAGTATTTAAACAAAATCTATTAATACAGTGAGTATTAATTGGCCCATTCCACCAAAGTTGTTGTTGCAATGTTTAAGCAAAACTGTGTATAACACTTTGACATGAAACAACATTGGCATGTTTGGATTTTCTTTTTTCATATTGGACTTGTTGAAGTCCAATATGCTTTTGGTGTTCACCAACTTCTGTGGCCAATATTTGCCTCTTTAGCTGCTAAATGCTCCGTTGTGTTAACTAGATAGTCTCTCAGTGTCTAATGCTGAGCAGTTTTCAGAGGTTTATCACTGAAAACAGCGGCCTGTCACATCTGCAATTGAAGTTATTAAGTGTTAAGACGGAACCGTAGAGTTCTCTGTGGGTTTTCTTGTCAATACAAAGACAATATTGTAGCAGAAAAACACAAACTGAAATGAAAGGACTGTCAGGTTGTGTGCTTTGGTTGAGTGTACCATTAATTGTGATTGTCTAAATGGGTGAATTGCAATAATATGAAGCTGTTGCATTGTTATTCTGTTAATGCTTTTGGCGACATGTGCAGCTACAGTAGTTATGCTTCCCCTCCTGGCCTACATTTATAGAGTATGCTGGAGCAGTGGGCCTTTGTTGCTGTATTGCACGAATGCCAGGTCATTTCAAGTAGAATGACTATGTTTATATAACTGCCTCAGATCCCTTTTGGTGAAATTGTTGCCTGAAGCTGGTTATTCTGGTTGAATAGGACGAACCAAACCCCGTCTCCACCTGTGTGATAAATAGCTCAGGCCCAATTCTCTGCCTTTGCTTTTTTATGCCGTCGCCTGTCTTTGATGTCATCAGATAATTGCTCCTTTTAGAACTCGGAAAGAGACACTCGGTGCTCACAGGATGGAAAGGTATCCATGGTGACAATCTTTGTTATTCCACACTGCAAACAACTGTTTATTGTGTCCTGGAAGAGGGAAGCACTTTCGAGTGGAGATACTGCACATCTGGAACAGAGGAGAGAGGGAGACAGAGAGAGAGGCAGGAATAGAAAGGGATAGGAAGAGATGAGAGGCAAACGAGAAAGATCACATTTGTGTGTGAGTGACAGAGAGAGAAAGCCAGGTACTTAATGGATTGTAACTGCTCACTGAGGGAAAGGAGGGCTTGGTGAGGGCTCAGTGAGGCAGCTGAAAGGAAAAACAAATTCACAGGATTTTCTTCCCTGTGGTCACAAAGGATCTTTATTTGCAGAGCATTGATCCTGACCAGGCAGGAGGGTTATTGATACCTTCACTGAACTGATGGATAGAACAAGGGTGCTGTTTGGAGATTATGTCCATCGTGTCTCTCAAAATGAACATTGACATATTACTAGTCATTTTTCTTGGGTGCTTCCAACATGCCCGTTCACCTCTGCTATATCCATTTTAGAGCTGCACAATATTCGGAAAATATGCAATAACGTTGTTGAATACTGCAATGATGTTACTTACGATAAATAAATACGTCAGTATACAATGTTAATATATTTCTGCTGTGGGTTTGCTTCTAACAGATCAGAGACAGTAAGTAGCTCATGCAGGTACTGGAAACAAAGAAAGAAGATCATCATTTCTTTGTGGTTTCCTCATGAGGAGTTACACTGGTAACTAGTAATCATGGTTGATGGACTGTTTTGCTGCTACTTGACTTAACGGCAGCACTCAGCCATCACAACAGCTAACTTGCGCTTTCCACTCACTAGAAAGCATAGAGGGCAAACTATAGCCAAATATAGTGTCATGTAGAGCATCAATGATTGGCACACAAAATCCAATTTATTGCAGTTCAGTCTTTTGCAATATGTATATTTCACGCATTTATATCATGATGATGTGGAGTCTATATACTGTGCAGCCCTAATCCTTTTTCCTCATGTAGTATTATTATTAAACAATGCACACACCCACCATGTGGATGATTTGGGCTCAGCCTGTCATTCTGTTTTATCCCTCAGCTCCATCATTCCCTCTCTTTGCTTGTATTAGACTTGATGACTGCGCTAAACTCCACTATACGTCAAAGCACTTTGAATTACAATCCTCTTCACACTCCAGTGCAACGAAATTGGCCATCTCACATTTTGCACTTATTGCCATTGGATATTACCAAATGCAATTATGACAGAAAATACATGGCTTCCAGCTCTGTGATTGACTTTGACTGGCTGCAGTATCAACTTTATTGTAACTCTACAAGGTGATGAGAGTCATATTATTAATGTACCTGATTAATTTAGGAAGCACATAGCTGCCAGTGAAACAAGTGAGTCTGGAGTCTGGGTTTTACAGAACTATAACACTGCTTTATGTATCAGATATTCTCTGATATTACACCTGTATTGCAAAGACCACACAGTCATTTGAAAGACAGGATGGATTACTGATCGACCAAGAGGGTGGACTGCAGTTCATAGCGTGTCAAATTAGAGTTAGACGGATATGTTTTTTTAAAAAAAAAAAATCACAGAGAAACACGCTGAAGAAGGGGTGGACTACAAATTTTTGGTAAACAAGTTGGAAGCCGTATCGGGTGAAATTGCTCCCTATCCACAGCCATCTGCGAGCGATCTGCCCACATTATGTTTATTGTTGTATATGCTGAACCATTACCAGCAGCACTTATTTCAGTGGATCCTCAAAGATATCCCTGGGGTCTGGAGCAGCAATCACTTCCATCCACTGCAACTTAATGATGGAGCAGAGGAGAGACTGTGGCTCTCTGAGGAGCTGGTAAGGGGAAGGGCGAGAGGATTTGGGTAAAATAGAGTGCAGTGGAGAGGATACGAAGTTAGCCGAAGGATGGAAAGAAGAGGACAGGAAAGGTGCTCCACAGTCTGCAGATAGACGGGGTTTGGTGTGGATCAGCAGGTCTACTAATAGGTGTTTCCTTCAAACAGTCATGTGTGTTTAAAAAAAAAAAAAAAATAAATCAAATCAATATACAGTATATGACCACAATCATGAATCATGAATAGGAAATTCAGTCGGTCGAGTCAGTGTGTGTTTTTGAAGTTTTTGCTATTTTGAATTGAGGGTCAGAAATAGAGGATGTCATATGCTGAACATTTGGGCAGTAAGGCTGCAGCTATTGAATAGTTTAGTAATCGAGTATACTACCGAATATTCTTGCGATTAATCGAGTATTTGTATAAAACTTTTGCTTAGTTAAAGAGCAATTATAAATATATAAGAGAAAATAAGACGTTTCTCTTAATAATGAAAGACCAACTGGTTTCCTTTTTTATAAAATTAGATGTAGGCCTACCGGACTAGCTCAGCGGTACCGGCTGGCTCCACCACACTTTTTTTATTTTATTTTGATAGGGACACCGGGCTGGCTCCGAGGCACTGGACTGTCTCTGTGGCGTTGGTTCATAAAACTCGGCTAAGTGCTCTGCAACACTGGCTTCAGCATCAGCCGTACTGGACAGTCACAGTGACAGTCATAGTGTTTGCCATAAACAGTGTCGTTCACTGAACACGTTCATGCACAACACTGTCTGGCTCATATGAGCAACTGTGGAGTCTCCTTTCTCCCTCTGTGCTAGCCACACAGCTCGCTACTATCACTACTAAACTGTTATTCGAGGCAGAGGAAATTGCCTTGAGTATTTTTTGTACTCTAGTTACTTGAGTAATCGTTTCAGCTCTATTGGGCTGTATAAATAAGACTATAAATAAGACTGAAAAAGTCGATGGGAAGTGAGTTGGAAAGGAGGATAGTATTAGGGAAAGGGTGAAAAATTGAAAATCCAATGAAATGAAAGAGAATACACAAGGAGAAAGAGAGTAAGTGAAAGATGATGATGATGCTGGAGCTAGGAGAGGGAAAGGCAGGAGTGATGAATAAAAGAAGAATTTCAGGGAAACCAGAATAAATTCTCCAGAGTTATGCGTGTGCATGTGTATGTGTTTTTTCCATGTGTGCTTGCATAAAGTAAGAAAGCCTGCAAGCATTTTAAGCGCAGAGCCTCTCTGGTTCCCAATTTACAGAAGTCTCGTTCTCCCCCTGGAGTTTCACACGGTGAATTCTTGTCACTTTGCAAGGCTGAGTTTGGCAATCAGTGCAGTGCTTTGTTCACACATCTCTGATAATCCTGATCTAGTCCTGGTGGATTACAGCAGGAGACTCCTCTGGGGTGTTGAGCCTCAACTTTATTGATACTCAGTGTTGTTTGAGAGGAGAGAAAATGTTCTGGTTTAGCAGGAGGAGAAAGAATCTGATATATTATATCACTGTCTGCAGCCTCTATCCATTTTCCCTGTCATCTGTCACAGCTGCTCATCTCAACTGATGCATTACAGTTTTTCTTAAACATTGATCTTGCACTTAAAGCAATACGACATGTAAGGGCAGATGACTCCAGCTTTACATCAAGTAAACCAATCAAAGGAGATGTGGGGCGTGCATAATCATGTTCACGATAGATTATCAGTCAGTAAGCTTGTCTGCATAATTCATATTTTGTCAAACAGCATATTTTATCCACTATGTACTCTGTCCTTTTCTGTAGTTTCCCTTCATGTATCATTAAGCGAGAAGAACTCTTTATCACACTCTGCATCAAGAATGAAAATTCATCCTTCTGGTGAGTCGAATACTTGACCTTGAAATATAAAAGCGTCACTGTTCAGATTTACTGACATATACTGGAGTATGCAAATGATCTGAATATATTAATTGCTTCAATGGATAGGAGGATAGCTTTATGATGGAGCTTTTCTAGCATCAACCTTGTTTTTTGGTCACTCGAATAGAGACAGAAAAGGATACGGCACATGTCCATTTCATGTATGGGGCATGTATGACTCTCGGCATCTCATAATATGATGATTTTTTACGTGTCACACTGTACATGGGAAAAGTGGTGCTCAGATGCACTCACTGTATACTTATTCAAGTACAAGCTTAGTGTCACATGATAAAGAGTTTATCCATGGAACTATGAATGACCCTCATCATCCGTACTACCTTTAACCCAAAGGGTTCAACCACATGTCATATGCATCATTTTTGCATTGCATGGAATCTCTTTTAATCTCAGCAGTCAGACACTAAACCTTCATGAGGACACACACACACACACACACACACACACACAATGGCAAGGCAAATGGCAGGGTATTTTTTCGTCATTTACTGTATATGCATGAAAAATGTTATTCAAAACAATCAGCCTTGTGGTAGTCAGGCTAATATACATTAGTGAACAGTGTTGGGGTAGTTACTCAAAAAAAGTAATGTTTTTTTTAATAATGCCCTACTTTACAAAATAACTCACTGCTGAAAGTGCAAGTACAAACAGCAAGGCCATCTGAGTGGTTTACTTTTGGAGGTCTGTGACGGTATGGATTTTTTATAACCGTGGTGATAAAGCACCCAAACAATACGGTATGGCGATTTACCGCCGTAATGGCCGCAACCCCGCCGATCGCTCCTTGTCCTCTGGCATAAAATGTGCTCAAATTGGCGACACAGTGTTCGACTTTGTAACAAGATTTGCAGCTATTGTTGAATAAAATCAAGTCAACAGAGCAGCATAAACAGCTATGGGCAGAACTACATAAGCACTTAATATTTAAACTGAACACCGACTGTTTATGCAATGATTCTGTCTTTTGTGCCTGTGTATTATGTGTGAATATGTTCAATTTAATCATGAGAAGTACTGAAACCTCGAAATAAATGATAATAATAAGAAAACAAAACATCCCCCCCGTCCCTTAGCTTAATGGACTGGCCCGCTGCGAGCTGCAGTGTGAAAAGTTTTGTTTCTGTCTCGTTTTAAAAACAGGATGTTATTAAATATTACCGTTATAGCGGGGTTGGACAATGAAACTGAAACACTGGCCGATTTAGTGGTGGAGGTTTCATGGCTAAATGTGACCAGCCTGGTGGCCAAACTTCACTGATTGCACATTGCACCAGTAAGAGTAGAGTGTGAAGGTTCAATTAGCAGAGTAATAGCACAGTTTTGCTTAAAATATTGCAATGCACACAACATTATGGGTGACATATCAGAGTTCAAAAGAGGACAAATTGTTGGTGCACTATTCTTTACCGTCACATTCTTGTCCTTTTCCTACTCTTAACCTCTTTTGCCATTTTTGTTTCGTGAAAGTCACGTGATAACATGACAAATGTTGTGCAAACACGAACAAAAAGAGATTTTGTTTGTCTTCCCGTTATCATGTAATTGAAGGATAAGTAACTGTAATATGAATACTTAAGAAAACAAAAGTAACACATTACATTTCTGTGTTGCAGGCAGGTAACATGCTACTTTGTAATACTTACCGCCAACACTGTCGAACAGTGATTCTGCCTCCCCACTTCTACACTACAAATGCATTTTTATGCACTGTGTATTTTATTCAGTTGTTTCCTTGTTTTTTTTCTCAAGAATAACTCAATAAAAGTAAACAGCTTCAGCAGAATGTGTGTCCGCCCTCTGAAGTGTAAAATTCTCCTCCATTGTGGGCTCCTTGTTGCAACAGTTGCAGCAAAATAATGTTTTAGGATTTTCCACAGTTTAAATTTAGTGGTCTTGCCAAAGGCATTTTGTTGTTTTCTTCTTCAAACGTTAACCAGCTGTGACACTTTTGCCATTTCTCATTAAATGTGGTCGTGACCCTTTTCTCCACGGCTCTGTCTACCCCATCCTCATGGTAGTTGACAGCTTCAGTTATGTTTGTGTGCTTCCTCTTCTTATCTACCGCTCTCTTCTTTATCCCCTGAAGCCTTTTGGATCAACACATCATACAGTGTAGCTCAGCTTTTCCTCTTTATGTGCCACAGCGTACAGTTTGAAGATCCCAGTACTGTATGTGATGTTGAGAACCAATTCTATAGCACCACGTTTAAGTTTTATTTCTGACTGGAGCCAGATCACAGGACGTCAGGAGACTGTTTGATGGCCTGTTGATTTCAACACCACACTGTGGAGATGACAGAGGACAAGCTGACACCATGAGATGTAAAATCAGAACTGAAGTTCTAGTCAGGTTTGTGTGTGCATGCTTTGCTCATGCATACATACAAACACACATGCACAAACTGCTGTCTCAGCAGAATATCTGATCTGAATCTTTTCAGAAAAGAGAATAATAGAATATTTTAATGGTATACAGAAGTTACACTGACACTACAAGCTTACTGTATTTCCCCTGGGTCTACATAATTAATGGTAGCTGAGGCAGCAATACTTTATCTATGTACCGTTGATATAGTATTCATTCTCATTTTATATGTAGTGTTACCACATTTTTACTGTATAGCTATTTTTCTCATCCATACATGCTCATTATCATGCTTTCTTCAGACAATTTTAATAGTTCATGAGTCAATGATGCAATTTGATGTCAAATACACAGAAGTTTTGAATGCTTTTTAGTTGATCATTATTTGGATGTGCAGCATTCCACTTTGTGTTAACGATGAGACATTATTTGGACTATTTCATTTACAAATTTATCCCATGATGAACGTACAACATTGTGATGACCTGATAAACATGACGCATTATCTGATACAGATCTTAAATTTTGCATGCTATGGTATGTGAGATTTTGAGCTCAGTGTTGGTAACTTTAAACATAACAGGCTGTATTCCTAATGTATTAGACATTGAAAGTGCTAAACTGAATTGAAGCATTTCGTTAATGTAATGCATTGGTATTGAAATGATCAAATTCATTGAAATGGTTTGGAGTCAGTGGATACTCCTGTACCAAATATATGTGCCTTGCCTCATAATTCCCCTCTGTCTGTCTCTCTCACAAAAACATTTAAAGGGTCTTTCAACAGTCAAGGCGAGAGGTCATCTGACAGGCTCTGCTGCTCAGAAAAACGGAACGAGAGCGAAAGGTCAAGGATCTCTGCCAGCCAGACAGCAAGTGGGTGCTGCTCTTCTCTGACCTGTTTTTTTCCCCTGTTGCTGATAAGTGGAAAGTCTATGAGACTAGACTGTGGAGAGAGGAGAGGAGAGTTGCTTGGGGGAATAGTGAGAGAGGAGTAAAAAGGTGAAAAATGGAGAGCATGGGAGAGACACAAAAATACATAAGGACAAAGGTGGATGGAGAGGTGCATCGACAAGAAAGGAAGGGTTAGGGGTTGTGAGTGTGATTCATATGTATGCTCTCTGTGATTCCCATCTCTGTCAGTCATAACATTACAGTCTATTTTGAATCTTTCATCACAAGCTTTCTAGAACCAAGAGAGGAAAAAAAATGAATTAACACATTACAGAGAAAAACAAAGAGGATTTTGCTTTTAATTTATTTTAATCAACAGCAGCCCACTGTGGTTTGGGACCATGGTGACTTAGAGGGTGGGATTTGTTAATAATACTGAAAAGTAGATATTGATCAGGATACCCCAGAGATTCTTCCCTGTAGAGTTTTTGATGTCCTTCTACTGGGAAGACATGCTGGAGGGATTACATATCCTACTGAGGAACCCCTGAGGATCACATGCCACATTTAATCACATCACGTCTTTATGGATAGCACTAGCAGGACAGCTGTGTGGTTATTATTACTTATACTGTATATGGTCTTCCATATGCCCTTTACTTGACGTTGTGGTGCAGCCTTTCAAGTACACATGTTTTTGTTTGAACAACCTGCCATGCATGACTACCCACAGAGCTCTGTGTAAGCACTCTCAAATACTATTAGTCTCTGTTAAATGCCATGGTCAGAGGATCATAAGATAAGCCCCCTGGCTGCTGTTAGCACTGCATGTATCTAATTGGCCTCATTTAGAGGCTCAGTTTACGAATGATGAAGTGTCAGCCAGCTTGTATCCTTTAGATATGTGGAGATGTAGCTGGGATGTGACAGAGACTAATGGATAGGCCGCTGCTGCCTTCCACTAACACATATACACAAATAAATCACACACATCCACGCAAAATACAAATGAGAGCATGTTATACTTAGCTACACACACCCAGGCGCAGTTTGTGGCTCATCTCATATAGGCATATTATCACCCTCAGGGTGCCTGCTCATGTCCAGACATGACGCATTCAGATTCAATTCAAGCATACACACTAAAATACACAACATGTGCTGCTGTAAATAGGAGCACACTGTATGTATTCCATGCTTGAAGGAGTATTGCCTATACGTGTGCACACAGCAGCAGCATCCTCATCTCAAGCCCAGAAGCCTTCAGCTTAGCCTCGAGCCCGGGACTCTGATTATCTTATACATGCTGAGGATTTCTCCCTTTGGTAACAAAGAGTTGAGTAGTGCATGGGCTTGAATTTTTTGCAGAATCCCCAAGCCCGAAAACTTGCCCTCTCCTCCTTTTTACTATCTTGTTAGCTCTGTTTCCTGTTCTATCTTTATTCATTTTTTATTTTGGACACACATGGCTCCATGCAGATTGTGGCACCCTGTTCATTACATCCTGCTGTCATTTATGGGCCTATCCATCATATCGCATTAAGTAAGTGAAGCAATTGTATTACCTCTCCTCACTGATAAATATGCCCTAATAAAACCTTAACAATAAACCAGTGAATAATTGCTTAATGAATCAAGACATTTTTTTAGACACGACCTGTCTTCTTACACAGAGAGAAACTGGATGGCCGTATCTTTGAGCTTAGGGATTTTTTGTTCTAAATTGTTGTTCACCATTTTATCGCTCTAGTATTTCACAGTGAAGAAGTGCAGATGATCAAATATTTCTAATTTCAGCCTCTTTACCTGCTTTATCTAGACAACTTACATCATTCATTTAACTAGGACAATCTGGGGTGTACTGGGACTGAAATACAGCCTGGGCCATCAAGATGGGGAGGCAAGTGGCTGTAGGGCCCACAGTGCTCCGCTCTGTGCTGTTGGGGATTTGCCATAGGACCATACAGTATTTACTGGCATCAGAAAATTATATATATATACAGATATTTTGTCTTTTTTGGACTATTCTTTGTAAACCCTACAGATGTTTGTTTGTGAAAATCACGGTTGGTCAGCATTTTCTGAAATACTCTTGTATCTTCAGATGGTCGCCATGTGATTAGCTGATTAGCAGATATTTGAATTGAGCAGTTCAACAGTGTGAGCTAATGAAGAGGTCGTGAGTGTATATTATTACTCTGTGAAATACATCAGCTATCACTTTGTAGTGACAACAACAGGTAATATTTTTGTGAACAAAACCCAATTAAGAACAAGACTGTCAGTGTGGTTAAAGGGAATGTTTGTGTTTGTGTGTGTGTGTGTGTGTGTGTGTGTGTGTGTGTATGTGTGTGCGCGTGCGTGCGTGTGTGTGTGTCTCCAATTAATGTGCACATCTTCTGCCAGTGTCACTGTCTTGTGGGCAATTAAGACATAATAAGTGAAAGCAATGACGTTGCCTCAGAGGACACAAAACAGCGAGTACTGAGATGATGATGTTGTTCTCTATGAAGCAGCAACTGGCAGAAAGCATGCAAACCTGATTCTGGTGCATTTTAGTTTGCAGAAACACAGCGAGGAAATGTAAATTTGAAAAAAAAAAAAAAAAAAATTAGATGAGATTTCCCTGAAGCTAAAAGCTGACATGTTAAGTTATTTATTTGCAGACCGTGAACATGTTTACAGGACACATGGTGAGATGCTGTGGAGACACATTGCAATTTTTGGCAGGAGATGAGACGAAGACAGTGGGGGCTTTTTTGTTTAGAGTTCATTGCATGGCAATAGATCTTACTCTTGGCAGATTTTGCTTGGTGACAGATGTTGGAAATGATGCAAGATCTCAATTTGTCGCTCTGTCTCCCGCTTTCCGTCTCTGACTCCGTCTTTCAACGTTATCGACAAGGTGCCAGAGGCAGTAAGGTCCAAATTAAAATCCATGTTGACGTCATCTTATTTTAGATCCACCACTTCCGTTTTGAAAAAAAACAGGCATGCACGCACACACACGCACACACGCACGCACACACTGTGACTGTGTTGCCGAACACAGTGGCTAATAAAGTAAACATACTTCCTTTCCAACATTGCTTCTCTTTCATACTTCTAATTTCACTTTTCAGGCTGTTTGTACTTCTGTGATGTGAGTTTGTGAAGTGCCAGTGCAGATAGTTTAGGGCAGGAAAGGAGATCAGACATGAGACAAGCTGATGATTTCTTCCTCTTATGGCTCTTTGAAAAGTTTGATTCATCTGATGAAATACAGTGAGATGCTGTCATATCTTTGTGAACTGTTTCTGAATTCACTGTTGAACTCCTTGTTTATTATACTATTACGTGCTGTTGTTCTATTCGGTTTCATTTTGTGAAGTTATATTAAGTGAGTAAAGATGTGACAGTGCCAGTAGTATTTATTTTTTTCATTTGTCAAAATAATTGCCTTTAAAATCCAGTAAATGATAAAACAAATTCAGTTAGCTCATCCTGGCCGCCAGTACAGCGTGTTGATGGTGTTGACAAGTACCTTGAGATGAAGCTCATCTGCTGTATAATCTAAGAAAAGAGTGAATAAAGAACCCTTCAACTGTCTCTTAAAAAAATATAAATACAATGACATCGTCTCTTAGTCTAGTGTGTGGAGCGTGCTGGTAGAAAAGGTAATTGTTTCATGAAGATGTATTATATACATTTCAATAGTTTAACAAAGTGGCACCCTGCTGAGGTGTTGGCCTTCCTCCAAACGGTCAAAGTTCTGACACACAGATGAGCTTTCATTTTAATATTTTCTTTTTTTTTTTTCCTTCCCTGACATCTCAGGGACACCTTGAGCGAATTTCTAATGTCCACTTGGACTCGAGGATGAACTTATTCAGTTTTGGTGGTCAGAAATCACTGTAACTTCAATATGTCAGTGTCACACAAATGACAAAATAATGGAGTGATGACATTTTGGACAGTTGGCCTAACATTTACTGTATCATACAATGTTCAAATGATCATTTTTAACTTTTTCGGTTTGTATCACTGATTTAATCATTAACAATGTCTTGTATTTTATGAGTGGATACAATATGTGATATCTTAATTGAAAAAGTAGCAAGGTGTGATATCTGTCAGACAATGAGGTAATAGGGTGTAAAAGTTCCTTCTGAAAGGTAGTGGAGCACAATCATCCATCCATCCATTTTCTACCGCTTATCCTCATAGGGTCGCGGGGGGGGCTGGAGCCTATCCCAGCTGTCTTAGGGCAGAAGGCAGGGTACACCCTGGACAAGTCGCCACTGTTGAGGCAAATTGCCTTTTGGTGAGGATCAGAGGAACAACAATAAATCTTACTTAGATTCAAAAGAATTTATTACAGAATATCAATTGAAAGTGAACAACCGACAGTAATCAGCAATGATCATCAACACAGACAAGTCTTACAGTTCGGCCAAAGAAGGTGCAAACTCACCAGCCTAAAAGAGGCTTTGAGCTTGGACATCTTCTGACTAAGAACCTGACCCTTATATTCCCCGATGGTCACATAGTCTTTGTCGTCAACACAAACAAACAGGTTGAAGTCCATATTCTGTCCTCGCTGTTCATGCAAAACAGCCAGTTCAGATCAGCATTTATTGGTCAGAGTCATTTCAGACGGTTTATTCAAACAACCTTCAGTTCAGTGAACTGAGCACCCCTTAGATCACAACCTAATTTCAGTCAACAAGTTTCATAACAGTGAATAAGCAATGAATTAAAGGAAATAAAACATTTCCCCTTATAGCCACCTCATCGCAGGACAACCACTCACATTCACACCTACGGTCAATTTAAATTAGCCAATTAACCTAATCCCCATGCATGTTTTTGGATGGTGGAGGAAGTTGGAGTACCTGGAGAGAACCCACGCAAAAAGGCCCCCGGCCAGGAATTGAACCCCGTACCTTCTTGCTGTGAGGCGACAGTGCTAACCACTACACCATCGTGCCACCAAGCGCATTCATATTGCAGAATTAAGTGGAAATAACTACAAAGTTGTGGTATGTGAGTAAATGTACACAATTACTAGTTTAGAAATAGAAATTATGAGGAGACAGGGTCGAGTGCTGAACCAATGACCAGGCTTCAAACTCTGCCCCATCTTGTGTCAACTATCTTACAAAAGAGCAACTTTAAATGTTTAAATGTTGTCTTCTTCCTCCAGATGGTGAGATTGAGCTTCTCCCCTCTGGACAGCCATTAAGCTCCAAATCGACATCGAACCAGGTGAGTAGTTTTTTTTTGTCCCACTAAACTGTTTAGGCCCCACATATGTTATTTTGGAGTGATAATGTTCAAACCACTGTTGATTGTGTTTGATGATGGATGGATGCACTCCAGGCTTTATGCTATGCTGGATATTGATGTATCTTGTTTTATGTGAAGGTGTGCAGTGTTTATATTTTATGTTTTATACACCTTATTTTTGTGTCTGCGTGAGTTGTTTCATCTGTCTTCAAGACAAATTTGCCCTTGAAGACATTTAAGTTAAAATTGAAGTTAGGCGGGAGCTGTCAACTGACATTTAGCCTTGTGAATAATGACAGATTTTAATTTCCCACTGCCCCTGTTAACACACACACACACACACACACACACACACACACACACACACACACACACACACAATTTAAGAGCACTGAGAAAAATGGCGCTCATAAAAAAGGAGAATAAACAAAGCAGATGTTTGTCTTTTTTTTTTTTTTTTTTTTTAAGATTTTCTTAATTTGATGGGAAGCAAATGTTTTTCACTGGCTGTGATACTGATGGCCACGGGCAGTGGAGCAAGACTCTTCAGCTCTGTCATGCTTTTAGATGGATAGTTTGCGAAAGCTGAACGCAACAGAAAGCACAGTTTACTATTTTACCCTTTTTCTGTTTGCCGTTGTCCTTGAACACGTGATGCCTACCCTCCATCAATGTGATGAGACGATCTGTAAACATACTTTTTATCCATCAATGCTTGGACCACACTGTGGAGCAGAAGTGATTCCTTGCTTTCTAAATGAGGCAAACTAACCTTTATAGTGAAAAATGGCCACATCTGAAAATGCCCAAACCCTCTTCTCTCCATGTCAGAAGGACTTTTCTGGAGCTCTTCCCTTCCTGCCTCTCTCAGGCTTGAACAGAGAGAGCCTCTGGCGTGTGACGGGCTGTGGGCTGTGAGATCCTTGAAAAAACTCTGACAGATCAAAAAGACCCTGAAGTAGGAGGGGGCGAAGCAGAAACATGTGTTGTGCTGAGTGTTCAGTCATGTCTGTTTCTCTCATACTTTCTCCTTGTATTTGCCTCCCTTCTCTTCCCATTGTCTTTGAAAACCTATTTTCTTCTCTGTGTTGCTTTCTGCTCGTCCTCTCGCTAACTTCAAATTAATATGCAATTTTCTCCTCTTTATATTGCCCTCCATACCACTTGAATGCACATACACTGAATGCACTGCTATGTTCAAACACACTAAACGCATCACCACAAGAGCGGACTGCCATTTCCTTTTCATTTTCTGTATATCATAGAATTAGTTTTTGAAAGTACTTAGATTCAGATTGATTGAAGAAGAAGAATTTATATTTTACAGGGTTCCCGGGGGTCCTTAAAAGGTCTTAAAATGTCTTAGATCAAAATAATGGTAGTAAAGGTCTTAAATTGTACTTTAAATTTGCTGGAGGTAAATTTCAAATGGTGCATTTAAAGCCAATGGGAAAACACAGTATTCAGAGATTTACTGCAATTTTGCACATTATTTTGTTCATGAAGTTCACTTCCTTGTTCTTGAAAGTTGTGAAATTTAACTTGTAGAAAAAAGTTAAGTGTTATGCCTTCAATTTATATTGTTGTTACAAGTGTTAAAGGGCTAAAAAAAAATGTCATAAAAAGTTATTATCGGAGATTATTTGATTTTTTTTTTCCTGCTAAATATCAATATCAGCCTCAAAAACACCATGTTGGTTGAGCCCTACAATAAATTGTCTGACTGACTACCAAAGAAATTGTTGACATTTTTGGGTCCTAAATTATATTTATTGAGGTCTTAAAAAGGTCTTAAAAAGTATTAAAGTTGACTTTTAAAATGGTGCAAGAACCCTGTTTTATTAATCCCAGAAGGGAAATTTAATTTGAACTTTGTAGTTATTCAGGACTTTGCATGTTCTCCCCATGTCTGTGTGGGTTTTCTCCAGGTACTCCAGCCTGCAAAAACATGCATGAGAAGGCCAACTGGTAGTGTAGGTGTGAATGTGAATGTGAGTGTGAGTGGTTGTCTGTCTATATGTGCTCTATGATGAACTGGCGACATGTCCAGGGTGTACCCTGCCTTTCACCCTAAGACAGCTGGGATAGGCTCCACTCCCTGCGACCCTATGTGAGGATAAGCAGTTGACAATGAATGAATGAATGAATGGTTATTATTCACACATTGAACACTCAGGTCTGAAATATAAGTTCAAACAGGACTATACACGTGCATTAAATGGAAAGTTGTTGGAGAAGGCCGCCACATGCAGGCATTTATGGCTTCAGTGCCATGCTCCAGGGCACATTATTTTTGGTACCTGATACAGTGTCAAACATGAAGTCCCCACCCTCACAGTTTACTGTGAGGCTTTCCTTAAAATAGTTTAAATATTTGCATTTATTTACCTACTCAGTGTTAACTTTCAGAGCACGAGTTGTCATTAAAATATATTGCGATGCTGTTCATTTGTATTGCTAAATTTAACCATCAATGTTGGAAAGAAATCATTATATAATGAATATTTTTAGACTGTATTCATTGCTTATGAAAATCAAATCAAATCAAAAGCCTTTATTGTCATTATATGACGGGGCATACAACAAAATTAGGAAATATAATAATATAATAAACGAAAATATCTCCAAAGCAGTCGTTCCTCCTTTCAGTGCAGCCTGATTTTGTTGGTTTATTTTGAGCTTTCCATTTGAAACATGTCACTTTGACAGACGAGTTAGTCAGCTGATCTCAGATGAAAGTCTACTGTAATTAACGATAATCATTTGGAAATGATCATTTGAGCTGCATATCATTTCATAAAGGTTCTTATTATCCATATTAACTATGTATGAACTCCTTTCAGCCTACAACTCTTTGTCTGAAGTGACAAACTTCAATTTCCAGAGGTGTATTTTCAACACCTTATCACTTGCTATCCTGTAATCTATTACATCCTTTGATTATTCCAAACTTTCGTTTTTTGTCTGACCTCAAAACTATACCTCATGCAAGTTTAATAACAAAAGTAATGAGTGCATTAATATAGTGATTAATATTAATAAGTAGATTTACTTCTTTGACTGTCTGTTCTTAGTGCAGCCTCTGTGGTAACATATTTTCTTTTGGAAAGCGCTGTTTGATATTGATCGTATAATCGATTTCATAGTAGCACAGTGAAGAAATTACAATTATATACCTAAATTAAATGTCATTTTAAAATTAACAGGGTTCTCTGCCTGTGAAATGACATGCTATTTCCTGACTTTTCAAACCAAACTTTATAAAAGTTTTAATATAATATAAACACATATATGTGTGTTGTCAGAAGAGGAGCTCTGCGTTACTCCACAATTCTTTAACCTGCTGTTTATTCTTCCTGAAATACCTTTCAAACTTGACCACACACACATCCTAAATGGGCCCCTTTGTATTTCCTGTTACAATTTTTATTAATGTGTTAGCTAACAGGAATAAAAATTGGACCAAAGCTGTTGTCCTATAGCAACACATGGCTATAGGACCAATAACAATCTCCTACAATTTTCCCCCAGTTTTAGGCCAGAGATCAGTGGTGCACATGTAATGAACACTGTAATCACAGTATTTGTGATGCCATTTATATAATCCTCCTGTCATCTCCTCTTCTCTCTGCTCCCACGTACTTACATTACATTTAAGAATCCTAGAGGGACTAGGATTAATGCTATCCAAAGCTTAGATATTACGGCATAGTTCAAAGGAGGGCAGCTGCTTTGTAATCCCATGTATCAGGACCAAAATATAATGATGTTAATGGTCTTACACACAGTGTGACTCACAATCGGAAAAATATACCTCCCATGCTCGACGGCTCACACCACAGTCTCTATGAGTCTCTCTGAGACTGTCATAAGCCCAGAATTTGACCTACAGGTCACAGGTATGATATTAATTTTCCCAAAAGCATTTTGAGTGCATTGATGTTGCACTGATGCACCAGAGAGCAAAACTGAGCAGATGGAAAGAGGAAATCAGTGTTGTAGAGAGATACAGGGGTTTTATGATGCCTTCCTCTCAGATCTGTTCTCCTCCTGACACAGTTATCTGTTGCATGTTATTATAGGTTAAGGTTTCTGTAACTAAAATCAGTGTTTGATGTGCTTCTGGATACCTGATCTACTTCATCATCATCATCGTCATCATTTGGCAGGAACATTACATGTTTTATCATTGTTCTATTAACTGTGCACATAGGGACTGTAAGTAATGATTATTTCTGATATTGATTTATCTGCTGTTTTTGTTGACTAATTATTTCATCAAAAAAAAGTGAAATTCCAATTTAAAAGCATCAAACCCTCACGTTTGAGAAACTGAAATGATACATTTAATCCCTTTTAGATAGTTCTGTAGTTACAAAATCGTTTTTCCATCGAATGATTATCAATTTATTGCTTCGTCATTTCAGCTCTAGTGTTACTACGGAGACCTCATCAGCATCACTACATCGCATATTGTACTTGTTAAGCATCTGTAACTGGTGCATTCAAAGTTAATGAATGATTAACACTAATAATAATGCAGATGCAACTTACATGAATAACATGAACAATACATATAATGTATTTATCACCTTCTTCTCTTGTTTTGTGATATTAATTCTAGTTATTTATTGCTTGTCAGAATATATTTACATATTTATGTCTAATTAATTAATGTTAATTTCATTCCAAAATGTAAACATTATTTGGCTAAGCTGAAAACCTTATGAATGTCATTATCATACAGCTAGTTATATTAAACAACACAATTATTGAACCGCCACAGACTTCAGATAATACTCTACATAACACAAGTTCAACTGACATCATCACTGAGTAAAATCCATCATTATTAATTCAAGAACTTTTCATGCCTTACGTCGATGGCGTAACAAGCTAAGCATGTAGCTTAGCATGTCACTATGCTACCTACTGGAACCGCTCTCCTCTGCCTCTGATTTGCTTGGCATGATTTTCTTATTGTAATGTTCTTATCAGAGGCAAAGACGAGCAGGTTGTGCCTTCACTTCAGCAGGATTCAGTTTGTGCAGATTTTATATGTATTAAATCCAAAATCACCCATAAATCCATAAGTAGATTAAATCATACCATCATATGGATGTGCTCATTTGATTGGCTTGAAAGGAGGGAGGAATCTGATTGGCCACAAATAATTCCCTGTTAATAATAATAATAATGCATTGATGATATGACAAGCAGTACATGCAGGTTAAGCAGTCTTAAATTTTGTGGGGTGAATAAAAGATTATCTTATCTTATATGTATATAAATAAAATAACATCCCAATCTGCTACCAATCCAAAATACATATATTTATGGATTACTAGTACATTCATTTAAATGTCTGTGTATGTGCAGCAGAAATTACATTTTTCTTCTTTTATGATTTTTTTTTTTTGCATTGAATAGTATTTTGACACATTGAGGCATTACTATATACATCCCAAAATTAATTTCTTAATACTTGTGTGCAGCAATCAGTAAACTTAACTGTTAATGCATACAACACTAAATATAACTGCTTACAGTAAATTACGGTGTGTTATAAGTTATTTTTATTTGTCCATACCCTTAAATGAATACTGCCTTTTATTAATATAAAAAAGACATTTGCGTTTTCTGTAACTTTCATGCACCCTGCTGAGTGTTATCTCCAGTTCACCCCACTGTTATGTTACATTCAGATCTGTATATGCTCACCCAGTCTGCCCGCCACCTTGACTGACCCATGATGCCTTGGGCTTGATGTGTTGCCATGACAATGAGCTAAATAGCCACCCATCTCCTGAAGTGTACAGGCCTCACTGGGACTGCCTCCTGAAAGTTGTTTTCCTCCTTCCTCTTTTAACGTCTGTCAGTCTTTATCTATGTATCTACTGTAAGTGGATTTGTGTCTCGGATTTGTTTGACAGACGAGAGCAGTTACATGTAGCAGCGAGGAGGTTTCCTGCAACACTTTGTATTATGTGGTCTATTTCTCTGAGCAACCCTCTACATTATGTGGTATTAAAAGAGCATGCACTAAATTTAGCACTGCTTTTCTTGATGTTAATGATGTAACCAAGCTGTCTTCTCAAACATGCAGTGCCTGCGTTGGAAATGGTGGTGTACTGTGTGGGGGAAAATGTCTGATGCTCTCCCTTGATTTTTCTCTTGAACAATCTTTCTTTCTCAGTCTGTTGTCGTTTCAGGCTTTCTCTCACACACAGGGGACAATCTGAAATAGAGAGATGGGATGGGGGGCCGCTGGAATAATAAGAGAGAGAGGTGGGAACATATTATATCATAAATGGAATACCAGCCTCAATTTTAGAACAAAAATTCTCATCTTCCCTAGTTTTTGACCTCGAGGTGGATTTGATCCATCCTCCCCTCATCATCAGTGGTGATTCATGTGATTCATTCCTTATTTTATATGAAGATGCATGATGAAATAGTTTACAACAGCCCTTTGATCTCTGCTTGGCTCATTACTTTTTATTTTCTAAACAAAAATTCGACTCATATTTCTTAATGACAAACTTTGATTGCTTTTATTGTTTCAGTGCTTCAAAGCCCATGGTGTAGGACGGAAACCCAGCGTGCCTCGTGGTAAAAATGCATGAAATCAGCACATGACACGTGTTGCATGGCAATAAGGATGGCTGCCGTCGCATATAGGCTATATACTGGAGCTACAACACTGAATAAACATGAGCTTGTACATTAAGAGCGAAAGTTCGTGCCTTGTCTCATTTCATCAGCGGTCCGGTTCGCTTTTTTCTACGGTCCTCGATCACACTGAAAAGAAACTGTCCCTGAATGAAAGTCTGTATTATTTTCCCTCAATACAGTCAGTGCGCGTTTCCTGCTGTCTGTTTATTTACTCCACACATAAGTAAACACAGTTTGCGCTTACGGTCTGTGGAATTTGCATCTTATGATCTTCTTGAAAGCACTTTGGAAGTCTTTGTTGAAGTAGGCATATATGATGGGGTTGAGGAGGGAGTTGGAGTAGCCCAGCCAGTTTATGACAGCGCCCAGCCAGTCGGGCATGTAGCAGCTCTCCGCACAGAAAGGCAGCACAAGTGCCACGATGAAAAAGGGCAGCCAGCAGAAGATGAAAGTTCCCATGATGATCCCCAGCGTTTTTACCGTTTTACGTTCCCTCGCCAAGGCGATCTTTCTTTTGGCCCCCGAATTTTTTTCATTCATGTTTTCGTAGCCCTGCGAGGACTGAGGGGTGTTGGGCAGAGGCAGGTGCGTCTTTGAGTTGCTGATAACTTCTATTATCTCCAGTGACTCACCCTCCTCTCTGTGCTTCACCGCGCCGTTTACGCACGGAGAGCTGGTTTTAGACTCGTCGCTGCGCCTCCAGCCTTTGCCCCCTGCCTCCCCGTTGGTTTTCTTGTGAAATATGGCCGGAGATACGGTCAAGCACTTGTCTGACACTTTTGCTTTCTCGGTTTTCTTGAATGTCTTTCGAATCCGGAACCGAGCTGCCCTGAATATTCGCCCGTAGAGGACCAACATGAGGATAAGAGGGATGTAAAAAGCCCCAAACGTTGAGTAGATGGTGTAGCCCGGGTCCTGGCTGATGATGCAGGCGTCAGGGTTTGCCCTGTCTTCGGCGCTTCTCCAGCCTAACATAGGCGGAATAGAGATAGAGAAACCAATAAGCCAAGTCACGCTTATCAAGATTGCAGCTCGCCTTGGTGTCCGTTTATTTACATAGTCAATAGGGTCTGTTATGGCCCAGTACCTGTCCAAAGCAATTGCGCACAGATGCAGGATGGAGGATGTGCAACACAGTACATCCAGAGAGATAAATAAGTCACAGATCTCCTGCCCCAGGGTCCACTTGTTCAAAACCTGGTAAAGGGCCGCCATTGGCAGTACCAGTACCGATACCATGAGATCTGTCACGGCCAGAGATCCAATCAGGTAGTTAGCCACATTCTGGAGAGATCTCTCCAGGGCGATGGCTGCCACGACGCACGCATTGCCAAATATGGAGCAGAGGATGAGGGCCCCCAGGAGCAGAGAGGTGACAATCTGATAACTCAGCTTCACGTCTGGCAGATACCCAGACCCCGTGCCATTCTCACCCTCGTCCCAGTCGGCAACCACGTCCACCCCGTCAGGGTAACCGCTGGTTGCGTTGCTGTCGTTAACGCTTGTTGTTATCAAATCCATAATACGACCACACTGAGAGCGCAACTTTCCCAGAGCAGTGGGGACGCGCAGTTGGACAGATAAGCAGGACACAGTCAGCCCCTCAGACTGCTACCTCTGTGCGTTTTACCGGGGTCCATCGGAGTTACCGCGTTCGTGCCGTCGCTCTCAGGACGCATGACGCAGACGTGTGTGTGAGTGAGAGAGTTGTGTGTGTTACAGCCCGTCAGTGTTGACAGCCGGGTGCGCTCACCGGTACTGCGAATCATCTGAGCTTGGTGACGCCGTGAATTCATTTATACCAGCAGCTTGGGGTATACGTCAGACTGTGTGGAGGTCGCCCTGGAGTTTTGTTCCTCTGCTCTCCTCGTTGCTCCGTTTTTCATTGCAGACAGCCGATGAGGGAGCAGAGTTCTTCTCTCATTTTTTCTCCTTTATTTGACTCGCTGGACTCACTGAATGTAATAGGTTTGTGCTTTTAGTTTGTATATGAAATGGTAGATGTCAGCCAGGAATAACACTGACTGATTTATTACAAAATAGTAAAAATTTAAATCTGTCGGCGGGGTACTCGAGATAGAAAATTTAAACTGAGAAACTCTGAATCTTTCACAGTTTATAAAGAGCTTTTTAAACTTCATTTGAAATAGGTAAAATACGTTGAAGAGAAGCTCAAACACATTCACACAGACTGCAAACCGTTTAGGAACACATCAATGCATTTCGAGCCGGGATGCAGAGAAAGTCAACATGCTCTGAGCTCTGGGAACGAGAGGTTGTTTCAGGACCAGAGACAGCGCCACGGCGGGCCAGAGAAGAGAGCTGCTGCCATCTGCTGCCCACAGCTGGGAATGCATCACACAATAGACACGTATCAGGTTTTGAGTTTAAGGCAAAGTAGGATTTTGTAAGAAGGATGGGGAGATGGGAGAGGGTGAAGTGATGGGAATCAAACTGTGTGCGTGAGAGAGAAAGAGGAGGCATCTAATGTCAGCAGTGACTGAGAAAACAGCTTAGAATGGAAAACAGTTAGTGAGAGGAGACAAATGCTACTTTCAGGGTGGATTGAAGGAGGAATGAGGTGTGCAGAGGTTGGAATCTGGGTGTAATTAAAAAATTAAAAGGGAAAATAGAACAAAAACACATTCAATATTATTCTATGTGGTCAGAGTTAGAACAATGGGTAGAAGTGTTCCGACAGTTCTGTCCAGAAAGTATATCAGTATTGACTTTGGCTTAAAAATGGCTACTAGCTGTAGCAAGTCAGCACTGCCTTGTATCTCAAAATGAAAATTAATGCATAACTGCATTTAATTCTTTCAGCATTTTTTTTTTTATAACAAAGTACAGTTTTTAATCTTTTTCACTAGGAGTTTAGTCACAGTCACTCATGGATGTGTTTTATCAGAGGGCAGTAGTTGTCGTAGTGCAAGCTGCACCTAATATTTAAAGTGGATTTACTCGTCGAATTGGTTCATGAAATACAAGACACGACTCAGTTTCTGTATGATGCTCTCATGTGTGGGCGACAAATGATGCACAGCAGACTCTGGGTGCTCTAATTTGGTCTGGTTTGTCTGTAACAGAGAAAGACATGTCTGTTAAATGTATATCCTTTTGAGTTTATTTGAAGGCAGAGACCCAGAGAGTGAAAAGAAAAGTGGACAAAAAGAGATGGAGAGGTGGGAGAAATGAGAGAGGAGGAGGAGAGAGATAGGTAGAATTTATTTTTAGGACAGTGGCTGAAGCTGGTCCTGATCCTGTTCTTTGCTTTGTCATCTTTTTGGGGGAAATAAACGTCAGTTTAGAAGCACAGCTAAATGCCTACAGTTCAAAATATCGATCAGGAGACATCCTTAAGCCATAAATAACTGGACTTGATGTTTGGTCCATGTAGTAGTCGGACCAAGACCTATCTATAAAATATACAAAATATCCATGACTGCTTAATTACACATTACAGTAACAGTTGTTATTCAGCTTTAAAATAAAAAAAAAAAATTGTCCAGATCACTTTCAGTCCATACTACAGTACCTGTAATCATAATTTTATTTATGGATAACTATGTCAAGGTCATGAGGTCATAAAATGTAATCAGTAATTATAACAATGTCTTTAATCACTTCAATAATCCAAACTAATCTATCCTGATTTTGGATGTTATTTTCTTTTAAGCTGTTTTTCCTCTGATGTAGGATCTCCTGTTCCTTCTCATTTTCTCTGTTTGGAAATGATGAAGCAGTCTGTCAGAACAAAGTACCATTGAACAAGTTATCCTGACATTTTTCATGAAACACATTTAGAAGTTTTAGCTGCACATACATTGGATGTCTTTGAAAGATATGAACCAGCAGAAACTAAAAATCAGACATCAAATAAAGGAAAAGCCTGAGGAGTTGCATTTATCATGACACTTACGCACACACAGACACACAAAAAAGCTGATGGTAGTGGACCTGAGAGGAAAAAAAGGTGGCTCTGGTTTGTTCACCTTATTTTTGTGTATTCAGTGGTTGTATTGCAGTGAGTTTTCTATAGGTCACACAGTGGGGCCACGAGCAGTGCACCTATTGTAATGGGGCTCACCGGGGGGGCTTTGTTCTTTGTCGAAAGTGTGGAATGTCCCAGTAGGCTAACAGGAGCAGGATACTGTGGGCCAGGCCAGAGGGCTGCACTGCTCACCTCCTCTACGCTGGAACAGTCCCCTCTAGCTCTTAGAAAAAGAGCTTGGACCTAAATATCCAGAAGGAGCGACAG
Source organism: Synanceia verrucosa (assembly GCA_029721515.1). Taxonomy (NCBI): domain Eukaryota; kingdom Metazoa; phylum Chordata; class Actinopteri; order Perciformes; family Synanceiidae; genus Synanceia; species Synanceia verrucosa. The sequence continues at coordinate 19,141,157 of CM056551.1, read as the reverse complement.
GCAGAGAGCAGACTTGAAAGATGACAGGGCGAAGACCAGGCTAGCTCTGCTGGAGACTGAGAGGGCAACAAAAGCGCCACCATGAGCTCCCATTTGGGAGCCTCCAGTGTAAGTGGTTCAGACAGAGTTGGAGGTTGTGAAGGTGAGGATGTTTGTGAAGAAAGCAGCAGCAATGAGAGTTACACCCCGTGCCTAAAGGCAGTGAGACCTGGGCTAAGGAGTGCAAATCCAGCTGATGAGGAGAGGTCGAGCAGTGTGGAGCAGCTGGTGAGACCTGCCCTGCCAGGGAAGAAAGCACACAGAAAGACCTGCAGCAAGGACAACAGAGAGGCAAACCAAGACAGGGATAAGGAGAGACAACATGTTCGACATGTAGGAGGCTGGGAAAAAGGAAAAAGGCAAAGACAGACTGAAGGAATGGAGACACATGGAAATGGATCTCAGGAGAGACAGGAAGCAGGAAGCAATGAAAGCTTGTCCAGCAGTAATTCTGACATCCAGCTGAACAGCACTTTGGAAGCTGGAGAAGGATCGAACAACTTGCAGAGAGGACACACGTGTCTTGGACCTAGTGGCTGCACCCAGCCCATCGCTGCCAGTATAAATCCCCAGTCCCCTCAGCCTGGAATGAGGTCCACATCTTCCACTCTGCCTCAGCCTCCCATCCAAACCAGATCCACTCCTCTGTCCCTTCAGAGACTCTCATCCAGGACAGTAGCAGGAGACCTGCATCGCCACCCATTTAGTTCACACAGAGAGCCAGATCCATTCTGGGCAGAGATGAGAACAGAGGCAGCAGCTGGACGATCATCCCAAAGCCATCAGACATCTCTCACCAGCTCAGAGCCAGGAGAAGAAGAGCAGGAGGAAGAAGAAGACATCGAGGAAGGAGACAATGGTGTGATGGAGGTGATCGGTCAAACCATGACCTCAGCAGTGGTGCTGCCTTGTGTTCCTTCTGGGGAGAGGAGGATGAGTAAACGAGAGAAGAACAGGATTAAGTGTCTGAGAAGGAGGCAGAGGAGAAGGGAGAGGTGGAGACAAAGTCAACTGCAGGAGAGCAGACAGGTGAATGGCACAGTTAACTGAGCCGTCAATATGACAATAAAACAATATGACACCAGAAGTTTGCTAGTGATTTTAGGATCAAGATAGAGAAACTAACACATATCTAAACAAAGGAATACCATTTAATACACTACAAATAATGTATTAATTTATTAACTTGATTTTGCATTAGATACTTGAGAAACTTAAGGATATTCTTAAGTGATTCAAGTCCCCTAGCAGTCTATCCTTAAATCACCTCACTGATCCACTTTAAAGTTAGGACAGAAGGGTAGAGTAGAAGGCAAGTAAGTTTTGTGTAGTTCTGTGCGTGGTACAAGCACTGAAATCATACTTAAATTATCCTTGCACTGTCCACTTTTCACCGTATTCATTTGTGCAGCCTAATGTGTGTTTGCGTGTCTATGTATGTTCATTTCATCTGGAGTCTGACAGGCCTATCAGCACCCAGCTCGTCTCAATAGCCATTGTCTGTGTGGTGTAAAGTGGGGTTACATCTGAATTAGTTGCATGATGAGGCTTGGGGTGGAGAGCCCTTCAAAAACAACCATACAAAAGAGCAGATTCTGTTTTGATTGGCTGCTGCAGATCTGCAGTCACGTTGGTGGATTGAAATTATTCAGACTGCTGAATAGAATTAGCTGCTTTGAAAGCCGAAATATACATTTCCTAATTCAGCGCCACCCTGCTAACTATACTGTTATTCGTTAAGATATTCCTCTCTCCCTCACATTGGAGTTGGCTTGTTAATATCAGGGATATACCCATCTGACTTTTTCATTCTCTATAGTAATAGCTGGGCTTTGGGTATCGGCTGATAGAGTACAGATCTGTTGCTGGTGGTATTATCAACTAACTTTCAGGGAAAAAGTGAGTAAGCATGTTCGTCCAACTTTAGACTTTTATTTGTTCAGAGGAAAATGAATGAGCTTCTTGGTCATTTATCAGCATCAAGGCTTATTGAGTGTGCATGCGCTTTTCTCAGTTTACACTCATTCTCACTTTGGAGCTGCTCACCACAAGCACAGCATTTTTGCTATTAGCCATAGCCCTTGGGACTTAACAATGCTTTCCAAGGGCAGTTCAACAATAGTTTTACTTATTCACTATTCCATGTTATTATTATTTTTGAACACTTTTCTCACAGAGCCTGGTTTATATTCTGAATACATATTTCACAATTTGTATTTCCGTGTATGATGTTTTATTTATTTTTCCCTTTATAGATGTCATGTACGGGTGTTGCTTGTTGAAATGTTTTAATCCCCAGATAGAATTGCATGTATCTATATCTGAGTAAAATAGTGTCCTGCTACACTTTTGCATACAGTATGACAATTAACAGCCTCTCTGACCCTTGGCCTACTGAGTATACAGTATTCAGTAGGCCAAAGGTCAGCGGGTGTTATTGTCATCCCGTTTCCCACAGGAAGTGGTTTCATCCGGTGTGATGGGGAGGCAATTAGTGCTGGATTGTTCAGTTACTTTATCCAGCTGCTGCACAGACATGTGGCTTCAGCTGCTGCTTGTCTCTGCAGAAACATTTATTGCTATTGTGCAAGGGTGGCTTTAATTTCTCTAATTCATTCATTCTTTACCCAAAGCACATTTATTTATTTGATTTATTTACTTGTTTAGTTAGTGATGCTGCAGATCTGTTAGCCAAATCAAGCTGAGGAGGTAAAATAGAAGACATTTACTTGATGTCTACTAAGCTATGTTAATTTACATTTACTTTCCTGTGATAAAGAATTTTTATTTATGTACACATGTACCAATGCAGTCAAGACAAAGGTGCAATGTTTCAGTGCATGTTGCCAAGGGAGAGCCTCAGTGCTTGTGTTTTCTTGGGAGCTATGCTCTGTGTTCTTTCCTCTGTGTTAATGACACACCTTGGGAGGCAAGACTGGTGTGACACGGCAGTCCCTGGAGCTCCCCCTGGGTGAGAATGTGGTAATTACTCTGGAAGCACCCCCAGATATTTCAAGAGTGGGGCTTCAGACACCAACCCTCTGGGTCTGCTAACACAAATGTGACAAGAAGATTGGGGTCTCAAAAGGAGTTTGGTACTTCCTCGCATTGGAATTTTGGAAATGCTGAGTGTGGATTTAGATGTTGAGGCAATTGAGAAGGAGAGTGAGTTGAATGTTGAGGAGATGAGAGAGATTAGAGCAGATGTGTGAGATTTGAACTAAGTTAAAAAGGTGAATAGAGGAGAGGCTCAATGCATGGTGTCATGCAGTTTAACAGGGTGCATCGTTTCCATCTCAAGCTCTCCAAAATGTATCATGACAAAGATCCTAATGCATGTTTTGCTGTCCAAAATGTACTTTTGGTGCTCCATATTTAAACCACTCTCTGATATCCTGGGACGCACAGTTGAACCTGAGCCACTGTCGGTTGTGTTTTGGGTACTGAGAGAAGAAAGTCCTCTCATCACTTTTGGCAAGGTTCAAAACTCTTTTAGCACATATAGTAATTTTACTGAGCTGGAAACAGGCTTAACCTCCTACCTACATTATGTTGGTAAGATGTTTTGCGTTATTTCTAACTGGAAGAGGTTAGATTAGATTAGACTCTACAAGGCTCTGTTTTTAAATTTCATAAAATTCTGTGACCCTCTATTGATTATGTGGAAGTGATCATGTGGAGGCAACAGTCTTTCTGATATTCTGAATAAGTTAAGCGCAGTGTTATGATTATCATGTGACGCAACCCTGTGTTTTCATTTACATTTACACTTCATTTCTTGTTTCTGTTGTTTGTGTTGATCTATGTCTATGGTTGTAAACCCTTCACTTATCTGACTTTTTTGTTGACTTTATATAAAATTTGTCTGATTTAATACCTGATAAAAACAATAAACCATTTAATTAAAGGTAACCAGGGCAGGCTATTTGCAGCGCACCCAAAAAGCGTTGTCTTAAAAAAATTGTGCATGAGTGATTCACACTTTGCCTAATGGACAAAAAGTCTACCTGAAGAGATGAAACACCTCCATGTTTTCTGTTAAGTGAATGGAGTTTGAATTAGCAAAGCCAGTGTCAGGGTCAAATTGCTCTCTGTAGCAAACAATGTTTATGCTTTACAGTAAGAAGTGAGAAAATGTAGGGAGGTAGATGTTTCGCTCCGCTGAGCTCACACCTGACACCCTCTTGTCCTCACACATATTATTACACTGTGGAGGTGGGAGTCAAAGACGTTTGCACTCAATCCAATGGGGGGTATTAAAGAGGAGAGCATTTTAAACAGAATCTCAAGAGGAAATTCTCACTTACATTTATTGCCAACTGGAGCGATGACATCTTGTAGTGATAATGTATGTTCTGAACCTCATATATGGGGGGTCAGATTTCTCCTTTACTCAATACTTAATATTGTCTATCTGAGAAGCTCATTCCATATAGCTATGACAATGTAGAAATGGGTTTTAGCATCATGATTTTTGATTTTAAACACAGAAGATGAAATAAGAGTTGAATTTAAACATAAAAATATACAAAAGTGTTAGCTTTTCAATATTTATTTTACATTTATTTTTCAACAGCTAATTCAAGTTGAATCATACAGTATGGAAACACAAAAACCACATAAGCTGCTTTGTGTGGTATACAAGGCTTGCAGATGTGAATAGAATAGAATAGAATTATTTTATTTATCCCAACCTGGGAAATTGCTTTTCAGCAACAGCAAGAAATGGAAAGCAATTTAAAAAACAGTAAAAGTATAAAAAAAAAAAGCACAGTTACATAATTAGGACTCATACTCTTAGGCATGTTTGCACACATAAATATTTATCTGCACAAGCAGGAGGTAACAGAACAGACACGTATCAGATGGATGCTGATACATCCATCAACATCATCTGTATATCTTTTTTTCCCTCTTTTTTGCAGAGCTCAACGGGGAACCCATCCAGCAGCAGTAGCGAGGATGAGGAGGGCCTGAGCGCTGGTGACAGAGAAGGTTACATCTGTGCTGTGTGTCTGGATGTGTACTTCAGTCCTTACATGTGTCACCCCTGCAACCACGTCTTCTGTGAACCCTGCCTGAGGACGCTGGCTAAGAGCAGCCCCACCAACACCCCCTGTCCTCTCTGCAGAACAATCATCACTCATGTCTTCTTCCAGAAGGGTGAGCTAATGGGCAGAAAGCACTTGGCTGCTGTATAGTTCACATGATTTGAAATACTTATCACTCTGCTCAGCTTTCTAGATTGAATAATGTGAGATGGACAGAAACACAGTTTGAAATATGTCAGTAAAATGTGTTAGTTTACTGCAGAATAATCTGTTTAACAGTTTAATGTAACAGTAAATATGTACATATGCACACATGCATGCATGTAGCTACAGTATATATATATGTATTCTCATGTCTGTTGTAATGATGACATCTAAGCTGCAGATTGTTCAGAGGGCACAGCTGCAGATGTCCCATAGGGATCAGAGTAGACCTTTAGTTCAGCTTTGACCAGATGAGTCGCCCAGAATGAGATGATGAGACAATCAAACCTGACACTAGATGCTTTTATTCATTGCTTTCTGATGGAAATAAGTAGTATTCCTTAAGGGTGGAAATGCATTGCGCTATGACAACAGCAGCTGTTTCTAGCAAGGGCGATCAGTGGAAATATGAAACCTTACTCTTACGTGTAATGTCTTTACCTACCTATGTTACATAACATACACATGTATATGTGTATACACTATACAGTGCACGTATGCACATACAGTTCATACATATTATTTTATGAAAGCTTGTGATCATTGCACACTGATTACATGAAGATACTGATTTGGACAAATCTATGAATAATGAATGAAGTCCTGTGATTCACTTTGGCCTACTTCTTGATGTATGCAGGAGAAAGTGAGCGTCAGGGACACTGCTGTGGCCATAAAAAGGCAGAGTGACCGTGGTTATGAGCATTGCAGACACACTAAGGGCTCTTGTGAGTGATTAGATGACAAGAGTGGTAGATTAGATTCTTGTGTTGATTACCAAACTCAAGGTGACACAGAAACAGAACAAGGAGAATATGAGGGAGTCTGGCGATGCTGCATCTGCTTGCTTTTATGAATATATTGAATAAATCAAATGTAAATGGTCCAGATTATCATGAAGTGGAGGTGTGAATAAGATGTGCACATTTTATAATATTTTTTTTTTTTATCCTTGTATGTCTGACAGAGCTAAACCAAACAGCAAGGACATTCTTCCCAAAGGAATACATTTCCCGGAAGCAGAACTTCCAGAAAGCAAGTTGTGCGAAGTGGCCTCTCCCAAGCTGCCGAAAACTCTTCCGTTTATTTGGAGGCAAGTTTTTCATCATTCATACATGTTCTGGATCAGTTCATCAGATCTGACAAGACATCAGCAGCAGTCGGACACAGCTTTACTTTTTAAGATTGTAATCTTGACAATACTTGTGACAGAGTAACACAAGTACACCTGCTACATATTTCTCATGAAAGTGCCTCATTATGTAAAGCATAATGCTTTTATTTCACACAAAGAATGAAAACGTGTGTCCACACACACATGCAATTTTTTATTATACACACACCCTTTGGAGAATATGTGGTATTGTATCATTAATTGAAATAATATAAATATACTGTATCTTAAGGAAAGCACAACATTGATGCCCTACATAAGGGTATTTGGCAAAAGTAATGGTTGTTTGGGATACAACTGAGCATATGAGTGGAAATATTAAAATTCTCCCTACTTTGTGACCTAAATGCTGTTTCACAGAAAAACTAATGCCTTTTATTTTACTTTATCTTGTTTTTGTCTGAAGATGGTCAGAAAAAAAAAAAAAGCAATTCTTTGTTACTGACATCAATTCAAGTACCTCTGTAGAGATGTTTTACAGACAGTTTTCATATGTATTTTTGGGTGGAGTTGTCACATTAATGAAACCCCCATATGAGATGACTAATTTTTCACCCAAACCAGGTTTCCAGAGGCAGTCCAGTCCCATCGCTAGACGGCAGTTCCCTCATGGAGGAGGCTACCGTCTGGACACTCTGGACTTTGAGGATGACTCCCGAGGCTGGCGCTTTGACATGGACATGGTTATCATCTACATCTACTCAGTGAACTGGATTATTGGCTTCTTCATCTTCTGCTTCCTTTGCTATTTCTTCTTTCCTTCTTTTTGACAGTCCTGGAAGCAAAGATGGAACAACACAGACAGATAGGAAAGGTTAAGGACACTGAAGTATAAAGTAAGGAATTAAAGATGAAACTGAGGGCAGGCAAGGTCATATTTATAGAGTGGAAAGAGGGAAACTGAGCTGTAGGATTTAATTAGAAGACAATGAGTGAATTTCAAGCAGGTGGGATAGTGTGGTGAAGGGAAAAATGACAGTGTGCCAGCTTGTTGTCTCTCATTAATAAATGATTGAAATGAGGAAATGGTGTAGGAGGATATTTGGGAATCCTCTGTTCTCTGTTTCCACATGTAACGTGGGTTGCACAACATGTCCTGTTCCTGTATGGAGGAGAGTTTTATAACATCTCCAAGGTTGTAGTGTTTTGTAATTACATACAATCTACTGAGGGGACACTGTGCAGCATTTAGGGGGATCTATTGGCAGAAATTGAACATAATTATAACATCAGCTATGTTGTTTTTTTAATGAATAATGAGAACCGTTGTGTTTTAGTTGCCCTAGAATGAGCTGTAGCCCAGGGTGAACAAAACAAACACTCAGTCCAGATGGAGCCACTCACAGTTTTGTGTCTGGCACAGGAATACTCTAACATGCCTGGCACATGGTCGAAATTGGTTGCAATCTGCAACCTCACCACTAGATGCCGCCAAATCTTATACACTGCATCTTTAATGTATAAAGTTTTGGTTAGCAACACAGCCAACTGGATTAGTCACACTCTGACATAATAGTTCAGTGACATAATAAGTACTACATTTCCAAAAATATGTCTTCAGTGTGCATTCATGATAAAACATACTGTAATGCTGTAAAGTCAGAAAGTTTAAAATTAGGAAATCCAAACATAAGCATCTCCTCTGGTGATGAAGTAGAGACTTTGACTTTTTTGGTGCTTGTTTATATTTATTTGCCCAAAAATGTCAGTTCTACGGCATGTATTGTATATTCCCATGATAATACTGTAGTGTAAATCATAGTTTAATAATAATAATAGTAATTCTAATACTAACTAAACCACAACAAACAAGACTAACATGAGTGAATATTTTTTGGGTGGATTTTGATGTTGATGCATCCTCAGAAAACATGTCTTTTTGATACAGGTTCAGACCATGTGTTACAATTTACCACCATACATCACATCCTTATGACTAAATCCTGCTTAATTGGAACTTGTGTTTTACTATACAGTATGTCTTGCTTGATGTTTTTCAGTGAGAAGGAACTTTGTGGTTTGTATTATTCTTATTCCCTGGATGGGATAATGTCAGACTAAGTCACAGGTTTTTTTTATAGCACAAAAAAGTTTGAATAGAAACGCATACAGACTTTGAAATTAATGTGTAACATGTAAGTGATTCCCAATTTGGTAATGGAATCTATATATATATATATATATAGCGACGCCAAATAATATTTCATTTGAGCTCTTCCAAAGGGTTTCCATTGTCAATGGATGGCTAGAAAAGTCTGTGGCCTTGTATAAAAAATGGTACCTAGTGGCTAGCAAGGCTAGTGCAGGAAGTAAAACAATCCCAAACTGGCATTCTGGGTTTACGGGCTGTCCTTTGCTGGAATTTCCATGATGAGAGGTGAAGCCCCATTGGAAAAGTTTAGGGAGGCTATTTGTAAAGACTGTCAGCTGACCACTCAGGAAGGCATTAGCCTTAGAAGCTGGATAAATTGTAGCCATGTTTTAAGGTTTTTATATATTTAAATGTTATGGACATTTTGAAGTAAAAGCCATTTGAGAATAATTAACTGATTTTGTCATCACTGAGAAACCAGGAGATAGTCACTTTCATGATCACTGCAGAATCATTTAAACAGACATATAATTACATACACTATCTGCACTGTATGCATGTCTCTTGGTGTTTGTGTGAGTGCAGCTGTGGGTGTATGTCTTTTACATAGATGGATTCTGAAAGTCTTCATCTGCACTCACAATTAAATAGTAATGCGGGTTTGGAAAGAGCACTCACCATACACTGAAAGGGACTCTTAATTTATTCAGAATATCTGCCACATGCTTTCCTCTTTGTGGTTGTGAAAAGCGAGGAAGGGCAAATAGCCACCGCTGAAAGCACTTTTATGATAACAAACAAAAAAAACTGTGATGCAACCACAGACAACAAACAAGCACATTGATAAATTGATGATAAATTAGTAAGTTTCTGCAATGTGATATTGAATTTTGTTAATTTACTTTACTTTTTCCACCATGTGGAGACAGAGTGGCCAGCAGCCTGGTTTTCACACGTTTGGGAGCTCATGTGGAGCTCATGTGGAGCTCAGGGCGGGGGTCTGGCTTGATGGGCTCTATTAGTATTCCCGTCCTTTTGGGTGCGCAGTGTTTGCAGCCACAGAGCCACGTCAGGCCTGTAGCAACTGCTCCTCTTCTCTTTCCTTTCCAAGGTTAGAGATAAAGGCCCGCGCGAGCAGCTGGAAACACTCGAAGAAACAGCCACTGGGAGCCGAATTGACACCGCGACACCAGGAATTAAGTTTTGTTTCTTTAACGCTCAGATTTTCGGCGCAGAGAGTCAAAGTGTCGCCTCTGCGCTGTGAAATCGTCCGCCGTATTTCGTCTCTATCGGCAGGTTGGTGCAGCCAAGGGAAGATCGTTATCGTCCGTTTTATTAGTGCTTAATGGAAACGCGCAATCATAAAAAATGGTTGCATTTGGAGATTATCCGTGAATGCGATCGTCTCTTTCCGACATCGGTGCGTCAGAGAAGACACCTCAGCTAGCTGGACTCCGGGTTGGGTGTGAAGTGTTCACTGTGCACCGTGTGCTGCTGGAGTGAAGGTGACTTGCGCCCCGTCGCAGTCAAGGCAATGCGGAGAGAAGTCGCAGACGCTCATCCGGTACTTCTCCTGTGCTCTGAGGCTCGTCTGGGAACATATTCGCTCCGTCTCCCACACTAGAGGGGAGGAACGTGAGAGATAAACAGAGCCATATCAATAATCGATTCAACCCAGCCAGTGTCGGCGAAGGTGAATTGAGCGTAAACGGAGGAGAGAATAAGGTGAACAAGCAAGGTGCAGTGTGGTGGTGAGGCAGGAAGAGAGAAAGTGGTGGAGTTTGGTTTGGGGAAACCGTTCTGTATTAGGGCTGTTTTATTAGTAGATGTGTATGCATGAGTTCTGCATCGAATGGGCGCAAAAACCGCCCCAGATCCGCCGGGAACATCTTCCAGATCGGCAAGCCTCCTTACCGAGACTCACAGAGGAGGGAGAGCACCGAAAGTACCCGCAAAGCCCAGCGCGCCGTGGCCGACTGCAGAATGGTAGGTTTGCGACACGTCAATGCCTGCATGGTGCCTCTGATAAGGATGTTATTATCCCAAGCTTTCTTTGTTCTAGGACGATCGACTTTCCCTCGTGCATGCAGGATGCAGGACGCACAGGCGACAGCTGTTAATAGCTGCAAAAAAAGACTGTAACCCAGTCTGGGAGCCTAAAAATAGATATATGCATTTGCATCGCTTTGTCGGCAGTGAAGCCAAACAGATTATCTCGCCTCTGCGTGCAGATTGACTGTGATTTGCATTTTGAGAGCTGGTGATTTTGGATGATTTCAAAAAATTAGCCAATTTGTCCACGGAGGTGTTCGTGATCGTGGCACAGAGGTCCAGTGTTTGGACAGATGTTGGCAGGAACGATCATATGTATAGCCTGCTTCACCCTGTCATACATCAGTGGACGTCATGGAGCATCACTGAGTGCAGCAGCATGATATGTAGGAGTGAATCTCAAAATCTGGTGTTGTGCAAACAACCAAACTTAAGATAATGGAAGCCCAGTCAGTTAAAAAAAAAAACCCTGATTCATTCATCATCCTCTCCGGCTTAGTGGGTTATTTTAAAGAAGTGGTTATTTTTGCTTAGTCAGTGAGCTCTCTAATATCAATGGGCTTCTGTTACCACAAATGTGCAAGTGTGCAAATTTTGAAAATCTACAAGCCCGCCAGCGTGCACCTGCAATATGAGTCCTCAGACTGTGGGGGGTGGGGGGGGGCAAAAAGCACAGTGAGGCTGGATATAGTGCTGCTCAGCATTTCCTTACTGGTTTTCATGTTGACAAGTCAATATGCAGGCCGAGGATAAAGACTGTTCTACTGCAATGACCAGTACAGGTAGCCATATCCAAGCAGAAGTTGTTTGTTATATTTGCGCGGTGCTTCCCTGACTAAGTTGGGGGAGTAACTTACGTTTGTGTTATTTTCTCATCTCATTTAAACACAGATCGTCCAAGAATTCAATACCCTTGTGGCGCTGTACCGTGAACTGGTCATCTCCATTGGTGAAATCACTGTGGATTGTCCTTCTTTACGGGCCGAAATGCTGAAGACGCGAACTAAAGGCTGTGAAATGGCGAGAGCGGCTCACCACAGTCTCTCCTTGATATCAGGGTGAGTAGGCACAGACGCTGTCCATGGTGCTGAAGTGAAGCCAGTGGGGCGATCTGCAACACTGCTGCACCCAAAGTTGTAAAGTAGATAAATTTAAACCAAAGTCTATCTCTAATTTGCATAAGCACTTCCGTTTTAGGGGCACGTGGGCTATACTTAAGTCTGCTCGTCTGTACTTCAAAGTACTTCAAAGAAGTCATCCAAGTGTCTGCCCTAATAGTGTGACATGAGTGAGCTTGAGGTGGGGTACAGAACATGAAATTAGTTTACAAAAACAGTGTCATCTGTTAACTGCTATTACCAGGAAGCAATAACAACAACATAACTGACCGCTTCCCATTATCTTGGGCCTGAAACATTAATGCATGAAGTGGAATGCTTCCCAGGTCGAAGATCTGAGATAATAGTACTTATAATGGGGAACCAAAGCATGTGTGGCACACTAGTATAATACTGTATACACACATACAGTTCAACAATGGATGATATTTTTACTGTAGTGCAGACTGTCTATAAGAATCTGAATCCTTGGCTTTGATATCATAATGAAGCAGATGATGCCAAGTGATTCAAGGTTGTTTAAAATACATTACAAGTGAGTATCACAGAGAAGTTTGTTGAAGATATGGCGAAAACTGCTATGGGATAAGACTTGGCCTGCGCTCTTCATCGAGCACACCATCTACTCCAGGGTGGTGCCAGTGGAAGAAGGGCAAAGCGAGGCTCGGGATTTGAAGGTCCTCAGTGAGGTTAAGATACCAGCTGACTTGGCACCCTCAAACTTACTTAAATAACAATCCCAGACTGAATTGGAGGACATTCTACAGTGTTAACTGCTTGCCCAATCTTTCACACTACTGGAACAATAAAAACATCAGGTTTACTCTAGCTATAGCCTATATTCCTCCTCACAACAGTCATTTGTTGGAGAGCAGTGAAATCATCGAATGCTCTCCCATTAAACATTAGTCTGCACATATTTTTCATAAGGATGATTTAAAATGTGTTTGGCTCTACTGTCCTCTGCTCTGTAACCCATTTCCTGACTCAGTAATTAATCTCCTTGCTATATCTTACAGTGATTTAACAATGCATATCCTTCTCTGTTACATGCGTGACAAAATCTTTCCATTTAATGTGTAGGGGCTTTCAACCACATGTGCGTGACACACTCATATGGTTAGCCAGTATGCATGTCTGCTCCATGTTTCCTTACATGTGGAGGCATGAATCATACAGCATCCATTAAACAGGGACATCTCAGTTGCACTTTATAGTAATGCTTGAATAACATCTCATTTAAATCATTGGTGAAACAGAGCAGATTACAATGCAGAACCTTTGTATTTTGTTCAGTTATTTTCCCAATATTTGGCTTGTAGTTGGGCGGCACGGTGGTGTAGTGGTTAGCACTGTCACAGCAAGAAGGTACCGGGTTCGAATCCCAGCCCAGGGCCTTTCTGTGTGGAGTTTGCATGTTCTCCCCGTGTCAGCATGGGTTCTCTCTGGGTACTCTGGCTTCCTCCCACCATGTGAATGTGAGTGTGAGTGGTTGTCTGTCTCTCTGTGTCCTGTGATGAGGTGGCGACTTGTCCAGGGGGTACCCTGCCTTCTGCCCTAAGACAGCTGGGATAGGCTCCAGCGCCTCTGCAACCCTATGTCAGGATAAGAGGTAGAAAATGGATGGCTTGTAGTTATACAGCTAGAAGTACTATCCTTTATATAGTCCTGGGCTTAAATTTATTGCTGCTGTTATAGAAATAGAGCCGGTGCAGCAGCTTTTGGAAAAGCTCTGAGTTCCTACTTGTTACAGCAACTGCATGAATGTAAATGTTATAAACACTCTAAAACTTCCTTCTCTAAATGCTCTGCAGGGCATTTCAATGTTTTCTCCTCTACTAGAGACACAGAACTTGAATTAGACAGCACAGACCATTCCCCTTTAATCAAATAAAGCCAGTGTGTCTGAATGGTTTGAGTGATGCCGGGCCTCTCTGATGTGCTAGAGGAAAGCTGATAAGCAGGATAGCATTGATGACAGCTGTACTTTAGCACTACTGTACTGTAGAAGGCAGCACTGTGACAAAAAGGGGATGGGAAGGAGAAGCTTTCTGCTGGAAGAGGGAAATGCAACAGCATGATTTGTGTGAGAAATATTTGTACCAGGTGCAAGTTTCACGCCTTTCATCGCTGTCACTTTCCCCTGTGATATCACACCCGCTGAACATCACCTGCTGTAGTTCCCCCCTTGAACACCAGATTTATACGGTTGTGAAGCTACTGCGGTGATCAGCTCTGGGTAAATAAACCCCATTGGAGTATTTTTTTATGTGTATATGTTCGAGCTTCTCAGCTACATTTTATGATAAAACAAACTAGAAAATGTGACATGCTATAACAAATCCACTCAGTAGAAATCTGGACCTTGTTCTGTTCTTGACATTAAGAAACAAGTGAGTGATGAAATTATAACTGTTGTTGGCATAAATTGCTGCTATTAAGATTGTAATTATTATTTAGGTTAATAATCATATTGATATAATCACAATAGGCAAAACTGTCAGTATTTGTTGGTCCATATTTCTTAAGATATTTCAAAATAAAACCATATTAGTGCCATTTGTGGTTGACACTTTAAGATGATATAAGACAGAGGATGCTAACATTTGGATTACACTTTTTACTTTACTGTTTACTGTTTTTCCTGTTTACTAGTTACTCAGATCTGGACAGTGTCTTGCTTTTTATGTTGCTGCGTGCAAGTCTTTTCAGTGTAACTGTTACCAATATTAAGATTTGGTGTTGGAAAAGTTTAACAAGACTGAACTCATCAATCAACTACTGTTGAACTGCACACAGTGATGTGAGGAGGATATCTATGAACTTTTTTTTTAGCATAACTTTGATTTTAACTTGTTTCCATTAAGTTGGTCATTGAGCTCATCAAGTTCCAGTCAGCGAATAATGTTGCTTTGTTCCAATCATGTGCCGTTTCAGGCCAGAGGATGGGGAGATCCACCCTGAGATCTGTAGGCTCTTCATCCAGCTGCAGTGCTGTCTGGAGATGTACATCACCGAGATGCTCAAATCTGTCTGTTTGCTAGGTTCCCTGCAGCTCCACAGGAAAGGTGAATACATGAAAAAAATCATCTTGGCATAGCTTTTGAGTTTGTGTGTGTACGCATGTATGCCAGTTTCTATCCAGCATGTTTTGTCTTCCTCTTTTTAAAAGTTATAAAAAGGCAATCACAACACCAGTAGATTTCCAGATATGTGCACAGATATAACATATTTACATAATTAGTGACTTTCTATCATGTTACTCAGACTATCATCCACCATTTTTCTTATAATACCATAAGCAGCCAGACTAACAAAGCTGAATATTCAGTATGTGTGTACACATACAAACCAGTCCTTTTGTACTTGTTTAACAAAGTTTATAATGAGCATGTGATCTGATAGATTTGTCAGCTCTTTTTTCCACCCTTGTTTTCCTTATGTTTTATTACATGTCTGCTTTAGGTAAGGATTCCTGTGGAGCTACTGGGGTCGACAGTAAGACGGAGGAGAGCTCAGACATCCCCATCCTGGAAGACACCTCTTCCTCCCCCACTGACTTTCCTCAGCTCTGCTGGCTGGTGGCCACTGATATAGAAAACATTGAAAAGTAGGTAGAGAATATTTTTTTTATTTATTGCACTGTGAGTAATTATACATGTTCCTTGCTGGTCAAAGCATGTGTGTCAGGAAACATAATGCACAGTATGGAAGTATTTTTTTCAGGCTTTTTTTCTGACTTTTTTTGTTCATTGTTGCATCACATCATTAATTCTTTGATTTAAATTATTTTTAACCTCGCTAATGATATAACAGTTGATCTTGTATAGCTGGGTTTGCTCATTTTTTTTCCTCAAGGGGGGAAGTGCTGTTTTTTTACAATTTGGACCTTATTTCTGGGATAAAATACTGCCATTTACTCACCCATTTCACTTTGGACTCATTTGGAGTATTTCCGACTATATTTGGATTTGACGATATCCATTAAACAGGAGTGAATGGGGCACAGAAATGCAGCCAGTAAATGACACAAACTTGACCATTTCTCAAATAACAAAAGTTTAATAAGATGGGCTACACTATTACTATTCTCATTTGAGTCAGGAGTTGTCCGTAACTTGAGAAAATTCAGTCTGTAAACAGACTCTACTTCCTGTGTATCGTAGTTTACTAAGGACCCCTAGTGCCCACCTGTGTGTCCTTCACAGTGCCTGAACTTTTTTTTTCCTCATATGATATCCTATAAAAATATCACACCAGTCAGTTCTGTGCCCCAGTATTTACAGCCTGCAGTATATGAGAGGACTGTATGTAATGTAATGTAGTGTCTATGCTTTATTGGTAATGTAACATTTTGTTGAACCACAGAATGAAATATTAAAAATGTAACAGAGTTTTTGCCGGGGATGTTGCATTGTAGACTGTTTGAAAAAAAAAATACTTGAAATTAAATATGTTTTGTTATGCAAAATGCTATATTTTTATATGTTAATTTTTTTGTGATGATGCTACAAAATTGTGGCACAAGAGTATTTGCTGAAGTTGTGTGTGGGTGTTTGTATGTGTAAAAATGATAGCTGCTCCAGATAAACTACATAAAGCCCTTGTTTCTTTTATTGCAGGGATATGAGGGAGATGAAGAACCTTCTCAGTAAACTCAGGGAGACAATGCCTTTACCACTGAAGAACCAAGGTAAGAAGGAAAGCCAGCGCTTCCTTTAGCTACACACACACACGCAAACGCACGCACGCACACACACATGCAAGTGCGCACACACACACACACACACACACACACACACACTCAAACACACACCCAACACACATTTCAACTCAATACATTGCTAAAACCAGCAAACATGCATGACTTGGCAGTGGTCTGCCCTGCTCTGTGTTCTTATGCCCAGATGACAGCAGTTTGCTGAACCTGACTCCCTACCCACTGGTCCGACAGAGGAAGAGGCGGTTCTTTGGGCTCTGTTGCCTGGTAACCAGCTAAGGGCCCTGCCTTTGTGGGTAGGCTACAGCAACAAAGACACCATTACCCACTGTCCTTCACCACTTGTGTCTCTCACCAAACTATTACTGCCATTTTCAAATAAATTGTCTCTTTCTCTTTTTTTTAAAGGCTGCCCATTTTATAATTTTATTTTGTAATACAAAGAAGAATTGTAACTGCAATGTAATGAAAACAGAAGTCATGAACATATATTTTAAACAATTTTGCAACAACTTTCCCCCTCTTTTGGTAAATGAAGTCAGATATCTGCTTGTCCAATGTAAAAGAGAATGCAAGGTCATTTGAAATAGTGTCAGTGTCAGTTACCTTCACAAACCTGAGTGAATGAAATGAGGAATCATGTAAAAAAAAAAAAAGGGAATATAACTGTAAGTTTTTGTCAAAAATAATGTGATAACGTCTAAATTGATGCCATCCGAATATCTGAGGACGGCATTTGCAATGACGAAGTTATACCTTTGTATGTCGAAGATAAGATGACAGGTTTGTGCAGAGTAAGTTTGTTGTGTATTACAGTCTCTGTTTTCTGTTCTCTGTTTGTTGCTGTTTTTTTTCCTTCTTAATGTACTTAATTTAGTCTTCCATATACCAAGTACCTGTATCCAACTTTAACTTTCCAGCTTCAAAATGGAATATATGATACAATACTCAAAAAGAAAAAAATCTTTGCACACAATATCTATCTATAAATTGAGACATTAGACTTGTACATACACATACTCTTAACACAATGCTCTCTGAATTATTTTCAAAGATGGAGGAAGTTAGCAAAGAATCTGTTGTTTGGTGTAAAAAGATACCTCTGTCTGAGGCAGTCCAGTGCAGACAGAGACCAGGCAGCATGGGTCTTGCTTATCAATGATAGTGATCAGTGTTTAGGGCACGGTGAAGAAACAGTAGTCAAAGCTGATATAGGTCATTTTACATTGTTAATAAACTTTTGTTATTGAAACTAATTACAGAGTATCTGGAATTGTCTTGCATGTATTTCATAGAAATGTCCTCTGGGTGGAGACAAACTATCAAAAATGGCAAACTTGTCTTACACTGGGTGTTTAGATTCTGATAAAATAACTGTTTTATGACCATTTTTTCAATTTTTTGACATCCTAAAAAATAGTTTTTCAGCACTTTCTTTGCCAGATATCACCATGAATTCATTCAACATGCCGTTAAAAGGCAAATTCAGCACTTTTCATTAAATTTTATGGTGAGACATTTTTGGACGTATTTGACATACGGAATGACCATATTTTAAAATTTTTGACAATCTAAAAAATGAATTTTTGACATTTAAATTTTGATTTTTTCGATGCACTGTACTATGACTTTTTCATGAATATTTCCAACATGCTATGATGTAGCTTTTTTTTTTTTACAACTTTTTCTAAGATATTATGCTACAACTTCATTCAGCATACTAATATACATTTTCTGATGACTTTTTGGACAATTTATTAATTTTTTGAGTTTTATCAACATACAATAGGATGACTTTTTTGAAAAAAATTCAACACGCTAAAATATTGCTTTTTGACGTTGTCACCTTATTATGCTACAAATTCATTCAACATACCATAATGCGACTGCCTAATGACTTTTTTGACATTTTAAAATTTGACATTTTTGACTTTTTTGACATACTATGCAATGAATTATTTCATTAAATTGTTCAACATGCTAATTATTGCTTTTTCACAACTTTTACAATATGCTATGCCATAAATTCAATCAACGTAGTATAATATGGTTTTCTAATGACTTTTTTGACTTTTAAATTTTAATTTAATTTTTTCAACATCCTATAACTTTTTCATGAACAATTTTCAACATTCCTTAATGTTTTTCAGCAAATTATGCTACATATTCATTCAACATGTCATAATACATCTGATGACTCTTTGACAGTTTCAAATTTTATAATTTTTTTTTTTTACTTTGTTTCAATGATTTTTTCCTGAAAATTTCCAACATGACAACTTTGACAACTTTTTCCAACATATTATGGTACAAATTCATCCTATTTTTGACATTATAAATATTTACTTTTTTGTTTTACTTTTTTACATCTTTGTTATGCAAAATGCATTCTGTGACTTTTTTTTTTTATAAATTTTCAACACATAATACAATGTTTTAATAATTTCTTATTTTTATTTGATTTTACAATGTGTTTTTTTTTTTTGTCTTTTTTCATTATGCTATGATATGACTTGTTTTACTACTTTTAAAAACAGGAATTATTATGGCCATTTTGCACCTTCATTTAACACATTATGCTATGACTACATTTAAAGCTATAGTCTACAATCTCAGAGAGCTAGCAAGATTTGAAAGTGGCATCTCCTCTTAGCCTCTTCTAAGCTCCACACTCTCCTCCCCCTCCAGTCAGTGCTCCAACGTCTGGATTCAGGGAGACGAGAGCTGATATGCTACATCACTACAGTAAAATGTCCCATTCAAAGCCAATATATCAACGCCATTTTGTCACCTTTATAATGCAGACACTGACGACTATGGCTGTGCAATATGATCAAATATGATATCCTATAACCTCTTCAACACAAGCAGCACAGACGACCAGTTTACAAGCACAGATAAGCTAGCGTGATAAGTTAGCATTGGGCTAAAGGCCCAAACATGGAATGGACACGGAGTACGCAAAACTCAAATTTTGCGACTCTGCTCCACACTGTTGTCTCACAAGACACTGCTCGGCATCTATTTTTCATATCGACGCGCTTTAAATATGACATCGATCTTCCGATTCACAAAAATTTCACAGGAAACTATGAGCGGCGGTGTGCTTCACGATGGAAGCTCTGAGCTGAACGGACATCTAGATTCTGCTCCGTTCAGTCTGCTGGAGTCTGTGAGCACCTTTCTAATGCAGACACTAAAGACTATGACTGTGCAATATGATCAAAATGTCATATCCTGTAACCTCTTCAATACAAGCCACACCTACGGCTTACACCCACAGGGAAGCTGATGTTAGCATCGGGCTAATACGTGCTACAAAAGTAGCTTGGTTAGCAAACATTACATATTTCATGAAAATAATAATTCCTCCCGAAGCTAAAGAAATAATTACTTGTCCAGCAGAACCAAAGCAATTTCTGCATCACTTTTCAGTCCCTTCAGACGTCTCAGTGTCTCCACTGATGTTCACTCTGGTTTGTCCTCTTAGCTTCATCCAGAGTTTTGTCTTTCAGGCTTTTCTGCCCTTTATTCTCTTTGAATGTTTAGCAGAGTGAGCCGTCACAAATAACATTGGAAGCAACATTTTTGGCTGCATTTTCTCTGCAATTGTTCCCTATAGAACATGTTTTTCTGCGAACCCAGTATTTCTGCAGAGGAGTTTGCTGGATATTTTTGGCAACAGTGGGGAGGGACGTGAGCAGGACGAGACATGAAGGCATCTGATTGGTTCTTTCCACTCGGACCAAGTTTTTACAGTCCTGCAGCTTCCACAGAGGTCTGATGTGAACATGTGAGCTGAACACAGTTTTTGTATTTATTTGTTTTGACTTCTTATTTTATCATGTTTTTTTTATATTGGCTGTTTCTTTATTGTTCTCACTGTCACTTCATCTTTGCTGCTGTGACACTTTCCCCACCGTAGGATATATAAAATTATATGCCTACAATAAGAATTTCGATCTGATTAGGCAGTAGCTGGTGTCTACACACGTCTGTGTCAAGTGTATCTAAACATGATTATGTTTTGTGGTGAAAAAGTGCAGTCAGTAAAGGAGAAATTCACCATGTCTTGTGTTTTATTATTTATTCCTTGCCTTATTACAGTTTTAAGTTTTACATGCATAACAGTGTGTCTTTGCATTATGGAGGAGCAGTGCCACTTGATACAATACTAATTTTCTGGAAAATAATGTTTGATTGGTTGTAAATGGATAATACTGTATGTAAAGGAAGATGGAGATATAAGGTCATATGGTCAAACTCTCCTCTTTTATCCTCAGGAAGCACAAGGCAAGATACTGACAACTGACACCTTTTCTCCCTTACATCGTCGTAGTCCTGCTTCACACTCACTCATGGTCTGAGGCAATGCAGTCGCACCCTCCCCAACTTGGACGCACACATTTAATCCCATGTTCAAGCAATCAACAGAGTCGTTACAGCGACACTCGTTGGTTTGATCTGAAAAAATGGTGTGGATATGAATGAGAGTTGTAAATACTGTATGTTATCATTAATTTATTGTAACTTTAAGATGTCCCTACCATCACAAGCCTCCCACATGTGACAGTTGGTGCAGCCTGTTGTGATGCGCAGCGGCCACTTGCAGATGCTGTCCTCTGCTATTGTGAGGTTCTTCCCCATACACTGCAGTGCATGCATTTTGCACACATTCAGCAGGACTGATTTTCCACTCACAGGGGTTGTGGTGCACAGCTCCAAAGATGAACTGTTGGCAAAAATCATCATAAAACAGAATAATCACAGCAATATCAATACATAGTAACCCTAACCCTAAGTGAATGAATGAAAAGCTGTTGAAAGATCCTGAGTTTAAGCCTAACAGGAATAACAACATACTACTCTCTTACAGAAAAGGGTCAATTAAAAAACTTTGAAAAGTTGAAAGAAGATTGTGACCTTGACAGAACAGACTTTTTCAGATTCCTCCAAGTACATAATCGGTTTGAACATATCAGAAAAGAAACAGATCTTAATGACCCGATATCAATGATTTTTATTGATGCTTACTAAAGTAAATCAAATAAGGGGGTCATTTCCAGAATTTATAAAGGTCTATTGTCTAAAAAGTCTCACAGTACGGGATATGTTAGGGAAAAATGGGAGAGAGAGGGTAATCTATTCAATCTATTCATAGTCCCAGTGGAAATGCACTAGCTCTCATGTATGGTGGGAATTTGGATGGAAGTGCATGGTCCATTTCTTAATCACACCAAAACAAAAGGCACATTTCACTGGAGGGGAGGCTACATGCTGGAGACAATATGGACACCAGGAAGCCAATCACTGGCATATCTTTTGGGAGTGTCCCGTGGTTAAATCCTTCTGGACAGAACTTCATAAAGTATTAAGAGGCATATTTAACACTAATCTACCTATGCAATTTTCTATGTTATTTTTAGGAAATTTAGATTAACAGGTCAGGTGAGATGATGAATATGTATTTGGAATTTTGATAGTTGCTGGTAAAAAAGCTCTTACAAGGCATTGGTTGCTCCCTGACCCACCTACAATACAGGAGTGGATAGATTGACATTTATCTTATGGAAAAGATTACATTCTCCCTTCGCCTTTAGAAAAACACATTTATTAAACTGTGGGTTAGATATACTAGTCATGAACAGACAGAAGTACTGAATGGATGACCCTGTAATGCTGATTTTATACTCTACTAGTGAATGTTTTATTGGGACTAACGATTAGTTTGTATCACCAATATTTTATTTCAAAACTCCCCGGTAGTGATTTTTATAGTGTTTACTCTTTTATATGTCGATCTTTCCCAGTTTGTTCAAAGTTCTCAAATATAATCCATCTTTCTGTATTTTGTTTTCTGTTTTGTAAACAAAAATTTCAACTGTGAGCAGCAAAATACCATAGTATATTGTCCAAAAGTAAGCACTGTATTACAATGCTCTCACAAAGTTAAAAATAAAAAATGTCAAAAAAAGAAAAGCTGTTGAAAAAGTCACATTGTAAAGTGATGATTGCTTGGGTCGACATACCTGCACTCAGAAGTCATTTTGCAAACACATTTCCCTCTGAAAGTCTTCTCCCATGGTTTACACTGCACAGGAGAGCTGCGTTGTTGTGGTATGACTACGGGACACATAGAAATCATTCTTATAATAATTCTAATAATTATGAAATTCAATTATAAAAAATATAGTGTGCGGAACGTTTAAATGATTGTTGTTCTTGATCAATTCATTTAGACTTTTTAGACAATTCCACTGTTCTGGCACAAATTTGGGTATAAAAAAGTGAATTTAGTTTGAAATTTATCACTCCTGTTCAAAAAGGTGAAGCGTAGGGAACTCAGTGAGAGAGAAAGAGTCTGAATTGAAGCTCCTCATGATGCTGGATGGTCATTAAGACAAGTAGGGCAGGTGGTCAAAATTGTTAAGCATACTGTACATATTCAATTTACTCTGTTAATCTCTCTTTTTCCTTTGGATTTAACTCACCATAGTAAACACTGATGTATAGAACCTAAGATCTAAGAATATGATGATATAGAACCTTGAAAAGTAAGGTACAACATACTGCAGTCACATGTTTAACAGCAATTTCATGCCATCCATTAGACAACTTATGAGCCTATATATCTTAAAATAAAATGTACTTGGGCTGCATTTGATGCCTGCTGGGTCTGGTGAAAAATGAAGACTGGAGTCACATATAATCGTTGCCTCTCCTAGCAGCTGTCTTCCCGCTGGACAGGACAAGGTGACCATCTCTCCTATGCCATAGGCTTGCTTTAAAGGAGAGGCTGTGACACCATCAGAGAGGGTCTCAATGTGACACCTTGAGACTGGGAGAGAAGTTGGACTTTAGTAAAAAAAAAAACAAAAAAAAAAAAACGTAACACTGTAATTCATTGTGATCATAAATGTTAAACTTTTTTAAATTATGAACACTCACCTGTGCACACCCCAGGGCTGGTAGACCAGGTTCGATTAGCTGTGCATTCTAGGATGCTGTCTCCAACAAGGTAGTAATTATCAATGCAGGTGTACTCAACCTTGCTACCCACAAAGTAAGTGTCCTTCGGTACCTGTGGAGCATTTGGTGACAAAAAACAGGATTAAGTTCCATTTTTTTCTGACTTTTGTACTAGGAACTGAAATATGATGAAAAATCAACAAATATACAACAAATGCGATGAGTGACTGAGCCAGATTTAATTTTACTGTGCAGGGAATGCAGGGAATATTCAAGTTTGGTTTATTATTTACCAGAATGTAGCCATTGATTAGAACAGGAGGGTTTCCACACATCTGGCTTGTCGGGAGAGTTTGGTCAAAGCATTGAGGCTCCATGGTCCTTAAGAAAGAAAGTTAAGAAGTTGTTGTACAGCTGTATATTGATGGAAATCAGTGTGAAACTTCTTCTTATTTAAAATATTACAAAAAGTTTTTTTTAATGTTAATTAAACTTCAGCTTGCTCTGACTTTAAATATTGCAGGTCTTGGTCTTCACAGTCAGATCCTTCAGTGGATTCTCCAATACACTGTTGCCCCCCGTTGTGAGGAGTGGGATTAGAGCAAGTGCGACTTCTTGATCTTCGATCCCGAGAGCACGATGACCAGGCTGACCAGCAGGCCCAACTACCGTGGATCACTCCTTAAAAGGCAGAAACACAGAGGGAGAAAGTGAGGAATACATTCCTGTCTCTGTGCTGACAGACTGTTAACAATCAGTCTTATCTAGCCATCAACACAAAAGCATCAAAATGTGAAATAATTACTTTAAGCATATCAGATTACTACAACCAAGACCAAAGTAGTCACAGTCGTAAAGAACCTGAATGTAACACACCCTGCTGACCCTCTGCTTCACTTCCCCGTTCACAGGCCAGGCCTGATGTACCAGGCTTACAGATGCATTTGCATTCATCTCCATCCATGACAACCATGCCATTGTTTCTGCAGGGTTGGCAGTGGCAGGTGTCGCTCTCAGTAAGGTACTGCTCTATAGCCCTGCGGAGGTGGAGCTTCTTCACCCCAGCACACTGAACCTCCTTCACCAGCTCTGACAGCGGCCGCAACTGCCAAAACATGAGAGATAAGGCACAGCATTAATTAATACGATGACTTAATGTAAATGCATACACAAAAGTAAATCCAGTATTACATTGTCAGATATCAGAGAGTTTATTTTACTCTTCCTCACCGTTTGTTTGGTGACCGCTGGAAATGATCGGATAGAGTCAGCCCAGTTTGAGTACATTTCCCAGTTCCTGTTCGGATCAGAAAGCTGCATGGTCTCCAGTGCTGCAATATGCTGGATACCTCCTCCCTGCACATTCACTTTTTGTACATGATTGCTCCTGGTTTCACCTATTTTATACATGATTGCAGAGATGATAGATTAAAAAAAGATACAGAAATGTGAAGTGTTTTCATATGCTGGTATTAACATTGTTCATAATAATATTTGTACCACTGAGTGATGAGTCTTGATCCTGCCCATGGCTGCAGTCCTCATGATGTATGGGGAATATAAGGAACCAGCGTTTGGTCCTCACACATTCATTGTACTGATAGCTTTCGCTGACTTGAGAATAATGGAGAGTAAAAGGAAAAACTCATTGTCAACAATTAACAGGATTGATGCAGTTTTATATACAGAGTGACAAATTATTTGATACCTTATGTTTTTGAAGCTTTTATGCAATGTATTTCAGGGACAAAAAATAACTTTTTCATTTGAGATTATTAATGCTTTCTGGTGACATGCACAAAAAATGTTTTCCTTATCCTAATGTACAGTATAAAGCAAATACTCTGAGCTTAGCTGAGCCATGTTGTGTCAATGGTGAATATCAGGGGCTAGTTCTCTTTTTTGTACTGTCAAGTTCATACATAATACTTCAAAAATGACAAGGACGCCACCACTCACCAACATTTACTATTTTTTCATTCAATTCAGTTTATGAATTCTTACCCAGCTCTCTTTCGGTTTGTTCGTCAATCTTGGCAATAATCTTGAAGGAGCCTCCAAGACTTCCTTCAGACAGGTAGTGTGTTCCAAACCTCTGCAATACCTTCCTGTACGCAGCATAGTCGTAGACTGATGGGAGTTTTACCAGTTCTTTCCAGAACTCCTCAGATAACGGGAGGTACTGATGAGAGTTGCTCTGGAACTGAGCTACCTCAATGTCACTTTTTAAGACCAGAAGCTTTTGGGTCTGGAAGGAGTAAATGAAATTGTATAGTTGGATTTTTCTTTTCCAGTCTCGAATTTGCTGTTAAAAATACAATGACACAACTGAAGGTTCCCCATGCACCTTGGACTTATCATGCGTCTCATGAAAGTCATAGTTGTGATATCCTGTCGTGGTCCCGGTCACTTTCTGTCTGTTGACAATGTCCTTTGCATAATGCCATCTACTGGTGAACATCTCATCACTGAAGTCATTCTGAGCTTTGACCTGAGAACAGCACAGGTTTCACAATAAACTTTTAACAATTTAAATCAAGTTATTTATGTTATTAAAATAGATAAACAAGTCAAGATAAACACTTTAATAGTACCCTGTGCAGCTTTTGTCCATAGCATAGCATTCGCTAATACTTTTTGTACCAGGTCCTTATCAGCGTCTTGTGGTTGCAAAAGTAATTATTATTCTGTAAGCAGTATGAGCAGAAGCAGCATGGTGGATGCTTATGTCCACTAATGACTTTTACACCAGTGACAAAGTCTGTTCAGTGTTTCTCTTGTCGCTGATAGTCAATTATGGTTTCAACCATAGTCACAATATTCTTAGTAGCCAAAAGTGAACCACAGACAAAAATGCAACAATTCCAAGCAGCAAATTGATAAAAACCAGTGCAGTAGATTAAAAATAGCTATGCAAATATTTTATCAGATCAAAACTCCACAGGATAATTAGGTGTTTCCAGAGAAACCAACCATAAAGATGTACTTGGTAGTACTGAGGGGCAGTCTATAGAAAGCATTGTGGACACCACTGAAGATGACACGACACTGTCCTCCAAAGCTCTTGGTGTTGATGACACTGGCCCTCCGCTTCCCTGACACCACATCAAATCTACAAAAGCAATGAAAGTATCCCACTGATAAGCTTATGGTATCTGTTTATGTGTTCTTACAGACTATTTTGTCTCTTACCCGAGTCCTAGGAGCTCAATGTTAGGTGGGGGAAATGAATTCTGACATACAACGTGTTTTTGAATGTCACAGGCCTGCTCATCCTGTCCATCTTCCTCACAGTCCTGATCTCCATTACACACCAGAGACTGGCTTATACACTTCCCTTTAGGGCAGAAGACAGACAGACAACTCTATGACAGTTCACTCCCACGATCATACAGATTTAAACAACACAGTTTAGTTTCTAACCAGATCGACAGCGAAACCTGTTTCCACAACCATCCTCTAGAGGACATCCTTGTGTGGTTTCACAGGACCTGGTCTCGGTCCGCCCCCCATCACAGTGGTTCCCTCCAAATTGAGCGTAGACACTCATAACTCTGCTTCTTGTCTGTAACAAACCACAACGTGATAATGAAATAACAAGGAAATACATACAACAGACAACAGAACCTTGAGCAGTTTTGAGAGTAAAATGATGAGTTTTATGTACTTTAGGGTGTGCTAGTGATTTGTTGAAAATTAGCATTAATTCTCTGAACCTGTAATTTGGTGCAAGCATCACACTCTGACCAGTCACCGAAAGGCCCCCACTGGCAATGAACTCTCTGGTGGTGACAGGACCTTGGGAATGAAATTTAAATTAAATGATTCAATTAATGAAACCAAATAATAATAATAATAATAATGATAATAATAATAATAATAATAATAATAGATTCACCCTTCTGGAGTGAACAGGAATATCAGCCATGGTAAAACTGCTATTAAGAGTTGTGCAATGTTCTGAAAAAATGAAGAGAGAAGAGGAAAGAAGAGAAACAGACGAGAGGATGAACCAAACAGAAGGCACAGTGGAAATGTTAAAACACTCTATCTGAAAAATAGCTGTTAAATAACTGTATAAAATAAAGTGAAAACTTGCCATCATGGTGAGTGAAGAGCAGCAAAGAGAGGCTGGTTAGTTTTGTTTTTGCTCTGGAGTCAAACCTTGGAATGCACTGGGTTTCATGAGGGGAAGAGAGATTTGTGCTTGTGGGTGGGTGTGCACATGGGGGGATGTGCATACAAGTGTTTTTGAATGTCTTTGTTTTGGGCAAGAGAACATACAGTACTGTTGTAGTTACTCCTGCCAAAAAGCTCATTGTGAAACCAAAAGCAAAGCGTCTTAGGGTGAGAATCTCTGTCTATCACGCTTTCTTTGTCACATTTATTATTGGACTGGCTGTTTCAAAGGTCAAGCTAGACTTTTAAGCAAATGTTAACAGAATCAGATTTATTGTCATCATAGAAGGGATTATTTTGACTTTGTTCTTTCGTATTGCTGTCAGTATAAACAGAAAAAGACAACAAAGAAGGACGAATAAGGGTATGGACAGGACTATTATGTACACAAGTGAGTGGGAAAATTAATAAACTGTCAAACTGAAAACATCTCACAGCTTGTAAAAACATTTTTGAACTATTTAGTATTATGTTCCTAAACAAAATCACATATCCTAAACAGTAACATTACTAAGTTATCTTGTCATTAGTTCAAAGAGAGAGAGATGTGTTGTAGCTCAAAGCATGTATGAACAGAGACAACAACAGACTTGCAGAACAGAGATGTGATATAGACTGGCAAACACTGGAGGGCAATAGAGATTTAAGAACCATTTCGTCTTCGTGGGTGACTTGAATCATGATTGAGCAAATTCATGGTTATAGTAAGTAGAGATCTGTGAGAAATACTGCATTTGGTAAATAATACATTCAGACATTTCTGAAGTTTGAGCCCAGATTTAGACCAATTCTAATGGTCATTTTAATAGTCGAAAGGGAGAGTGAGAATGGGATGCTAGATGATGAAATCTATGACAAGCAGATGTCTCTGCAGGGAGACATCTCAAACTTGAGATTCTCTGCTATTTAATGAGAAAGTGTTCCCACATTTGTACGTGGAATTCACATATCTGTCTAATTATGGGTATACATCTGCTGTCAGAGCCAGGCAGGGAACCATACTGTGCATATCCATTACATGCTGGCAGCTCAAGAAGGAATACCACTGAGTTTGAGTGTTTAGATGAAATCATTTTTAGCTCAGGGCTGGCAAAGTTAGCACTGATTCCTTCTGCCAATCATTTATAGAAATATGCAAGAGGCAATTTTATCCTGCCCACAAATTTAGCATATCAAATTAATGTACACCTCAATTTAAAATGACTTGCCAAAGACAAAAAAATTGTTACCTTTGCTACAGTGGCAATGACGTTTTGGAAATGGGAATACACTTTCTGGGTCTGAATAAATAGCAGAGGTACGACATGGAGAGAAATACAAAGCTCAAGCAAACTTTGTGCCAACAATCTCAGACCCACACCCCAAAATGAAGCTCCCTCAAGGTAAGCATCTTATTTGAGAGTAATTTTCAAGGAACAGCAATTTTAAAGCAATTCCAAAATTGTATGGCATTTTCTACTTGGCTGTCATCTGAAGAGCAAGAAGAAAGCTGAACCATTGCACATACACTACCAGGACCAGCCTTCACTCCCCACCTGCATCAGTGATCCTTGTCCTCTCATGACCCTGTCTCTGGTTCACCACTGGTCCTTCCTTGGACCACTTTTGATAGATCCTGACCACTGCAGACCAGGAACACCCCACCAGAGCTGCAATTCTGGAGATGAACTGATCCAGTCCTCTAGACTTCACAGTTTGGTCCTTGTCAAAATTTCCAAAATCCTGACGTTTTCCATTTTTCCTGCATCTAACACACAACAACTTTGAGAACAAAATATTCATTTGTTGCCTTGATGAAGAGCTAATCAGTGCTATTCACTTCACTTGGCAGTGGTCAGAATCATATAAGGACATTTTGAGGAAAATGTATGTTATTGCCACATCAAAATATGAAAACCAGTTGAAAGCATATGCATCATTATGCATAATTGATGCATAATTGACAGAGATGATGACTACTTCCTGTATTTCTAAAATGACCACCCAATGCTAAATGACTCGGCTACTGTACAGCAGTGAGCCAAGTCCCAACACTTCAGGCTAGAATAACAGTTGGCTCAGACAATAGGTCACCAGACCGTGCCCTCCATTAGTGCCGCTTCTGTGAGTCTCATGATGTTCAGAGGGCATTTTTGACCGCCATCTGCCCTGGAAGTTTGGTCTGCCAGGGAACGACAGGCTGTGAGGCTCTGTCAGAGAAAAGCTTAGTCAATGAAGATGGAGCTTCCATGCTCATTCTCCTCCAGAATATAGTGTAGTTCAAGTGTTGTAATAACTATCAAGCTAAAATATATTCAAGTTTTTCTTACTCATGACTGTTTTTTCTTAAATATTTTATATTTTTTACTGAAAAAAATGGAAAATACCATATCATCAATCATCCAAAAACTATCAAAATAAAATTATTTCAGAAGGACACATCACTCTTGATTAAATGTTCCATGTTGAAATGGTTTTCAGTGGACCAAATGGAAATATATGTGCCAAGGGGGTCACAGGTCCCTTTATAAAAAGGGGCACAAAGTGTAAAAAGTCACATAAACATAAATACATGGGTGGAAATGAATTATTCTTATGATACATATTTGTCTCTTCAACATGTATTCTATTTCAATATAGAGAAAGGACAATTAGTGCCAATGTTATTCAACTGCTGAAACAAAGTGCTGATGATCTGTGATGAACAAGGTCACAAACAACCAGTCGTCAGTTCTGACCGATGGCCTTTTCAGACATGACACGATCTGTCTCCTTGCTGCAAGTGTAGCCTGCTGCCTTTGTCTGTTTGTTATTGTTGTTGTTTTTAATTACAATTCCAAATTTCCCTTCTGTCCGCGATAATGACTCTTCGTTGACTTTTAGTAATTAACTGTGTACCCCAGCTCTTCATGTCTCTCGCTGTAATATTGCAGATTGTTGTGTGCCTTCTATTGGTAGATATTGGTGTCGCGTAGCTCTTCCTCCTCCTCCTCCTCCTCCTCACACTCCAAACTTTTCTGAAACTGTGCATCTCGTTACTTCCCCTCTAAACCGTCTGAAAGCCATCATCCATTTCTACCTCCCACACCTCTACCTCCTCCTCTGTGTTTGAGTGTGTGTGAGTGACACACACACATAGGCAGTATCATCGGGCATTTGCATTTTCTCATTCCTCCAGCAAATGACTGTTTCAATAAAATCTGAGGACATTTTTCTTTCACTCTCCCTGACAAAGCATCTATAATGCCCTGTAGTCCATTAGGAATTAGAATAAAGCACATAAATAGGTATGATGCAGAAAAAAAATACTACAAATGACGGGACAAGAAGATTTAAAGAATCATTGCAGCATGTGCATAAGAATCTATAGAGAAAGCATTCCATTCTTCCCTTAGTTGTTTCCCTCAACTACTACCTATTAAGTCATCAAGGCTGTCGATTAACACTGTGTCTAATGTGAGAACATATTCACATAAATCAGTGATTTGTTACAAACGGCTCCATGCTTATTGCATGAGTCGCATGACAGAAGGTCAAAATAACTCAACGAAAAGGCAGATCATTGTTTTATGTTGTTTACCTCGAATCTAGAGTGAGACACACACACACATTGTGAGCCACTCTGCATCTGAGCTCTCTTCGTTTCCTCTTCACGAGCAACACCTGGCTGCAGAATGGCAGATGCTGAATTACAAAACGCAGTCTCAGCAAGGTCACCCTGGGCGCTGCTGCCCACCCGCCTCCATCCTCATCACCCTGGAAACTGGATGATTTTAGGATGCTCCTCTGCACACAGAGGGAATAAAATGCTGGTATGTTAGCTTCGACTCTGCAATTCTGCTTCATTTATAGTACTGTCATTTGATGATTGAATTAAATCACAATTATATTGTAATGGTTTTAATTATATTGTTTTTAAATAACCTGCCAATCAACACTCAACGGGACAGATACTTCACTTCGCTCATTAGGCATAGAAGCTTTATTTGTTTTGCCGTTTCCACTAAGAACAGAGCCACTTTTGAACAAAAGTTTTTTTGAGTTTCACAACAGCAAAGGACTCTTTTCACACTAGAACATAAAGGCAATGACAACAGTTTGGACAAGGGATGACCTTACAACACAACTGACAAGCATTTTCAAGTCTGCTCATTTGTGTGGCTTCATTCTTAATCTGTATGGGGTATTACAACATTTAAAAGAGAAATGAATCTAGAGATGTGTCTCAAAGGGTAAAAACACTTTCAGCTGAGATGTTTCCATGCTCTTGAGAACAATATGCAGAAAATAAGGAGATGCACAAACCTAATGGGCCATGTCAGTAGACAATAAAAGGGATATATAAAACTGTTTGGTTCATGCACAAAACTGAAAATATGAAAAAGAAGAATCACTATGATAGCTCAGTTAAGGTATAAGTTAACAAATCATTATCAATGACTTTGCAATAGTTTGAATAACTTACAATTCATCGGCAGTATGTTATTTGCAATTAGAGTATGTACAAACTTTCCACAATATAAAACATTTTAACATGAAACCACACTGAAGTGAAAGAAGTACTGTTTGAACTCTAAAACTCCGCTCCACATTGAAGCATATAATACAAAATAAAAAGACTTCCTGGTTGATTCTCAGTCACTCGAACACATGAGACTATTTTCGAAATAGCACAGTTACTCATAAGACACATTCACAAAGCCAAAGAATTGAGTTTCCTTTTGGTTGTACATTACCAACTAGACAACAACGTCCTCACAGAATACATTCTCAGCAGAAAATGCCATAACGTGTATCAATGTTTGACTTTGTGTGTGATTGTTTTCATGCATAATGCGTAAAACCATGTAATAAAATTATTCCCATTATCTTTCAGGGTGCCATTTTATAGTATGTTTCCATAGTAAATGAAATAGGTATATCATGTAACCCGTTCTACGTTGATGGAAAAGGACAGTGCACTAAAATGATATAGCGGAAATCTGGGGATTCAGTAACATTCAGAAACATGAAACACCTAATAAAAGGTAGACACAGAAGAGTTACAGCTAGATAGTAAACTGAACATGTATTGTATTATTTTCCAAGTGTCAAAGCACTGCTGTAACATCAAGACCTACTGACTCACATTTATGATGTTTTGCCCTCTCTGCGTCGAAATAAAACAGGTCTCTGAGTGAGCGTTAAGTAACTTTATCACCTGTTATTATGAAAGACACAACACTGTGATACATCTCATGATGACTCATATATATACTGCACTACAGCAGTAAGTATAGGTGCACAAACAGACAGAGGATACACTCTCGTACCCAGATGTACTGTATTTTTATACTTGGCTATCACGACTCAGCACCCACTACAAAATCCAATAAATTTGTCATATTGGATTCATTGCATGTCTAGCTGTCTTAAAGAAATGACAGATTTTGTGCAGTATCTTGCAGTGATAGCTGATGCTTTGAACGTGGGGTACTTTTTTCCCCTGGCTAGCTGAGCTGCGCTCCTGCTCTCTATGGTAGATATCTGTGGTTCTGGATGAGTGAGTCAATGACTTACCAGTGTACAAAGGTGTCTGATCAATGCCGAGGCTGCAAGCTGGCTTTAGAGGAATAGTACTGCTGAGGAAATATATGGAATATGGTTCATTTATTGTTGATGCATTGAGTAAACACATATTAATAATACTTTTTTTAAACACTTTCTGCTTGAAACCCGCAGTGATCTGACCAGGGATGTGTAAGGTCATAAAGAAAAACATCTCTTGGACAGATTTGGACAAACAACAGCAAGCTATTTACACCAGCCTACAAATTTGGGCTTGTTTTTTAAAAAAACAAAAAAAAAACTCTGAATACTACTTCTAGAATACCAAAAATGATGTACCAATACATTTAGCAGAAAGTTGATATGCTGTGTGGAATCTACACCCGGTGAAGTGGTAAGCCTGAAAACAGTGCATTTGATCAGTGGGCAAGCTGTTATTTACTTATTTTGATTACAGGAAAGTAAGAAGATGAACATCTCTTTAAAAAAAGCTAATTTTGATCCCCAAAATAGGTAACAAAACAAAACCTCAATCTCTTCGTGCTCCAACCAAACCAATCCCAGCTTCTCTTACCTCAAGACCCTTCCCCTTTTCCATCTGAGCTCTCAATTCACTATAGCCCTAAATAAAGTGAAAGAAGCAGAGCAGCTCCCCTCCTGAAATAAATGCCAAAGAGAAAAGAGTGAGCGCACAGTCCAAGCTCCAAGTGGTGGTGGTGCTGACTGTGCTCCCTGACACCCCCTGTAGGCTCTCAGGTGGCATCATCGTCTTCGTCGTCCAGGTGATAGTTGAGGGTGATGACGGCACTGATGAATTCTCCGAGCTCCACAAAGTCAGCTGTGATAATGTTGATTCCACTTTCCCCAGGTCTCTGTGACCTGATCCACTGCATCATGCCTGGTAAGGCCCTGGGATGATGCACAGAAAGACACACACACACACACACACACAGGGGGAAAATAAAGTCACAAAAGATCTAGAGACACAGAAGAAGGGATGATTCTTGGTTGGCTGGATTAACACAGAGAGGGGTACGCTGTGATAAAAGATTTCTGTGACGCAGCATGGGATGTCTGCAAGCCAGACACCAGCTGTGAGGATGACACTCCAAACACTTGCTGGACATGTTCATGTGAGCCATGAACCAGGGGGAGAGCGTTACTCCTCGCCCAGCTTTCTGCTCTGTCTCCTCCTCATGCTCGCCTTCCTGCTCTGTCGAGTCCTGTGCTGACAAAATGAATCGATGGAAATTTGAAGGATGCCTACATCAAAAGAACCAAACGCCTGGTGAGAACGGCTGATAGTGGAGTGATCAAATGAATAATGCATGCCAGGAAAACCGACTGTTTTGCTGCTGAGGCTTTTAACAAACTGGTGACATTAAGGAGTGACATACAAATGAACCTGGGGGTAAATCAGGAAGAGAAAATCCTGAACCAGAAGGGGAGATATAGAATGAGGGAGGAGAGGGATGAGAAACATTGCCTCAGGGTGTTGTTTAAAAAAAACAAAAAAAACAAAACAAATGAGGTCAGTGTCAAATGCCTGGGGACACCTGTAAAAACCAACATGCCTCTGGATTTAGATTTAAAATGCTATGATGACTCACATGGCTGTTTATGTGTGTGCATGAATTGTTGTTGTGAGGTGTTATGGCTAAACCATGTCATTTCTGTGGCCTGTGGTGCCTCAGGCGTTGCTATAAGTGTCTGTGTATATGTTGAATAATACTGTGTGCCGCCATGGTGCTAAGGCTGCTTACCCACCTTAAAGCCTTATAATGAACATGGACATAAAAATGTCTCATTCTTGTACACACCTTTCTGTGATCGTCTCTCTCAGTCCACTAGCCACGCCCTTCATCACAGTGCTGGCCTTCGGTGTCAGAACCACCTGGGACACAAAGAAGGTGCCCTTCCTCCTGCAGGAGACATGTCAGGTCACTTCTTTTTTTTTTTCTCATTGTATCCATTTATGTAAAGCACCTTATGACTGCTGCAGAGAGGTGTTACATAAGCATATACACTTTCCCTTATTTTAAAATTAATTACTTTAGGTAACCACAAAGAAACAAAAACAGTTATTCTGTTGGAAGAAAATTACCACCCATTACTGTCAGCAGTTTCCTTTAAACTCATGAATGAATGAGTATTATGAGGTAAAAATGTTAAGCAGGGACGGTCCTGTAAATGCAAAAGTCTGTCCCAAACTCATTGAGTGAGCGACGAAATTACACCATTGGTTATTGAATGTTTCCCTAATAGCTGTTGCTCTTTCAAAATGAATATGCACAAAATGTCCTCAGGAAGCTTTTATAGCCACAATATGGCAGGCACATTGACCAAATACAGTCCAGCCACATACTAGGTTTGCCGTTAGTGAGTCACATATTCCAGAGTAATGCATTATAGAAATTTCATAAATTATAATACATGTATTAAAAACTTCACCCTAGTTCCCATCCACTTAATTGACCATTTTAGCTGAAAGAGTAAATCGTTTAGTCCTGAACACTGAGCAAAATCTGATCATTATGACAACACATCGAGACCATGGCAGAATGACCCATCACTGTTGAATCACCTGCACCATGATATGGCAAAGTACAGAGCTTTCTGTTTTCATAAAGATGTTTCCACAATGGGATAAAAGTAGAGGCTGACCTGCGATCAGTGACAGACGCCTGGAGAAACTGAACCAGCTTCTCTGGGTCAGTAGTGTTGGCCCAGGGGGAGGGCATCATCTGCCCTGGCCACAGGAAGGGCACCTCCAGGGCCATGGGGTGGTGGTAGAAGACAAGCACCTGGTACTCCTTTTCCCACAGATACTGCAGAGACACCTGGAGATGGAGGCATTTGTTCAGAGAAGCGAAAGGTTATATGGGAAGAAATGGTGAAAGGTGACAAAACAAAACAAAAAAAGGTCATAGGTGTTTGAATGGGAACGGATATAAATAAGTGCATATAATTGTCTGATGTGATCAATCACAGTGTTATCACAGCAGTTTTGATACTAGATGGGTGGATCACTAAGGAGAATACAAATGGTAGATAGACAGACAGACAGACAGATAGATAGATAGATACTTAAATTGAACATTGCTGCTGAAATCCTCTTGGTGGAAGATTGTAGCTAAATCAATTTAGCTTGCAATAACAGCAACAACAAAACCATATCCTGTCAGGTGATAAAAGGAAGCAGCCAGGTAATAAGTTGGATGGTGTACAGTGAGGTGGTTATATTTGAAAAATAAGCCTTTTCATCTCAACCCCTAGACCCATACAGCACATATTTTTTTGTTTGTGGTTCTCTCTTGTGAGGCAATTTATAATGTGATAATGAGCTTCCGGCTGTACACTATCCTTTAAAAGCCTAACAGTTACTGGAAAAGAGTGATGCAGTGAAGAATATACCACACATAGACAAAGGAATGGAGGAATTAATATAATACACGTGGAGGAGAGAACACTGTCTACTCTAAACACCCCTGAGGAGTAGTTCATTATTTTCCCAGAACCCACTATTGGCCTTTTCCTCTTTTCAACTCTTCATTGTCTTTGGTATCGATTGGTATTCCTTCTTTCAGGTTCTTCAAAAATGCTTTCACCTCAGGATGAGGGGAGGGGAGTGGACATGTGGTGGAAGGTAAAAAATGAATGGAGAAAAGCAGCAGATGGATAGGTCTGACAATGATTTCCATCCATAAGGGATAACTCAGTGAAAAAAAATGAACAATGATATCCATCATTCTGCATCCTAAGAGATCAAAACAGGATTTTAATTGAGAGTTGTTTAGGAGGAAAAACACCCGAAACAGTCCAACTGTCACTTTGAATCCTACTCACTGAGACAGTTAAGTGTATTTGACAGTACCTCCTGAGCAAAGACAACTGGGCAGAGTTTGTCTCCAAACACCTCTCTCAACATGGCCACCAGTTTTTCATGGTGCAGGTTCTGCACTCCATAGAAGTGGTTGAAGTCCAGGAAGACAACTTCTCTGGCATGAGCTGACAGGAAACTGCTGATCTGCTCTAGACCTTCTCTCACCTAAAAAAAAAATAGGGAATTTAATGTTATAATGGAATAAAATATGTGCACACAAATGATTGTGATGTACTTAAAATCTCTGAAGGACCTTGTGCGAATCGGCTCTCAGTCTGCACTCTCACATAAATATGCTGCCACACACACAGAGATATGTTCAAACATCACTTAGCAACAACAAGCATTGCAAAAATATTTATCACATGAAAAACCTCCAAAGCTCTATGCTGACCGTGGCACTGAAGAGCCCGTGGGCGAAGAACAGCTCGTTGTCAGGGTCGCGGGGCTTGGTGGAGATGCGCAGGTCAAAGAAGCGGATCCCAGCTTCCAGCTGGCTGGTGAAGTTCATAGTCTGCGTAGCCAACCACTTCCTCATAAGC
The DNA here is from genome assembly GCA_029721515.1 of Synanceia verrucosa. NCBI lineage: Eukaryota > Metazoa > Chordata > Actinopteri > Perciformes > Synanceiidae > Synanceia > Synanceia verrucosa. The sequence continues at coordinate 19,103,608 of CM056551.1, read as the reverse complement.
TTCTTGGCAACCGTGCCAAACACAGAGACAAAATTCTGCACCGTCTCCGGCTGTTCGGGGCCCACTGGAGACGCCTCGTCAATGTAGAAACTGAAGGAGTCATGGGAACCTGGAGAAGACACAAACATGAGTCTGCATGGAGGTATGTAGTGAGTATGCCTTCAAAATCTAGTCTAGTCCTCAGTGACTCCCTTTTTCAACCACACTGAACACCCCCCATCCTTCAATCCTTCATTCTGAAACCATTGTTATATTTATTTATTTATTATGTTTATTATATATACATGTTTTGATAAAACATGACCACCTCTACGATTTGAATCCTGGTGGTAACTTTAAAATTAATTTTATAGTTTCAGACCAACTTTTTCTCCCAAGTGGAAATGAGATCCTAGACATCTCATTATCAGTATAATCAGAAAGTGTTTAAGGTATTTCCAAGCGATCAGATATATTTCAGAAACAAAGAACACCTTTGCCTTTGACTCATCATACCTCTCAACTTAGACTTCAGCCATTTCACCCTCTCCTCCATGTTTAAAGGACACATAACTTTACGAGCAGGTATAAACAGGACTCAGACAGGGTCGCCAAACTACTGCCTGCACTGAGATGTACGTGCTGTGGACAAACTGGATTATACTTTACATTTCTAGTGTGCCAACTGTAGTGCTCATTACCATCTCACTGAAATGTCAAGATTCATCAATTTATTTCTTCTCCAGAAAGTAGCCCTGATGAAATGGAAAACATATATGTTGTTAAATTTTTCAAATGTCATGCCTTGAGCCTCACAACACACATTTCCATTCACTGCCATCGTTTTGGACTTGCAGCAGACATTACAGAGATAAGGTTTCTCGAGCCCTCAGCAGATGAAACAGCAGCTATCTTAATGGATTCAGTTAGATTAACCCTTTAATCAAAAGTTAATTCTAGTTGTATTATGTGTCCAATTAAACTGGTTTTCAAGGAGATGTGTCAAGTGAAAATTACAGACTCAGATTCCATTAGTAGCAGTGAAATAGCAGAGGACAGATTGTGAAAGTCCATCAATATATTGATGCTTGCTTTGATGACATTTAAACATTTCCTTGCTATCGATCCACGGTAAATTCAGCCTGAAAGTTGTGTGCCCTTCCATGCCTGTTTGAGACTGAGAAAAGTTAAAGTGTGTGTGCATGCGTATGCACATATTATGCAAATTAGGCTCACACTAACTCTGCTATCTTCCTCCTGCTCTTAGAAGTGCAATCAACTTGATAACGTTCCCTCACTCAAACAAACATGCGCCCTCCCCTTCTTCCATCGAGCCTGAATTGACCTTCAGCTATGTTCCAGTGCCAGGTCTTCGCAGTCGGCCCAGAGAATGACCATAAGCAGGGTAGACAGCTGGATCCTGGGGCAGGGCAGCAAACAGCATCTCCATAGGCTGAATTGTACCCCTGGGGTCACAGCGTAACAGTACGACCTTAATGAGTCACAACAGCTGGCTATGCTTTTGTTGATGATAAAAAAAAAAAAAAGAAAATGCAGGCGCTGAAGGTTGTGCAACAAATCACTATAATTACAAAGACAATTATTTTCATTTTCCACTAATCTACCAACTGTTTTCTCCATTTGTTGATTTAAAAAAAATGTAAAAATGGCAAAAACCACCCAATCAAAATTTCTTACAGCCGAAAGGTGATGTCTTCAATTTACATTTTGGTGAAACCAACAATGCAAATATATTCAATTTAACATTGATTGATAAAATAGCACAATTCATTAGCACATTCCTATTGTCATGGCATGCAGAGGAAAGAAGAGCAGCTCATATATGTTAAATCCAACACTCCCATATGTTAGCAGGTCTTAGTGGAAGCTGAACACCCAAGGCAAACTAGCAGAGCTTGTTTGTGTATTAATTTCCAGCAAAAAGCCTGTGCATTATGTTATACTGCAGAGAGGAAAAACGCTGAAAGGTTGACTACTGTGCCAAGTGTGCAGAACATCTATACAAATCTGCAGAGAAAGCTGTACAGAGAGACTGCAATCACACTGCTACCTGAGCGCTGAACATGATTAATTATTGTTTATGTTATGAAATAATTTGCTCTGCATTAATGCTGTGGGCCATGTCTCAAGGGCAACGCATTCATTTGGAAATGTAAGGAAACATTTTTGAAATGAGCAGCGCAGACAACAGATTTTTATCCTATTTTTTATACAGATAATCTCAACCATGTGCCTCAGACTTGAGTCTGGAACTAAAACGGTACCTTAATCAGACAGTATATGATATTTACGCTTTTATTCTGTCTTATTATATTTAACCTCCAGAAATTAGACAAGACAGTAATCAGCAGCTACCACAGAGCTTGCCAAAGGAATCCAAATTACTGCTTCCCTCGTGGCCTTCACCAGAATGAACAGATGTTTCCTTTTCCATCAAAAAAAATAACGAATTCATTGGTTAAAAACCTGCATCATGATTATGCCTTGTTTCCACCTGATCACTGGGCAATGGTCCATATTTTGGAACGACCTGCTTACTGCAAACAATATCTAAACTGTCTGCTCTTATACATCACTCAGAGCAAAGCCTTTGAAAAGGAATCCACTGTGGTTAACAGATCCACAAAATATAATCCATGTAATGTTGGGGAAGCGTAAAGTCAGAAAACACTGTGCAGAGAGGAGGAGGTCAGGATGGAACAGTGAGTAAAAAAAACACCAGACTATTGCCCCATGTGAAACCAGAAGTCACTGTTGATATATTTATCATGTAAATCCATAATTAAATCCCACCAGTTATTGAGTGTAACCCAAAACACAATCTTTTCCTAAACCCACATATTTGTGTTGCCTAAACCTATCCTAAAGAAACTAAGTTGTTCCATGTGACATAAGTGTATTTTGAAAAGAACGCATTGGAAACCTTTTGTAAGATAAATCATTGTTTGAGGATACATTGACTTTCATGTTGAATCCTTGAACAATAAAATGGACGCCAGTTTTTAATGTGAACTTTGGGACCATTGGAGACAAAGTGAAGTCAATAGGGCGAATGACATGTGTAGAAAGTGGAAAGAGAGACAGCGAGACAGAGCGCCAAAGAAAACAGAGGAAGGCTGAAACAAGCTGAGATAATGATAACACAGTGATTCACTTGATGATGATGATGATGATGATGATGGTGGTGGGTGATGACTGTTATCTTAGAGAATTGACCTGTGTTAACTGAGTCATTTGGATTGAATGAGAGCAGCACATTGAGAGATGGAGGTTTATGGCTTTTTTTTTCATGACAAATCATTCCTGCTCACCATAGACTTCATCTTATAGAGAGAGGAGAAACAGTAACAGGATGGAGGTGAGGGAAAAAATATTAAAGGTTAGATGTGAGCTCCAGACTGGGCATCTTCTCTCTTCTAAACTTTCCCTGCAAGGATCTTTCAGTGTTATTTTTGAGTAATTGAAGTGTGGCTCCTTCCAGCCCTCTATTCTTCAAACTCTTGTTCAATTTGTTCCAGTCTCTTTTTGCCTCCTACCACGCTACTCTCTTCCATCTTGTTCGAGTGGCAGTGCACAGAGAGCACATACATTTCCGTTGGGGCTGAATTATTTGACTTTCAGAATCAAGATAAATGTCCTCCTGCTGCAAAACTTAATTAGCTGCTGTGGTGAGGCAAAAGCAGCCTGTGGAGGATCCATACCTCATCATTTCTGCCCATTTCTTAGACATTTTGACAAGATTTGCTAAAGCAACAGCACCAGACTTTGCTGTCAGTTACAAAATCCACAGAAAAGTGGATGGAAACTGTTTGGACACCAAAGTCCTAAATGTGCTTCTGGTCAAACACAATGACTTTGGTCAAAGTGACTCACAGGGTCACACCCATTACAGAATATTCCCACCTGTTTACCACTTGTTTGCATCGTTTCTGCAGGACAAATATTTTTCTCTCTATTCATGTTTCTCTTCTAAACTATGTTCTCCTCCTATGTTTGTCTTCAATTTTACATCATCTGTTTATCCAGTGGATTTTAAACTGTCTGATTGCCTGCCCTTCAGTTGCACCACCAGTGTTTATCCTGGCATCTGATTCCATTTATCCTCCTTGTTCAGGGGTTTAAGTGGCAGCAGAATGGCCGAAGGACTGACAGACAGATTTACAGCTCAAAGCCCTAGGCCGGCCTTTTTCTCTGCCTGGAGGGACGAACTGAGACTGAAGATGCCTATTCTCCAGTGGATTTGTCTTTATTGCCTGTGAGGCCATCAACTTAATACAATTGCCTTCACCCTTTCCCCTTGGCCTAAAATATGCTATTCATTTCTTACCTCTGGTAAAGTCATAAGCTGCGACTGTCAGCCACTGGAGAGGTTAAGTGTGGCTCCCTCGGGCCCTCTCATCCAAATCTGACCCTGTGGCTATTTCAGTATCTCTGGGGTGGAGTAATTTCTTTATGTGTGCCAGCTTTGAATAAAATAAAAAAAATGTTTTATCATTTCATTCCATTCATTAATTTTAAGTACAACCTGCTGCCTAACTTTGAATTAAGTACTGCATGGTTTTACTGTATACCGTACTGATTATATGTTGCCCAAATCACCACAATAATATTAACGTGACAATTTTATCATAATATTATTAGAATAAGTGAATAATAACTTTGTGTTATTACTATATATATATATATATATATATATATATATATATATATATATATACACACACATATATACACATATACACACACACACACACATATATATATATATATATATATATATATATATATATATATATATATACACACACACACACACACACACACACATTTATCTTCGTATGAAACTTGTATGTAAAGCATACAACAGTGAATCTGGATACAAGATCCTTAGTAGTAAAAACAAAATGAAACTTGTATGATTTGGGTATTTATCAGAATAGTGCATGATACATACAATATCCTTATACTTCTTTTTAATATCTTGTATGAAAAGAATGCAAAAGTGGCCACTTTCAAGAGTAAATCATACAGTAGTAGTCATAATTTTTTTTCTGTTTCTTTTCCATATGGGATGCCAGCTCAATACCCTCAATACCCTTAAAGCTGAATTTATGATTGTTTATGTTGTTTGTACAAAAATAATCATATGAATACAAATAACACATTTATAAGGAGAAAAAATGTCAGGGTGGGTGTTATTCTGCCCTCTAGGACAAAAATACAGTCTATTAATTAAGCTTTAAAATGAGATATGAAAATATGTCAATGTGCTACATTGCACTTAGTCAGCGATTAATCGAAAAATGTTGGCCTGATAAAAACAACCAAAGCTTAGTTAATTAATATAAATAACATCACTTTATTTACTGTGCACACCTGAGAGACACAAATGCACGTTCATGCCAGTCAGCACAGTCTACACCCTTACTGAAACTCCAGTTTAATTACTATGGTGGCAAAACTTTGACAGCCTCCCCTTCCCTTCAGCAGAGCTTGTTTCATGGTGAGAGAACAGAGAAGCAGATTCACAGTATCTCTGGCAGCACACCTTTCCTGACCACCTCAGTCAGACAAACAGACAGCCTGGCAGTCAGCAGCACTAACCCAGCAGATCTAACAATAGCCACAGAAAAAAAAAAAACAGCCCAGCACACTGATCAGTTTTTGAGGAAGGAAAATAATTACTTCTCGCTTCTTTTCCTCCATCCCTTATGCCACGACTCCCTCTTTCTTTGCTTTCTTTTACACCCTCTCATCCTTTTCCTTTTGCTGGTGCAGGTCGTCTGACTCGTAGACTGGATATACTGTAGGTTGGCACAGTGTGAGGCCAAGGTAGTATGTGGGCCGAGCTGAGTCATGTCTGAAAGCAACCGTTCTTATCTCACAAACAAGGTGGTGCCGACAAGCTAAAGACAAGGAGGTAATGCTAATGAAACAATGTATTGTCTTTATATTAGAAATGATACAACCAAAAGGCGCTTCAGGTCAGCCAGGTTTCACAACAGCACTGAGTCAGCTCTCCCCAGGATGACACATGATTTACTTGTGTGTTTTAGACTCAAAATCATGCCATTGGAATTCAGTTGGAGACCTGACCTCACCACAGACCTGACAAGATTGATCAGTTATTGATAACTTTCTTTTGTCTGCCTCTGCACCGGTCTGCCTGCGGTGTACCACAGGATTCTATTTTAGAGCCCATTTTATTCTCTCCACCTATATTGGGATGTAGAAACAACATTAGTGGAAACACCTCTTATGGTTACACAAGCAGCTTCTTGAAACCAGTGGTTCTTTGTTGACACTTCACAACGCCAAGTCTTTCTTAAGAGGAAGGTTTTTTTTTTTCTCTCCAGTGAACTGTAGAGAAATTATCTCTCATTTAGGGACTTGGAGACCTGCTTTTATCACTTTACTTCCTGATAACTGTAAGTCCTTGTGTGGGAGTCAGTTGGGCTCGTCTCGCCTGCAGCTTGTTCAACGCACAGCAGCAAGACTCCTCATGAAGAAAGACCAACTCTGTCCCTGTGCTGCAATAATTGGCTTTCAATTAAATACATTATTTGATTTCAGGCATTTTACATCGCTTTTTCCATTCTTAACTCCCGGTAAAAATATATATTCATGACCTATGTTTTCTACTATTGTTACAAGTAATTAAGTTTTAACTTCTCTGTAAAGAACATTTGGTCTTTTTATGTTCTGTACATAGAATGTTTTCACTTCATATTTAATTGCCTGCAGTATGGGGCTGCCTATCCCAGCTGTCTTAGGGTGGAAGGCAGGGTACACCCTGGACAAGTCTCCACCTCATGGCAGGGCACATAGAGACAGACAACCACTCACACTCACATTCACATCTACTGTCAATTTAAATTAGTCAATTAACCTAATTAACCTAATCCCCATGCATGTTTTTGGATGGTGGGAGGAAGCCGGAGTACCTGGAGAGAACCCACGCAGACACAAGGAGAACATGAAAACTCCATACAGAAAGGCCCCGGGCCGGGAATCAAACCTGGTACCTTCTTGCTGTGAGGCGACAGTGCCAACCACTATACCACCGTGCTGCCTATTAGTATATATAATAAAAATAATTATAATTATTATTATAATGTACTGTATATTGTGGCTTTTAAACTGAGATTAGCTAGGTAGGTCTCAGTCAAAGATAACAGCAAAAGGACATATGGTAAGTAGATACCATCTGTCAGCAGCTGTATATACTGCTAAACGATATGTTTCCTTGATAATCTATAATGCGTTATGTGTAGCCATACAGTAATTTCCTGTTTTACACAGATCATTGGGCTGACAAATAGATACCATTAAAACATCATAAAAATCTGTATTCCCCATCACCATTAAACCTTAATATAAACTCATTGCAGATCATACAGAATATCATATATACCAATGAGTAAAGCTGTGGCAGTGCAGACACAGTGGGGACTCTTTAGCTTTTTGAGCACCGTGCCATCACATCACCCCCACATGATTTGCTAAAACTATCTGGCCAGGATTATTGAGAGTGTCAGCTGTGACATGGCTTTTTTCCGGAAAATTGCATCACTGAATTACATGGCAACAGTGGGTGTGTGCTGAGGGTTGCATGTCAGGAATCAAACGTGATGAATATAATAGTTTCAAGTAAGAGAAAGAGGGAAACGTAGAGGAAATAAAGCAGTTATCTCATTTGATTCTTGTCTGTCCCAGTTTTATTCCTGCTTGAACAAAGGCTTGTAATACTGCCTTCCAAGATGATACAAAACGATGTGATATGAGACACATTTTCGAAAGATAAGAACTCACGGCTGCTCAAAGTCTTGTGGATGTCATTTTGTTTTTCTTGACAAACCTTGCGCCAAATGTGTGCACACAAACACGAGAAAGTGCAAAGAATCTGAATCCAAATGGAGGACGGCCAAAGAGCAGCTGAGCTGCAGGGCCAAGAAGTAGTAATGATACCTAATTAAATGGGACAGATCAAGCTCCCATGCTGGCTTGGCTGAACAGTGGCATAACACATCATGTGATTCAGCAAAATTACAAGCATGAGGTAATACATGTCATGCTGCTTCTGTCGTTCAGTCAGTATTTGAATACGTATATGATAGATTGCATGCATATTGGCATCCTTGAGAACAGTTCTGGGAATCTGGACTCTGGATCCCAGCATCCTAGCATGCATAAACCACACCAGGTATCTACAATTCAACAGCATGAGGGAAGGAGAGAGAGAGCGAGAGTGAGTAGGGGGAGAAAGAGAGGCGGGAGCTCGAAGGATTAGAAATGCATGAAAATGAAGAATGAAAGCGCTTTGTGTGGAGGTGTGATAATCACCAGGCAGCAGATATGGAATTAACTGGCTGCTAATAAGCCATTCCATCATTCAGATCAGTGGTGAGCTTTACAACCAGCATTTCCAATTTGAATTGAGTTTAAGGAGACCTGCACACTGATTGGCTAATGGGCCATTTTCTATGGGAAGCGCTGTGATCATCTGAGTGCACAGACTGAACCCATCCCACTCCCTGTCTCTTCTCTGTGGCCACCACCCCAAGTCCAACACAAAACACAGCAGCATGGTCCATCTGTCTATTTTTATATAGACTCATCAGGTTTTCTCATCATTTGCAATGTTAGACGGTTAAGCCATACATCATCTGAGCATTATTTAATAACATTCAGAGAGCGGTCCATCACAGGCGGAACTGTTACAATACATGACACTTCTCACGTTGCGCAACAGGTCTTACCCTTTGTTCTAATGGGGTACAATGTAACTAAAAGCCACATTAGGTTGAAGGAGACGCACAGGATACAAAGTAAACCATCAGCGTTTGTAAGGCAGTAACACAGTTTACATGCTAAAACTCCTAAGATGTCTTATGTCTTCATCGACTAGGATATCTACACGCGTTGCGCGCGCGGATAGAAATAGATGCATACTGCCCTTCACCTTTACACTGAAAAGAAACACCTACCGGGGATAGCCAGGTTGGTGAGAGGAATAGTGTGCATGCTCTGCGGTAAACTTGCCATCCAGTCTGCAAACCGCATGTCGCTTCTCCCGTGAGACGAAGCCATGCTGCCGCTGTGCACAACGCTCCGTTCTCCCGGACCGGTGCCTGCGCCAACCTGGAGTGCGCTCTCCCTCTCTCTCTTTCTCTCCACACACCCAAAGACACTCACCCTACCTCTCTCTCACTCACACACATACACACACGCGCACGCACCAGCGTGACAGAGACAGTCCACACCCCCCTGAGCAGCACACATCGGCGTACGGTACAATTATGAAAATGCGGATTTGGATCGATCCAAATATGGCAACAGCCTTCCAATATTACGCAGCAATAACAGTGTGGTTCGATTTTACGGTAATCTAATCTGACGAAAATGGTAGGTTAAAAATTCTAGCTCTCAGACTTATTCTTCAAAAGAAGGCATAACCAATATCCATATTTTTTCTAATAAAGGTTTATAGCATGTAGACTGAACACCCGGCCTGAAAAGACATGTTTTAGAACAATGACGTTAGATGACTATATCAATAAGCCTAGTCACAGTAGAAAGTTGAGCATTTAAAAAAAAATACATGTGATCATACAAGTCTATTAGCAGTAGGAATATGGCCAAATGTGCAGGTATTTTCAGAATGGGCTTTTGCAGGATTAGATGCACATCAGCTCATCATTTCTCTTCAAAAAGTGGAGTTCTGGCTGAAAATAATGGCGGCTCTAAATACTAGCACTTGAGAACTAATTCCCAATTGACCTAGAAGCATGTCTGAGGTCATGCACTTGGGTGCTAGTGAACCATACAGCAGTGATTTATTATCACTTCAATTAACATGACATTGACAATGAATACCTCACATAGCCACTGTGGTGATAATCAGCTGGCTGGCTGCCTTTTTATGAGTCGCTCAACAAACTAGGTCATGATGGTATAAAAATGGAGAACCTGCATATTTATCAAAGTATGCATCACATCAGTGTTTGGCCGGACATTACAAATGCCCCCCCCCCATGGGAGCCATGTCAAACCTGTGTCTGTCTGCTCTTCCAAGCTGTTTTCCACTTGGACATGTTTCTGCATTCATGTCAGAAGAAAGGAGGAAGGCTTAATAATATAAATCCACTGCAGACATACAAAATCAATCAATATTGACATCACCCTGCATAATCAGAAATCCCTTACATGTGGACAGTGAAAAAATATGCTTCTCCTGGATATAGACTGACCATTGATTACCTTTGTTCTAGGTTGGAGACTACACCCATAAATAGTGTTTTGAAAATAATTAAAGGAACAATAATCACACTCAGGAGAAATGGGTCTAATCAGGTAGTTTATATGGGGACGCCAAATACAAAATGTAACCCAAAATTGTGCCTTAAGCCAGCCCTGCTTGCTGTCCATACACAATCAACTCATTATACCTATTCACATTTTAAGCAAAGCGCAGTCATTCATTTTAATGTTTTCATGTTTTTGCCACTGCTCGTGTTCAACTAAAAGCCTGCCTTGTTTCTCATATTTGAGTACCAGCATGCAGAATGTGTTGCTAAATGTGGGCTTACAGGGTACCACTCCAGTTTGACTCATGAAGGGATGTGCTGGATTAACATAAACAGCCGGTGGCAAAAAGTCCCTGTCACTTTCTTCCATTTTTCTGCTTGATGATCCAATCCAGTTGATCTTCTTGAACCAAAAAGCCCACTGGCCGAATTCTCCAGTTATGTAACAGCCCTCAGGTAATGGTAGCGTCTCTCTACTCGAGTGGAGAAATCACATCAAGAATGTCAATGCAAGCGCACCATCCGTATATGGAAAGCTCTAACCTGTAGAGTGTCAGAAGGCATCACTCTCAAAGAAATCAGCTTAAACTCGCTGTGTGATTTGAGCAGTAATTTGAATGAACAACCAACTATTGTTGGGTTTGAAGATTTATAGCAAAGAACTCCACTTGTTCCACTCTGTAAAGACAGTTGTATTTTATTGTGTATACAAAGGCAAGGGGAGAGCAGATGCCTGTGGAAAAACAGGAGGCTGAGAGAAAAAAATTTTCCACAGTGGCGATTATCATTATTTGGTCAGATCCTTATTTTTACATTTATTTTGTTTTTCAAACAGAGAAAAACAAAATATATATTATATTTGGTACTTAACCACTACAGCACAAACATATTCCCTTCATAGTACTGAGATAATCTCAACGACAGCACACATTCACATTTCAGTTCTTTGTATTCTGTTACAGCAAATTACTGATCTGCAGTAAATGCGATCCAAGTATTTGTATAAATTTCGCCCATTTTGTTCCATAGTGCTAGGAAAGTTGCATTTTTCAACATATAATGAGTATTCCCAGTTGTTAACGTCATTTTCAGATGAACTATTTGGTAATAGCTGCAAAAATTAGTATAAATTATGATGCCATTAATGATAGGCAACAGTGAAATGTTCGCTTACCGGTCGTCAGTCAAAGAACAAAGAACCACACATGCTTCTGTGATTCTCATTCACTTATTATTCGTGAGAGCTATATCCTTCTGAAAGGCTGAATATCAGGAAACTGATCCAAACATTTCTGCACAGTAGATCTGACCCATCTCGGGCTGCTAAATCACCAGCTGTTTAACAGAGAATTTAAACGAGTGTCACACAAACCAAAAACACATTGCTGCCTCCTCTAGATCTGCTGCATGGACCTCAGGTTGGGAGACACCTAGAAGACACAAGATCACAAGGGGAAAAACAGGTCTTGTGGTTAAGATACATGAAGTTTAGATAAATGCAGTGCTAGCTGCCAAACTGTTTAAAACACTTGCCTCAAAATCGGTGCCGGTGCATGCTTTGATATCCTCTGGAGTGAGCCCCTCCCATACTTCTATCAGAGTCAGACCTTTTGTCTTATCCACATCAAACACAGCCTGGTGAACAGAAACAGGGCAGAAAAAGAGGGAGAAATAAATAAAAGAAGAGACAGGGACACAAAACAAAATGGTGAGAATGAGTATTCCCTCATGAGTTTGAACCCAAAGATGTGTGGTCACAGACAAGGATGGGGGAGCCTCAATTATCAATGTGACCTATAAGAGATGATGACACCCCATAAATCATATCGGTGGGGGGCAGAGTACCACTTCAGTGTCATCTACAGGTGACAAAATACCTGCAATTATTGGTGAAGTTGTGAGTGTGTGATCAAGTGGTCCACACCTCTCTGTTGGACCACTACAATGCAGAGAGCAATTACGTTTTAATTGTGGCACTACGTTTAAAAGATGAAACAAAATAAAAACAGTCCCATGCTGGCTCTGAGATCTGCATATGATGTAGCAAAAGAGAAGAGGGAATTAAGAAGGAATTATAAGTGTTCAGTGTTAACAGAATTCAACCCTAAATCAACACTCCCTCATTCTAAAAATAATTTGCTCTCACAGTAAAATGATCCCGTACTGCAGCAACACTGGGCAGAAGATGAAGCATATCTTCAGCTACTATAGCTGACAGTCATCTATCAATAATGCAGACAGGGTTAAAGGTGGTACTGATTATCTGTTACCTGTGATGATACTTCCACAACAGCAAAACAACCAAGGGATTTGTGCACACTCTTTTGTCAGGAGTGGTTGTGAATATAAACACATTCACAAGCAAAACAACATATAAATGTTATTCCAAGATGAGCATGCACATGGTTTATGCAGAAAACTGAGTGTGCATGATTCATAAGCGAGGCCCCTGGAGATGTCAACATCTCTAAGAGTTATGAAATGCTGCATACGGCCAAAGGCATCGCTCCTGCAGCAGAGACAGGTAGGTGAAACATTTTGCAAATTACCATGAAAAATCCTCCCAAACCTGTCCCAAATAAGCACAAACACTGGAAATGTATCGAAAGAAAATAGAAATTACACTCTGTTTTCTGAAAAGTAAGAGCACAAAAAAAAATTCTGATACACATTTTTTTGCGAAGGCAACAGACCTGTTATTATCTCTTTAAACCTTTGAGTTTGAGTCTATGTTGAGTGATACAGTTTGTTCTCTCACGTGTCTTGTCTCAAACACATTTTGATTATGGGTTGGTGTCTCTATTTGCTTTGAGAGTTATATGCATCCTCAACACTTACTTTATGTTGCCACTTTGTTTTGGCAATAAAACAAGAGCTGTGTCTCTGTCTCTACAACATACTACAGACAGCAGAGGGCAGAAAGCAAAACCGTGGATTTCTCAGGTACCTACTGTAAGTTATTTCATTTCTCCAATAAACTACATATCTCTAGATTGCCTTGAGTATCTGTTAATCGATAATATCATCAATTAGGAATACCAACTGCTGCTCCTCAACACAACTGCGACATGAAGTTATGTAGGTGTCCATATACTGCAGCTTATAACCACCGTCCAATACTAAATCCCGAAAGCCCTATCATTTTACCTCTTGATACAAAATAACAATAAAAAAAAAAAACACTCTGACGATAGGTCAGGCTCAATCAGCTGAGCTGCTTCTCTCAGCAGGGACTGTTGGACTAGGCAGGACTTTCAGCTCATTAGAAGTGCGCACACAGTGACAGGGCAGGAGGCAGATGTCTCACTCCAATATAGCAAGACAGATGGAATGTCACAAGGAGCAAGGGTCTGTGGATAACACTGACATGCATCGTGACACGTGTCTCAAGTGATTAAGGAAAATTAAAGACGTGTCAGACAGGCGGTCGATGTAGGTGTAGGTGCAACGACAGTGTGTGCAGATATAGCAAGTGCTATGTAATGTCATTGTGAGCTCACAGCCTGGCGTACGCTGCTTGAAAATACACAAGACCTAGACACAAAATGATCCGGGTAAAGCACAATGCAATGAACAGCAGACTGACCTAGTTTCTGAATTCCACACATTATGACTGAAAAAAGAAGCTGCGCCTTCATTTGCAAAGCAGTCTTTTTGTTCTGAAACTGTTGAGTCACCTTTCTTCACAGCCTTCAGTGGTGAGTCTCTACCATCATTGATGCAAGTTAGTCATTAAGAAGCTGCTAGTCTACCCTGTGTTGTCTGGCGAGAAGTGGGCTGAATGTCATGTAGCAACAATAAGCCGACATCATTCAGCCCATTTTATGCTTTAGACGAATGGCAATACAACAAAGAGATGGGAGGAAAAAAATTACATTTTACCCTCCAATAAACACACCTCAAAAGCTCATCCAGTATCCTGTCAACGCATTACAGCAATTACAAGGAGCACGTTTTGAGATGTGTTCAGACAGAAACAGTAAGGCAGTAAGAGAGTGATAATTTGGTTTGTTATTATGGAAAATGCCACAGGTAATGCTTTTCTGGGCGCATTATGGTGATTGAATAATTCAAGAGTTGTTCCACGTCATCTGTGAAAGAATGGGCAATTATTTTACTTTACTTTAAAACCGGAGATAATTTCCCAAATAACTTTAAAGAGGAGAGCATACTGAGGACTTTGTCAACCATTGTCACCATCTCAAGCACCAGGGGCCCACGGAAGTGATGTAATTTGCTCACTGCGCACATGATGAGCACAAAAATGATCACAATCCATCATTTCTATGACAATGCTGCAAGCGAGCAAGCTTGTAAACAGGGGAGCTGTGGTTAAGAGGAAGGAAATGGTGACATATTGTCTAAAATGGTACGAACCGTATAGAGAAAGGGCAGAGACGCTGCTTGAGGCAACAGGTTTCACATCACTCTGGGTCTCAAATCACAGCAGCACTATTTAGGACAACATTTGAATTTCCATCCCTCCGGGCCATCACGATGCTACGTTTGTGAGAATATATTGTGTGTGTGTGTGTGTGGAAGGAAAAGAACATTCTTTGGCAGATTTGAAAAGGCCTCAGTTTCTGCTCTCATTTTAGAAACAAACTGGAGCAGATTTAATCATGTAAGACAAAAACAATAAAATAAATAAATAAATACATAAATAAATAAAATAGCAATTATGTTTAGGATAACCAGCATCAACCACCTGGATTATAGTCTCTCATTTTGTTTTATTTCTGGGAGTTTCCTCTGGTGATTGCACAATAACAGTTTTCTCACATCCCACAAGTAATTTTCTACAGTTTTGTGGGCTAATGAAGATTTTTTTTTTTTTTTTTGAAAAAAAAGGAGGAGTGACGGCTGGTCCTGGTGGTCTGATCCAACAGACGAATAATGTCATAATTCCACAAGGAATCAAAAAAATCTGTCATAGGCAAGTAGAATCACATGGGCTCTATGAGAGGAAACAGCGTACTTGTGTGTTAATACACACAAATGACATGACGTAGACAAAGGTTCCGTCAAGACACACACAATTTAAAAATCTCTATGTCTGATATTCACACGTGTCATTTGCCATTGACCAGCTTTCCATTATCGTAAACAACACCACGTTATAAGTATGAAAGTAATTACTATGTGACAATAAAATAAAAAAAAAATAAAAAAAAACAACCTCACACCTTCATTGTGCAGTGATTTTCAAAACAAGCTATCACAGTGGGAGCTGGAGGTAACAAAATGATGGCTTCTTCGCACCGCTGACAGGTGGAAGTATATTGGCAATATCTGAGAGGCCGACAAGCTGACAATCATGTCAGCATTTTTGAATAGCTCAGCTTCCCCTGTCCAAACTGCAAAGAGAGACTGGCATCATCAAAGGAAGGGCAAACATTTAGGGGTGGACGATGCATGTTTGGTGTGGCTGGATGGATGAATGTTTTTCATTTATTTATTTATTCACAGTGCAATAGACGTGGCATCTGAAGGATAGAAACAAAATAATAAAAGGACAGAGGAGTAAGTATGTGGAAGGAAATGACAAAAGGTCTGAAATAATAAAATCTAACAACTTATGTCATTACAAAGAAAGCTTGAATCTGGGGATGCAATAAGAGACCACAGTACTAATGGACACAGAGGTAGAGGAAAAAACCAGGAGGAGGTGGTACTAGTGCTAGCGGGGAACTAGCTTTAACCTTTATAAATATTGACAGAAATCTGCTCGCTGAGAAATGTTGCGCAATCAGGACAAAAGCCAGCTGAGCAGGAAACAACAAACAGGGTGGAAAAAAAAACAAGCTCTAGAAACGCTGTCTGACTTTGCCCCTGACATGTTTTCAATGAGCGAGTTCCAAAGGCAGCAGCCACCAGAGGGTTACAGGCAAGCGACCAAAGTACAAGAGGACACAAAAGTACATCAGTACTAAGCTCTACTGGCTATACCCCTCTGTGACCTCCCCCACATTTTTTTTTCTTTTTTTTTTTTTTTTTAAACCCAGTCAGCATTTATATCAGCTAGAATTCTCTCTAACTGCCATCTACCTTCCACCTTTGCTGTTCTCAATTTTTTTCCAACCTTGTACTAAAATTCTACCCCATCGTAAGCACTATTCTGACAAGATAAGCATTACCTGTAACTTGAGTAGTGGCCATTAAAACCCCATTGGGCTGGAATTATAGGTAGTATATGGATGTGAATAAAAAAAAATAACTAGGACCGAGCTCCCATCACATATATGTGCTATGTATGACAACAAAATTGTTGTAAATTGTTGGTATAGCGGGCAGTGGCAGTGTAGTGGTTAGCACTGTCACCTCACAGCAAGAACGTACCGGGTTCGAATCCCGGGTCCGGGGCCTTTCTGTGTGGAGTTTGCATGTTCTCCCCATGTCTGCATGGGTTCTCTCCGGGTACTCCGGCTTCCTCCCACCATCCAAAAACATGTATCGGGATTAGGTTAATTGGCTAATTTAAATTGACCGTAGGTGTGAATGTGAGTGTGAGTGGTTGTCTGTCTCTATGTGTCCTGTGATGAGGTGGAGACTTTTCCAGGGTGTACCATGCCTTGTGCCCTAAGACAGCTGGGATAGGCTCCAGCCCCCCCTACCCTATGAGGATAAGCGGTAGATAATGGATGGATGGATGTTGCTGTAGCCAAACGTTTTCACCTTCTTTTATTCCACACTGCACCACACAACTCAAACTGTGGGGAGCTGATGAAATTCAAAAGCAGAGCAGAAAGAGTGCTCTTAACAAACAAATGAAGTCAGATGGAGATTTGCCTTCAGGCTAAGCTGCATAAGCTTTCCAAAGGGGATTGAGCAGTGAGATTTTCCAGAGTGCACCCCGTGGTCCAACTTTTCAAAAACTGGAACCACAACCCCCACAGGCAGCCAGCTCTCATGCAACACAGAAAGGGGGTGTGAACCAAAGCTACCCAACTATATCCAGAAGCTCTGGGTCAATTGCCTCCACCCATGCCACTTGGCTACTTTCTCCACTACCACAGAGGACATGTCAGTTAGGGTTTCTTGAAAAATTTATCCAAAGGAGAGGCCAAAACATGTGGCTGCAGATCTGCAATGACTACCATCATTGCACAAGCATCAGCACCATTAGAAGCAGGGCCCTGAGGCAGAGATGTGAGTATCAACAGAATACATAGTAAAGGAAGACCCAAGCCCAACCATGGAAATAGACAAAATCAATAAGAGGCCTCCTTACCGAAATCAACTGATTGAATTAGTGTTAATTGAATAAATGTAATTTCCATCAACCCTCATCACTGTGTTGCATCATTCTGCTTGCAGTGTGAATGTTTGTGCGCGCGGAAGATGTTACTGTGTTGTCTCTGTGTGCATCACTAACTGCTGACACATTCAATCAACTGATTGGCTGTGATAAAATAGGGATGCAAAACCACCGACTGGGATTAACTGGGTTTTGAATTTTGCTTTCAGTCAGTCACTCCAGAATGCAAGGTGGTAAAGCGATGGTAGAGGATTGACTAAATGAAGAGAGGGTTAGTGAGAACAACGCAGCCAATCAGAGATGTTGTTTTCTCATTGTTTCATGGCAGCTGCATTATAAAGCACAATTAAACACACTACACCTCCGCACAATCTTGCAGGAAGGTGCCGTGGTGCCGGAATTTAAATGAATGCAGTAAAATTGCACGTTTCATCCTGTCTGTGTCTCACCCCTGGTCGCCGTCAAACAGATGCACTGATAGCAGCACGGGGTCGGGGGGGGGAGACGGGGGGAGACTGAAGGACACAGCAATGTAACAACCCGTTGGTTGTCAAATACCACCATCATATGGACACTAGAGGTTGACTTGTGTCTCATACCAGAGACAAAGTGGCAGCACCCTGCATGCTGTTCTTGACCATAAATGTTTATTAGCCTTTGCCTGTGTGTTCATGTTTTAGAGGAACACTACTTGTTAGCAAAGAATTGACTTCAAGGTCACAGGCATCCACCATCCACATTTATGTCTGTTAAAGTATGCTAAAAAAACTACTTCTTCTCACGCACCCACATCCAGGTCTCTTATAGGCCAAGAGTACTGTGCAGCCGTAGCTTATTCTCATTGCCACCGACCGAGGAGCACCTATGACTAAGCAGCCTAAGGCCATGACTAATGGCTCATCTAGCCATTCATGCATTCACTCCTATCTAAATTTAGGATGATGAGGACATTTGCATGCATTACATACTGCGAGGATACATATAGACCTGCGTTAATGTGTTAAAGAAATGAGGGGTGTTAAACTAATTGTGAATTTGTTATTAATGTGTTAACTTTGACAGCCCTAAAATATACATAAATGAAACAAGGAGATAAGCACACCTTTTCTGTGATGATCCGATCCACACACTGCTTCCCTGTTAAAGGCAGGCTGCATTTGTCCAATATCTTGTGTTTTCCTCCCTGAAAGACAAAGGGTTTGGTTGTTATTTAAAACAGAAACATTACTATCTTCAGTGTGTGTGTTAATACTTTCAGGGATGCAGCTTCAATTTCAATACATCCAAGGGTGCAGCTGGTTATGAACACCCATCTTATCCCCAAAGGACATACAGCATGTATTCCACGCTAGTCTGTCTCAGTTTCCCCACCAGTCATCTTACAAAAAAACCCCCAAAAACCAAAAAAACAAAGCCTCTGACGCTGCCTGAGGAGCGCACATCATACATCACACATCCCCCCACCCTTCCTGATCATGAATGAAAGCAGACTTCAGGGCAGTAAATTTATGCTCACCTGCTGCACCATCTGGACTAAAGCTGGGCGCCAGACAGGCTCCCATTAGCTAAAAAAAAACAGACTGTTACGTTGCCCTTGCATCAAATCAGCTTGGACTTTCCAAAAGTAAACTAAATGGATCACCTACTGCTATTGACAAAAGCCCTATGGGGTTACTCTTCCCTAGCTGTAGAACCAATCTGACTGATCAGCTGTTCCCTGTACACAGAGTCCAGTTCTAGACTTGTTTTCCTATGAGCCGAAGAAAAATGAAGATGGTTTGTATGAAAAACCTCATCAGCATGAGCTGGCACTCTCCGGTAAAGAGGCATTAGGTAATCCATTAAAAGAATTATCCTTAATCAGTCATAACACTCACACTCATTATTGCAGGAAGCAGATACAAGGTGGGCTGGTGAAGGTACCAACAAGGGAAAAGAAAATTGCCAATTTAATTTGACCTGGATGCCTGGGAAAGGAAATTAGTCTTTTGGGGTAATCTGTCAAGGCAATGTTGATTAGAACAAGCTTACATTCTTACATGTACAGCATACACACCTTAGCTGAGTGCTCCATTGTGACCACCACTTTGGTTCCAGCACTTGCCACCAAATCCATGGCTCCTCCCATTCCCTTCACCATCTTACCCTAAGAGTGGAAAATGAAAAGGTTTTATTCATCACGTTTATTTAACAGAGGACAAAAGAACAAGAACACTTAAAAATGCAATCTTAAAAATAACCTATACATGAAAAATAACAGTTATCAAAATTTAGAAGAGTCGAGAGAGGTGACATCAATAGCTGTCAAAAGCTTCTCCAACAACTTTATGTATTAAAAATACACAAAGGCTTACAGAGCTACTACATGGCTCTGAATCTTCAGTGTTCGGCTATCTATCTATCTATCTATCTGAATTGGAATTTTTCCGATGCAAACTAACCTTCAACATCTTTGTATTTGGGCACCAACAGAAATGCCAAGGACAGATATCTCAAAATATGAGCAAATCAAACCAAAGCTGTCTGCATGGATAAATAACCTAAACCATACTCCTGGGAGTAATACACAAGATAAAAGCCCAAACAAAACAAAGAAAAAAAAAAATCGTCACATTCGTCATATACATACAGGTACATACACGAAAGCTTCTATTGCACCAAAGACAGAACAGAGTGTATTGAAAAATATGACCACAGAGCAAAGTTTATTTTATATATCTCAATCAGGGCAATTCACAAATATCCAGGGAACCACTTCTCTCATTTTAGTAGGATGATAATTGCATAGAGAAATGTGAGCAGAAAAGCATCTGCTCTACAGCTAACTTCAGGAGGTATCCCCTCAACATGGCCAGTGTTCACCTTTCATTATCTTTTAAATGATGCGTTGCTTACATAATATAGTTGAAGGTGCTAAATGAGAAAATAGGAGCGTTTGGAGCATTCACCTAGATATGTCAGAAAGAAGACAGCAGCTTGGATTACAACACACATACATAGAGTGTGACTAGTAGATTTTTTTTTCTAACTATTTTTGTCTTTACATAGCAAACGGCTGATGCAATAGTAATATAGTAATGCTCTGGCTACTGTACAGGGAACCTCTAAGGGGCTTTATGTATTGTCTAGTTGCAATTCAGTGAAATTAAATAAAACAATTGATTTCTTGAAAATAAAAACAAGCACTGTTGCCTCACAGCAAGAAGGTACCAGGTTTGATTCCCGGCCCAGGGCCTTTCTGTGTGGAGTTTGCATGTTCTCCCCGTGTCTGCGTGGGTTCTCTCCAGGTACTCTGGCTTCCTCCCACCATCCAAAAACATGCATGGGGATTAGGTTAATTGGCTAATTTAAATTGACAGTAGGTGTGAATGTGAGTGTGAGTGGTTGGCCGTCTCTATGTGTCCTGTGATGAGGTGGTGACTTGTCCAGGGTGTACCCTGCCTTCTGCCCTAAAACAGCTGGGATAGGCTCCAGCCCCCCGCGGCCCTATGAAGATAAGCTTTAGAAAATAGACGGATGAATGAATGAAAAATGAAAACAAGTAAGTAACAAGTGATTTTATTTTAAAAAAAGCTCTTCTAACGGTTGAAAAATTGCTTTCCAAACCCTCGTTGTTCCCAGTAAAGAAGGTTTCCAAATAAGGAAGGCTGACATGCAGATATAGCCACAGGGTGATGGCTGAGTAACTGAATTAAAATCCCATTTGCTCATCAATCATGTGAAGAGCCTGCTTTGCTCTCTGCTCGATAACCAGCGGATATATATGCCAAGTGTGGTAGGGATACAGTCTGCCTCCGGGGAGGCCAGCTGGGTGGAGAAGATATCAACAGAGAGCGGAAGGAGGGTTGGGAGAGGCTGCATTTAATTTCACGTACTTTATTATCGTATAGAACACAGTGAAAGTTGCCTAACATAGCATCCCTAAAATAAAACCACCAAAATCTGTCAAAACAGTTTCCTTTTTTCCCCCCCTTTAAACCTTCAAACACAAATCACTCCACCTTTTTTCTGTCAGTGTTTTTTCATTCAACACACAGAGAAGATGATACTCCAAAAAGAAACAGTGTCCTTTTTCATTTGATCAATGCTAATGCACTTTCTGACATTCAAAAGGCTTGGCGGTGTGCAGAGGCCCTCGGGGCATAACACTGTCTGACCTGCAAGTGGCAAGTCTGGATTTACAGCTGCTAATGTACTTCACCCAGCAACTGGGCTGTAGTTAATCAAAGAGGGTATCTGCTTTTAAAATCAAATATCTCTGTTGAAATTCTATTCTGGTTATGATCAATAAAAAAAGTCACAACAATAACGAGCACTTGAGGGAAATTACAAAATGATGTTATTTGGCTGCTGGAGCAGTGAAACTGGTGCTGGAAACACTCGTTTAGTATTAAAAAAAAAATAAAAATGAGCGTGCAAAAAGTTGTTTCTGCCAACTGAAAATGTAGACATCAAGTGTCTGGAATTGTTATAGGAATGCAAGCTTTGAAATGAAATGATGCAGCCACAGTGTCTGTGTTGCATCAGGAACAATTCAGCTTGTACATGTGCACATGGTCGAACGGCCCACTACTACTTAGGACCTTGTTATAGAAAACACTATCACAAAATAACATTGTTGTATGAATAGACAGGTGTGGGCTCTGTTGCTCACTGAACATTGTCCATGACCTATATTACTGGGAGGATTGTCACTTGTCTCTGATTAACAGATTTGCATGTGGTTATCTGAGGCCGCTTTGATCTGAGCTGCTCCATGCAGCAGAACTCTCTGAGTGTGTGACGAAGATCACATTCATGAAATGGTATGGATGGGATAAGCTAATAACACATTCCATCCTGCTCTCTAAAGTGATTTTATTCAATGCAATCAAGCCTTAACTTTTTGGCTGGCTGACTTTTGTTATGTCTGACTGGGCTTGGTTGCTCTACTGCGACTGCAGCAAAAATGTGAACTTTCTTGATTACTTAACTCTAAATATTGGAGGCATTGCATATTAAGCCGAATGTCCAAATACAATTTTCTTTCTGAGCACTAGTGTCTTCTTTTTTCTATTGTTCCCAATGAGGAGAGAGCGCATGTGGTTGTTTTTAAACACTCAACCTTAAAAGGCCAACAGAACATGCAAGGAGGCAATTAAACGGAACGAATAGATTGTCAAAGCAATATCCACAGAAAGAAATATCCTCTGTCTCAGTTGCCTGGATAATTTAGCCATTTAATTAACACAGCTTTGATCATATTAACCTTGCTGGTCTGACTGAAGCCCCACAGGTTTTTAATTTCCTCACTACTCTGATTGTTGCATATGTCTGTAGTAATCTTTGCACTATGTGGGGTACTAGGACACCTGAAAGTGTGTATCCAGACATATTTCTTTAACTACATGTAAAACAACAAAAAGATGAAGATGCCCTGTGAGACCTTCTAAGCGGCGACAAGATTTTGACACAGTTCGACTCACACCCCTCAGTCATGGCGCCTTGAATTTTGTTGTTCTTTATTCCATTTATTCACATAGATACAGAGGTAACAAATCCTTCAACAAGGATATAATGTGGGGCACCACAGGAGGCACTATCGGTGCTGCAAATCTGACAAAACAAGATTTCTCAAGTTAAAGCTCTGTTGAGTTGACATGTGAGAACCAACAAGGTTTTCTCTCAGGCTATTTATGGATAAAAGGCTCATTTTGTCAGTGTAAGCATGGCACAGCAATGAAACTGCAGTAAAACACTTTACTGTGATTTCCAGTACATACAACACCGCTAAGAAAAGCAGGGCAACAGGTGTAGCTGACATTTAAAAAACAAAACAAAAACAAAAAAAAACCAAAACCCCTTCATACTCTACCCAATACTTAGGAAACTAGGAAACTAAAATTATTCCTCAAAAGTGTTCACAATGTAGTCTTTTTTTCTTACTCAGGGTTCTTTATTTTTAAATATTTTCTATGTATTTATTACAATTATTGTTATTATCATTATTATTATTATCATTTTTATTTGAGACTGTATTGCTTCTCTTTGATATTTTGTCTGGACCCCAGGAAGACCAGCAGACATCTTGGCGTCTTTTAAACAAACAAATAAACAAATAGACTGATTGAAAAGCAAATTATTTTTGTGACGTACAGTGTTCAGGTGGTCCAAAATGTGCTGCTGTGGATTCGACTAATCTAAAATGTTCGCTTGCATTTTTTGTTACCATGACAACAGAACAATTTCCTCAGTTGTTGTGCAAGTGTTCACTTTTCAGTCAGTGGCAGAAACACTACTGAAAATGACCCCCTTCACAATCCAAGAGTTCCCACTTACCAACTAGCTTCATTTCTCTCCCCCACAAATTCTCTGACAATCGCTGCTGTCTGATACGAACAGCTCTCTATTTAATGATATAGTGATGGACCGCCACACGTCTTCGTTACCCAGACAACTAATGACAAGAATGAGAGGGAGGGACGGAACTGACAGGAAGACAATGGACACCGCGTGCCAAGAAACCAGAACACATAACTATTTACAGCGTATACTGCGTGAATATGGCGTAATCTACACCAGTCAAATACACGAGAGAACAAAAACTGAACATTTAAAATTTACACACACAGAAACTGAGAGCACTGTGCTACTACAAATACCTAATAAGACAACCTCCACTGATGACAAACTGGCAACTGTGTTAAGGAAAATCAGTTTATGACACAGCAGGACAGCGATTTAAGTTCAGAAAAGAAAATTGTTCTTAAACAGCTCCTTCATTAAAGCTGCCATCAGGCCTTAATACGAGCACTTTAGCCAGTGCAGTTTAATAGTCAGCAGCTCAAGCTATTGTAGCACTTAAGCTGCAGTTATACTGAGCCTCCAGGGTTTCGGAATATATTTCTGATGTAGCGCTTGCTTTCACTGTCAAGAGTCAAAGACTATCTGACTGAATTGTACATTATAAAATACAGTGCTGCTTTGAGGTGACCAGATATATTTTTATCACTTTGGTTCAATAACCTTTCAGATTTAAAGTAGCAAGTGAAACTGAAAGTAGTTTTAAAAACAGTGTGTGGTTGACAGAAATCTGTGAGGAGGTGCTCAGTGTCTGCAAGACCTCTACGTTTAGGACAGCTCAATAAAGTGCCGGGCCGGCATCTAAATGACAAACCAGCACACCAAATCCAAAATGCCATCCTTTATTCTACTACCCCTTTTTCTCCATCTATTGCTTTCCCAGATGTTTCAAACTGAGTAGAGATGCAAAAGCATTTCAAAGCCATCAAGTGGAAAATGTTCATCTGTATTTCGCATATTCAAAGCTTTCAAAAGCAACATAATCACGCTGAGAGAACTGCATTCGGACTCCTACGTAAAACATTTCCAATTTCACGCTATGTACCCATCTTAGATAGTGAATAATTTTCATTATCTTAGAAGGTGGGAGAATAATTCTCTTCATCAATCCCGTCAAAAGAGGAGATAATGAGGATTGAATGCGGAGGTGAGGACAGAGGTATGAGCGTCTATGTTGCAGGCCAAACAAGCTAAACTCCCTGTGTCTGAGTAACAGCTCCACTGCAGGCCTTCAATATCTGCACATGTTTAATCAAGCACGGGCTAATTAGCAATTACCATGGACAAACAACTGGAGGGGCAAAGAGAAAATAAATTACACTGCAAAATTTAGAGATCACCATCAGCAACAGTAGTCCTGTGCACAGTGCTGCCTGACATGTTTTATTCTCAAAGTCCCTTCAAGTGAACACCTTCAACACTCTGTATCCACTTGGCTGCTTGGAGGACGCACATCTATAAGACGATGCACTGGCTGAAGCAAGTTAATAAGTACACGTCAGCCAAGCAGAAAAAAAACAGCTCTGTGCCAGGGGGCATTTCTAGTTGAGCCCTCCCACATTGTGAACAGCCTTTTGATGGGTTTGTGACCTTAGCAATCATTGAAGAGGACTGCAGCCACTGTGGTGTTAAGACCAATTGACCCGATGACACATCTAGCGATAATGTCTGCCAGCCATTATACTGTCACGCTCATTAACAACCCCGTACCCCTCGATCTCCTGACAGGCACGTCCCTCTGTTTCAACAAAGACAAAGGCTATTATGAGAAATCCTGAAGGCCATCATCTATAAAACAAACACAAGATTAGAATTAAGTCTAAACTGTCTACAGAAATAATACGCCACCAAACTGGACATTTTTCAGTTCAACCAATTTCAAGAACTTTGGCTCTAGGATTTTTTTAACCAATTATGTTAGAGTGAAATCATCAGATATCATCAGAATAATTAATATAACCATTTCCTTAATTTTAGATTGAATCCAAAGGCTCAAGTAAAGTGCATTATTGGTTGACAGTAAAATAAATCTCAAAAGTGTTTTAAGTGATATTAAACCAGTGACAATATTTACGCATTACGCTGTAAGGGAGCTATTGTTTTAATAAATATGGCAATATGATGGTTATAACCATATACCAATTGAAATTGTTTTTAATGACTCTATAACACATAAATACACCAATACACCTGTCTATTATGCTGGTCCCCCTTTTTTCGCCCAGACAGCCCTGACCAGACCCTGAAGGAATGCTGTGTATTCTGACACTTTTCTATCAGAACAAGCATTAACTTCTCTGGTTTGTTGGATCAGATCACCAGGACCAGCCTTCACTCCCCTCCTGCATCAGTGATCCTTGTCCTCTCATGACCCTGTCTCTGGTTGACCACTGGTCCTTCCTTGGACCACTTTTGATAGATCCTGACCACTGCAGACCAGGAACATCCCACCAGAGCTGCAGTTCTGGAGATGCTCTGGCCCAGTCCTCTAGACATCACTGTTTGGTTATTGTCAAACTCAAATCCTTATGCTTTCCCATTTTTCTGCTTCTAAAACATCAACTTTGAAAAAAAAAAGCCTTCTTTTGATAGGTAGAGGTTTCAGTTTCCATTGGCTCTGGAGAGAGGCTTCACATCAAATTTTTCTGAAATGTGGTGCTGTGGAGGCAGTGCATTTCTGCTGTAATGTTGCGCTGCATGTTATTTAACACGTGGAATTTTCTCTGGAGATAGGCACTGCTCAATCCACTCCTCCGTAAGTGATTATCCTTAACCCCTTCATAATACACTGGAGGGGGGGCTTTAAATGTTTACATTTTCCCCCCTGTGAACCTATCGCTAAGCAACCATGACAACCTATTAATCTCATGGGGGTTTTTGTGATACTGAAAGTAATGTAGCGCTTGTTGTCATAGTTGTGGTATGAGGTCATTATATCACAGCTACAAATCATATTGATCTAAGCTAACAGGTATTGTACACTAATGAATGAATGAAGTAAAAAAAAAATATGTAGATACAAGTACACATCACAGCACTATGAGCTTCACATTACCAGAGAATGAACACCTCTCCGACACAAACGCAAAAAGAAAGACCATTACAAGCTTCACAAAGCAGCATCTGGAGCATGCATGTTGTACTGATGTTACTGTGTTGTCCCCCAGCAGAAAGCATGGATTTGGAAAAAGATAATGGATGTGTGTCATCAAAACCAAACTTACTGGGATCATCCAGTTGGCAAGGTCTCCATGTTGTGACACCTGCATGGCTCCCAGCATTGTCAGGTTGATGTGACCCCTACAGAGAATGACACAACAGGAGAAGACAGCTGTCAACTTCAGAATCAGTTCAACTAACTCACTTACTCCTGAAGTAGTCCACTCATCAGAGAAATTCATCTCCTATTGCCACATTTACCCTCTATTTGTGACATGACACACAATGCAAATGCAAGTATTTGATAATTGATGATGGGTCAGATTCAATAATAACCATCTTCCATAGCAGAACTCTTCATCAGTAAAAAGTTACTAACAAGTGTTTTAATTTAAGGTTTTTCTAAACTAATGTATCATTTTGTCACAGCGTTTTCTTCTAAAACACAATTTATATTTTGCGTATTTAGCTTTTCTTGGTGTTGAGGTCTTATCTGGACCAGCTGCTACATTGAATGCCCGTTCTAGAAGAAGTACACTTTAATACATTCTGCTAATACAGCACATTCTTGAAGAACAATAAATAAAACCTGATCCAGGGGGCAAGTTAGTTGTTTCTCTCTATTTTCCTGTTTATTAAATAATATGTGTTAAAAGTGAGCCATCCTACAAGTCCTCATTGTTTTTCTAGTGCATGCGGCAACACATAGCAGGGGCAGAGACAAATACAAAAAGAAGTGTACCAGGCATTCATGCTCTGCTTGTATATGATGCATTATATTTCATTATTAATTAAATATAATAACAATAAAAATGGCTGATCAGATGGAGCACTAGTGCCTGCTCCCTATGCATGCCAGTGAGTGAAACAGTAAAGTACAATAGAATGAAGCAAATTTAATGGAAGAAGAGGGACGAACGCGGAAAATGTGTCCGACAACGAAGAACTCATGGCTATGTAATGACAAACACTTGTGGCAACGGCCAATCTCCATTGCAACCAACAATACAACCATAAAGATCCATACAAAAAGTCAACCCAACAGACATCCATTGATCAAAGTTGAGCAAGTGTAACTTTTCAGAAAAAAATTAAGCGCCATAAAGCAAACTGCCTGCATAAGCTACTCACCGTCTCTGGTGCGGCGAACCTGCAGCAGCAAGAAATTATCGCTGTATACTTAAGTATTTGTTTGTTAATCGCAAGCAATATCGTCATTGCAGTATTCAACAAGGTTATCTCATATTGCATATTTTCCTAATATTGTGCAGCCCTACTGCAAATCCAGAACAAGTAGGTGGAGTTTTAATCCACCATATGCTGAGTGACTCTTTCTCAGCGACTCTGGGCTCTTAACTGCGTTCACACAACAGACGACACACACAAACACACACCTGGGTCTGTTTGGTCCTCGCCAGTGTGACTGGACAGCGCTATTTATGAGCACTATTGGATTTCTACTGGGTGGACAAACAGAACGGATGCTGTAGGGTGTGAGGGTGGGCAATCTCAGACAGCTGGCAAATCAATAAGAACCAGGGAGCTTGGGAATACTGGCAAGGCTGCTGTCTGGTTGTGCTGGTGACAATAGCTCTTTGTTAATATCCAGTGTTGCAAATCATGGTTATGTCCTGTGGTCAAATCCAATGTTTATTGCTGGTTTATGGAGCAGGTAATAAAATAAATGAAGGAAATTTGCTGAGGAATTTAATGATTAAACTGTGTTTGTTGAATAAATTACACCAGAAAGTTCACAGAAGTGAATTGTGGTATTATGAAAACTATTTTTTAAGCATTAATAAGCTGTCTATATGCAAATCCAGCAATGTCAGGCATATCTATCTTTGAGTCAGCAAATATATTTTTAAAGCATGTGTGTTATGGCCTTACCCTCGGATCATGGCAAATGACTCATCACTGGCGAAATAGGCAGCCCCTGGGAGCACAGTGACCGTCTCCTTCCCTGCAGTTCACAGGTTTGGGTGAACAAAATGTTGAGAAAGATTTATCATAGCAAAGACAACAACACACCTACCTAAAAACAACACAGTTCACTGATAACGGAAATTATGTTACAAAATAAATACAAATAAATGAATGCAAGACTGACAGAAAACTCTTTGAGTGCCAGCCGTTTTGTAAAACCAAAAGTGTCATGTCAGTGTTTTTGGCCACTTTGAATCATTTTTTTTAAGACCCACAGAATATTTGGTGCAATGACTCTGAAAACACTGAATAGCTGAAATGAAAGAAGAGACTCTCCATTTCATCATGTTCCTAGAGTACCACTTTTTGTCCAGATTATCTCTGTGGTGTATACTGTCTCTTAATGTCCCAACTACAAATCCCAGAGGCCCAAATATTACTCACAGGCTGTGTGAGAGCGCTCTTTTGTCCCTGCTGCCGTAAAACCACTTTGACATGTATAAACATGTCAATGGCACTCAAGCATTATATTTTTTGAATGATGTATAAATAACACTGGCACTCAAGTTAGGTGTTGAAACTGGAAATGTCAGCAGTATGTTAATAAATAAAACATTAATAAGAACCCATTGTGTTAACGTGTGTATGTAAAATGCAGGAAATTAGAAGAAAATGTGGGAAGTCAGCTGAAATCCTCCTTTAATTCATCTAGAGTTTAGTTAGATCATCGATTATGCAGTTTATAATTTTTTTTTTAATGAATAAATTTTGCGTTGAGAAGTATCAATTAGGATAACCCTCACCAGCGTTAATCAGGTCTGCATCCACTTCATCCTCAGAAGGGTATGGGCCCTATGCAAAGAGAAATGAAGATAAACAAGAATGTGTGCACAGACATGCGACCTTACTGACACGTCACTCAGCTTCACTGGCCCTGATCCTTCAAGGGAGCAACAGACACAATCACATTTTGGTGATTTGATGAGACATTGATTTTCTCTGTGCTCAACAAAGGGAGCGATCCCTTTGGATGGAGAGGAGAAGGCAGAGAGCAGTATTTCATTCAAACTGGCACTCACAATCAAAAGAAACTTTGACAAACAAGGCATTAGCATAGGCGCCTACATTCTCCCGTCAACACAACTGATTGGAAAGTCATTCCATAGCAGTAGCTGTAGCCTTTGTTGAAGCCTTGCCAGCACATAATTACTGTGAGAAAGAAAATTGGAAGACAAAGTCAAACTGCCATAATCTCTTATATAACAAAACCTGCACATTTCAACTGAGGGCCAAACATAACAAATGATACCGCTCAAATGGTGTTTCATCTTTCTAGATGCTCAGAGCTAAATTTAACTGTTTACAGCTGCTTAAAACAGCTGTCTACACACAGGAGACAAAATACTCTGCTCGTTAGCTCATTTAGTTGAGATTTAAAGTGCTCTGCTTCTTACCAGCCCCAAAATCCCATTCTCACTTTGGAGGTTTACAGTGATGTCTGGTTTTATAAAGTTGCTGGCAAGCATGGGGATCCCAATACCAAGGTTGGCTGATTGGCTCTTTGTTAAAGATGGTACTAATTATATTTGCAATGCAATGGAAAAAAGGCATTAAGATGAACAGAAATATATATACAAAAAACTCCTCCTTGGACATTGTGGTGTATCCAGCATTAACAATTTGTGTTGTGTGATTAAGTTTCAAAGATTTGTTTTGTGGACAAATAAATTTCCAGGATACCAAATATGTCATGCATAATCACAGGGGACTGTGAATAAGTCCAAAAATCACAGTGATTAATCACATATCATCCCCTCAATAGCTAAAGCTGCTGTCATGAAGAAGGAGGAATGCTATCACAATAACATAAAGGAGAAATGCTGACAAAAATTTTTTTTGATAATTTGTCAGTGCAATCAACTGGTGCAAAGGCAACAATTATAAACTGAGTGCTAAAAATCAGAGGCACAGCTTTTTTCTGTGGCTATTGGCTGAAACCTGGTCTGGTTTTACTCTGTAATTAAAAGGGGGAACCTAGACCCAAAGGGGGCACAAAGAGGTGTGATTTCATGATTTGCTCACTGATTGAATTCTTTTAAAAGGATACCATACATCCCATCCTCAAACTCCAGAGCAGCCCGGCGAATGATCCTTTCTCGTACAATATCGGAGTCCTTCTTTGGTTTGGGCTTCTCTTCTTGGTTTTTCTTTACTGTGCGTTTCTGGAACCATACCACACATAAATTCAACATGCTTTGCTGGTGCATAAATATGCAAGTAAGAATATGTACTGTTGAACACATACACTTGCTGAAGGATGAAAACCGGTACAAAGGGTTTAACTGTACTCTTTATGGTCATTAATCACACATAATTTTGTTTATTAATCTGTTCAATGGAGCCTCCTGTCTTAGAGACACTAGGTATTTTGTACCTCAATCCTTTTTTCGTAGTGGTCTCCCTGGACAACCCTGTGGACAAAGATGCTGGGTATGTGAATGTCCTCTTCGGCAAAGGTCCCAACATCCACCACCTCTTCCACCTACACAAGAGACACAGAATGATGAGCTCCATCTCCACCTGTAAAATGTCTCATGACCATTGAGATTGAAGTTCAGATAGGGAAACAGTGATGGAACTGAGCTACCAGAAAATAACCTCTGCCTGCCCAGCTGTGAAATTTAAGAGATTAACTGAAGAAGACCAGAAGAGTTTTTGTCATTCTGCATCTGCAGGGTAATCTCAAGAAACTCCCTTGATTTATAGGTTTATGACAGAAATGCTCAACTGATATTTACAGCACACTTTTTCATTATTAATAATAATTGTTTGAGATTAAATCCTAAATTGAGCGACAAACAACAGTGAGGGTAAGGCACAAGTCCACATGCACTCAAAATATGATCTCACAGAAAAACAGGTGACTGTCATGTCCTTCACAGGGAAGGCAGGGAATATTTGTGCAAGATGAAGTTGAGTTTATTCTTTTTGCAACACCATTGAGTCCACTGAAAATTGTCTGTCTAACCAAAGCCAGTCTGACTGACTAAAAACAGAAGAGGATCATCTGACACACCGAGCCCAGGGAACACAGCTTGATCCTGGTATCAAAGGCAATGGAGAGCAGGGGTTTGTAGAGGAGATAGTTTTGGTGTTGGGGGATTTAGGGATTTTTAAAGACTCTCTCTTAGCTTATTCTTTGGATCTCAGTGGAGCACTTATATTGTCTAACTATACCCTCATAACACTTTAATTACATCTAAAATATTAAAACGGTATGTGTCACAGATCCTCCTAAACAATGTATTCCTGACTGAAGTGCACCATCTCTCTGTGGAGTGTCTAGCAGCAAAAGACAAGCGCACATACAGGGTTATTTGCGTTTCTCTAACAACACACAGTTGGAAATGGTTATTGATTTAACCACAGTTGGGTCAACATGACTGGGCTAGAGATCCCAGAATGAACGTATCTGTGGCCTCCTCCTTTGGTAACATTATAAAGCGCTATACACTGAGTCTACAGGCTATAGACTACAGCCTCCACTTATACAGGTGTTTGGGGACAGCATGTGTGGGCTCTAGCTCTTGAAACTCACACACCATGGTCATGGTTGTAGGGTTATTAAAATGCAGACAATCCCTGAGATTTGAAGTCAACATAGGAACCATACTAAGCTGGGAAGTGTTTTATTGTTATAGCGGACTCATTTTCCTTTATGAAATAGAAGATACATCAAGAGAGTGGAGGTGTAATTTCTTCCTGAAGATTCTTCAACTTGAAATGACAGAAAATGAAATGGAAAAGCAAAAGAGCAATCATCACATCTTTGGATACCAAAAAGGGACTTAACCATAACAACATAATTCTCGCCCTCCTTTTTACGGCTCTGTGCTTCACTCCTGTGTAGCTCAGTGTAACCTACTTATTCCATTTACATGAGGGGCGAGCAGCCATACAGAGCAAATTGAATTGAATCTCTCCTTATCTCCACTTCCTCTCTCAGCACTCAGCACTGACTGAGAGGAGTCAATGGATAAGAGTGGATCCCATCTTAGCGTTGTCATGGATACACAGACTTTGGTCTGTGGTGAGCTAGGGCCACTCGGGGCTGTGGAGTGATTTTGGACCGTTTCTCTGGTTCCCTTGGTCGGGTTCCGGTAAATCTCTGATGCTCCGCAGCAAGAAAAAAAAAAGAAAATGAGGCCATGCGAGATGAGATTGGTAGTGCGAGAGATTTGATACAACAGTCCCACACATCCACCCACATCTTTCTCTGGGGGCTCAATCTGTCTTTTGTGAGAATGATGATTTCCACAGACGTCTTCATCAAGCAAGACTGAGCTCGTCACATTATTAAACAGCTAAAGTAATAAGAGAGGGAAGACCACAAATATTTGGTAGCGTAAATTTCAAGACATTGGATGAATTAATGTAATTAACATTATCATTTCCTAATTTTGTCTCCTCAAACCACCCCCCCAAAAAAAATAAGAAATCCCACCTCAGGGTAGGGTTTCTCCGTCTGTTTCCTTGGTCTCTCAAACGCATACGAACAAACTGCGTATTCAAATCGATTTTCAATTAGCCTTCCAAAGCTAAGTCGCAGCACAATAACAAGCTCATACAATTTAAATGTGCTGTGTACATAAAAAAGCCTCCTGTTCTTTTCATCTAGGCGATGTGTCCCGCCTGCACCGCTTCTCAGATGCAGTTCAGACAGGAGGTTCAACGGACAGGGATGGATAAAGGATGAAAACTAAATAATCCAAAACACACTCGAATAAGGCGCACACACACACAAGAGCAGGTGTGTGGGGCACAGACACACACATTGATATTCCTGTACCCGTGGAACGATTTTCACATCAATGAGAGCAGAGGCAGGCATGAAGTGAGCTGGCAGGAGGATAGAGGGAATCAAAGTGCCCTCTGGGGACACAACATGCCTTTTTTTCGAGGGTTTGTGCTTTTTTAGACTGTGTGCTTTGTCAAATCTCGTTAATCTCAAACTGATTGAATCACAATGCTACCAGATTCCTAGAATAAATCACCAACAGTGATGCTGCATACAGTGTTTCCTCTACAGCTATTAAACAATGCTGGAAATGTGCCATATTTACCACTAATGTTTGCTCAACCCAATTTGTAAAAAAAATTGGTCAATTTGACCAATTATGACCAATTACCAACACTGAGATGCACATTCATATTGACCATCTGGCTTATGCGCCAATCACCAAATAGAGTGTAGGTTTGTGTCTTTGGATTATATGCACATTTGGGGGCGGCAGTAGCTCAGTCTGTAGTGACTTGGGCTGGGAATCGGAGGGTCGTCAATTCAAGTCCAGGTCGGACCATGTGTGGAGAGTGGACTGGTAGCTGGGGAGGTGCCCGTTCCTCCTCCTCGACACTGTCGAGGTGCCCTTGAGCAAGGCACCGAACCCTCAACTGCTCGGGACGCCCCCTCACTCTGACACCTCTCCTTTAGTACTTGTGCGTAATGTGCAGCTGAAAATAAAAAGTACTAACAGAGTGTAAATTGAAATTTCCCTCTCTGAGGGACTAATAAAGGAATTCTTCTTCTTCACATTATAATTCTTACAGTTCAAACTAAACTATAGTAAGTTGCTTGAGGACACTATGTTGATTACAAAGGGCTGAATGAACCACGGAAAGT